>CAWTZC010000252.1:0-14074 GCA_963919715.1 Microtus obscurus | reverse complement strand
CACAAAATTGGAAAATGTAAATGAAATGGACAACTTTCTGGATAAATATCACTTACCAAAATTAAATCAAGACCAAATAAGCAAATTAAACACACCTATAACTGCTGAATAAATAGACACAGTCAAATAAAGTTTCCCAACCAAAATAAAGCCCAGGACCAGAGGGTTTCAGCTCAGAATTCTACAAGTCTTTCAAAGAACTAATATCAATATCCCTCGCATTATTCCACACAATAGGAACAGAAGGAAAATTGCCAAACTCTTTTTATGAGGCTACAATTACATTGATACTCCAACCATAGAAACACATGATAAAGAAAGAGAATGACAGACCAAGCTCACTCATGACCATTGATGCAAAAACACTAAATAAAATACTGGCAAATCAAATCCAAGAACACATCAGAACCATTATCTAGCAATGTCAAGTTGGCTTCATACCAGAGATGCAAGGGTGGTTCAACATATGAATATCTGTCAAAATAATACACCATATAAAGAAACTGAAAGATAAAAACTATATGATCATCTCATTAGATGGCAAAAAAGCTTTAGACAAAATACAACATCTCTTAATGATAAAGATCTTGGAGAGAACAGGGATACAAGGAATATGCTAAACATAATAAAGGCAATATACAGCAAGACAACAGCCAACAACACACTATAATGGAGAGAAACTCTCAGCGATACCACAGAAATCAAGAACAACAAAAGATTGCCCATTCTCTCCATACCTATTCAACATATGTCTTGAGGTCCTAGCCAAAGCAATAAGATATGAATGGGAAATTAAGGGGATACAATTTGGAAAAGAAGAAGTCAAACTCTCAGTGTTTGTTGATGACAAAATAGTGTACATAAGCAATCCCAAAAATTATACCAAGGAACTTCTACAACTCATAAAGACTTTCATTCAGTAATGTAGCAGGATACAAGATCAACTAAAAAAAAAAAAAGCAGAATCCCTCCTATACACAGACAATAAAAGGTCTGGGAAAGAAATCAGAGAAATAACACCCTTCAAAATAACCACAAATAGCATAAAATATCTCAGAATAACTCTAACAAAACAAGTGGAAGACTTGTATGATAGGAACTTTGAATGCCTGAAGAAAAAAATTGAAGAAGACACCAGAAAGTGGAAAGATCTTCCATACTCTTGGGTAGGCAGAATTAACATAGTAAAAATGGCAATCTTAGCAGGGCGGTGGTGGTGCACACCTTTAATCCCAGCACTCAGGAGGCAGAGCCAGTCGGATCTCTGTGAGTTTGAGACCAGCCTGGTCTACAAGAGCTAGTTCCAGGACAGGGTCCAAAACCACAGAGAAACCCTGTCTCGAAAAACCAAAAAAAAAATGGCAATCTTACCAAAAGCAATCTACAGATTCAATGTGATGCCCATCAAAGTCTCAGCAAAGTTCTTCACAGACCTCAATAGTGTTACTCAACATCATATGGAAAAGCAAAAATCCCAGGATATCCAAAATAACCCTGTACAATAAAAGAACTTCTGAGGAATCACAATCCCTCACTTCAAACTTTACTACAGAGCTACAATACTGAAAACTGGCACTGGCTAAGAACAGACAGGAAGACCATTGGAACTGAATTGAAGACCCAGATAGTAATCCACAAAACTTCAAACACCTGATTTTTGACAAAGAAACAAAAAATATCAAATGGAAAAAAGAAAGCATATTTAACAAATGGTACTAGCATAACTGGATATCAACACATAGAAGAAGGAAAATAGATCCATATCTATCACCATCCACATCCACCTAGAGTCCAAAATGGATCCAAGACCTTAACATAAAGCCAGCCATACTGAAGCTTATAGAAGAGAAAGTGGGAAGTACACTTGAAAGCAGTGACACAGGAGACCAGTTCTTAAATATGACCCCAGCAGTACAGACACTGAGAGAAACAATTAATAAATTGGACCTCTTGAAACTGAAAAGCTTCTGTAAATCAAAGGACATGGTCAATACAACAAATTGACAGCCTGCAGAATTGGAAAATATCTTCACTAATCCCACATCATACAGAGGTCTGGTCTCTAGAATATACAAAGAACTCAAGAAATTGCTCATCAAAAGAACAAATAATCCAATTAAAAAACTGAGCACAGAACTAAACAGAGAACTCTCAGTAGAGGAATCTAAAATGGCTGAAAGACACTTAAGGAAATGTTCAACATCTTTTGTTGTCAGAGAAATGCAAATCAAAACAACTCTGAGATTCAATCTAACACCAGTAAGAATAGCCAAGATCAAAAACGCTGATGACAACTTATGCTGAAGAAGTTGTGGGGTAAAGGCAATACTCCTGCATTGCTGGTGGGAATACAAGATAGTACAGCCCCTTTGGATGTCAGTATGGTGGTTTCTAAAAAATTTAGAAAACAGCCTTCCTCAAGACCGAGTAATACCACTTTTGGCTACATAACCAAAGGATGCTCAAACATGCACAAGGACATGTGCTCAACTATGGTCATAGCAGCATTGTTGATCATAGCCAGAACTTGGAAAGAACCTAAATGCCCCTTGACCAATGAATGGATAAGGAAAATGGGGTACATTTACATAATGGAGTATACACAGCAGAAAAATAATGACAGCTAAAATTTTGCAGGAAAATGGATAGAGCTGGAAAACATTATTCTGTTTGTGGTAACCCAGACACAGAAAGACAATTATCACATGTACTCACTCACAGATAGTTTTTGAACATAAACCCAGAAAAACTAGCCTACAAACCACAATCCCAAAGAAATTATCCAACAATGAGGACACTAAAAGAGACTTACACAGACCTAATCTATAGGCGAAGTAGAGAAAGACAGAATCTTCTGACTAAAATGAGATCAAGGTCCCATTGTGGACCTTGTAGGAAGGCTAAAGGGGGTAGGGAAGAGGTAGGGAGGAGAGTAGAGAGAAATGTAGAATTCAATACAAATCAATAAAACATACATTCCTAAAAATGACATCTGGCCATAAACAATATTAGAAAACAAGGATACAGGAGGGAGTTAATGAGAGGAGAAAATGGCTTTGAGACTAAAGAGAAAGTTCAAGTGCTCTTGAATGAGTGCTGATAATAGCAGTCTCACAAGAACACAAGAGTTCGTGGGGCAGGGAGATTAGGGAAGATGGAAACACATATTTGTCAATTGTGTGTTACTGTAAAAGTCTGCGAGAAGGCTGGGAACTAGGCAGGCAGGCAGGCAGCTGTTGCGGGAGGTCTTTCCACCCCTCCAACCAATAGCTGCTGAGATACCAGCCCATTGGGGCGTGGTTTCTCTCCATTCAAAAAGCTCCTACTTCCTCCGTGCTCTTTCTTGGCTTCCTGCTTGTCTGGCGACTAGACTCCTTTTCTAGTTGTGCAGAGAGCTGTTGTCTGGGATCGTGATCTGTAAGTTTTTCCTCTTTAAATAAATACTACCCTAATAATAATAACTCCAAACTGGTGTGGCATTGTTCGTGGTTTACGCCTTTAGCTGGCGCCCAACGAACGTTTGGCTTTTAGGACCCCCCCCTCAGCTGCCGGGCGCAAGTTCGGCTTGGCGCGAGCGAGCCCTCCCTTCCTCAGCCGCGGCTTGCGCCTTGTGGCCGTGTGGCTTGTGTCTTGCGGCAGCCTTGTAGCTTGTGCCTTGTGCGTGGAGCCAGCAGTTTAACTTAAATCATCACGCACTGGCTTAAGTTCGTGACTTAGGCCCCAGTGCCGAGTCCGAGATACACTTGGCCTTAAGGCCCATAATATCCAGAGAGGCAGGACGATCTCTGAGGCCGGCCAGGTGGTGGTGGCATATGCCTTTAATCCCAGCACTCAGGAGGCAGAGAAAGGCGGATCTCTGTGAGTTCGAGGCCAGCTGGATAATAGGTAATATGGCAGTTTTTGTTTCCAACATGACTTTCACTGTTTGGGCTACCAATACAATGGGTCTTATCCTGCAAAATTTATATGACTGTGAGGATAATTTAATTTACTGGTTACTATGTTTTAGTATTCTTTTGAATATTCTATCATTTAGGAAGATTATGGTACTCTCAAGAACTCATGCAGGTCAGGAGATTCAGGAGATTCAGGATTCAAAAGAGGCAATTATAAACACAATAATAAAAAGACTTGAAATGCTTGAAAAAATGATTGGAACTGGTGAACAGAGTAATAAGGCACAAGGACAAGATACAAAGCCAACACCAGCTATTAGAACTGGCTTACCCAGGGTTTTAGCAGCATACCCTATACTTAGGCTCAAAGGGAGTCAGAGAAGCTAGATGGATGCCAATAGCAATGAATGATCTGAAAGAAATTAAACAGGCTATTGTTAATTTTGGCTTGCAAAATGCATATGTAAAGGAAATGATAAGGACTTGGGCTTCTAATGCTAGAGCTACCCCCTATGATTTCCATCAGTTAGTGTCTGCAGTTTTAGATAAGGGACCTTCCTTGATGTTTGGAATTTATTTCAGAGAAGAATTCAAACATATGAAACAGCAAGGAAGAGCAAAAGGTGTCGAGGGTTCCTAAGATCAAATTCTTGGTGCAGGAGAATATGCTGATCCACAGGTCCAAGCTCTTTATGATGATGAAGTACTGCATCTATGTCACCAAGCAGCTTTAAATGCTTGGAATAGGATACAAGATCCAGCAAAAAGGGTTGAATCATATACCAGAATTAGGCAGGGACAGAGAGAACCCTTTATTGACTTTTTGCAAAGATTAATTAAGGCTCTGGACGTAGGGTTAACAGACCCAGAATCTAGACGAATACTTCTTGAATCTCTAGCGTTTGAGAATGCAAACATAGAATGCAAAAAGATAATTGGGACTTTAAAGTCTAGATCAGCACCTATGGATGAATGGATTCAGCATATGATGAATGTTGAGACATTTAGCTATAATGATGAATCTTGGGTAGGAGAAGCGATTTCCACAACAATGAGGAGACATCAAACTGCCAGGTGTTTTAATTGTGGTAAATTAGGACATCTGAAAAGGGATTGCAGGCACAGAATTTCTAGGAATAATATCTCCTCTGGGAATGACAAAAATAGGGGACCTAGGCCTTCAGGTATATGTAGGAGATGCGGTAAAGGCCGTCATTGGTCCAACGAATGCAGGTCAACAACAGACAAACAAGGCAACCCAATACCATCGGGAAACTCCTTGAGGGGCCTCTCGCAGGCCCCCAAGCCAACAGTGGCCCAGTCATTCCCAGTCACGGTGCAGAACGTGCCTCACCAAGAAAATTAAAAGCTCCAATTTCTGCTGTAAAAAATAATACTGGTCTAAATGATGAATTACGTGTGGAGGATGAGTCAAAAAACCCAGTAGGACAGAGTAAACGTATATTTTGGCAGACTTCTATTAACGACCAAAGACCAAAAGCTAAAAGTCTGTATAAATGGCACTTTTATTGAAGGCTTATTAGACACAGGTGCGGATGTAAGTATTATTACCCCAGAATCTTGGCATCCAAATTGGCCTCTTCAAGAGGTAGATGTTCAGTTTCTGGGAATTGGAACCCTATCTTGTGTAAAACAAAGCACAAGATGGGTGGAATGCATAGGGCCTGAAGGGCAAATAGGAAGACTAAGGCCATATATAGCCAATATTGCAATAAATTTATGGGGCCGTGACCTGTTACAGCAATGGAATACCCAGATTAACATTCCTGTAGTTCCAGGAACTCATAATTCTGGGAAAGATATGATGAGGTATTATGGAAAAAGGTCACCAGCCATTCAGGCTGTACAAGAACATATAGCAAATACCAAACCTTTAGAGGTACCAACAGCCCTACCTTTAAAATGGCTAACTGAGAAGCCAATATGGATCAAACAGTGGCCTCTAGCTGATGATAAATTGCAGGCATTGGAACAGCTGGTGCAAGAGCAACTAGATGCTCACCATATTGAAGAATCAACCAGCCCTTGGAATTCTCCTGTGTTTGTTGTAAAAAAGAAATCTGGTAAATGGAGAATGATGACAGATCTAAGAGCTGTCAACAAAGTAATTCAACCTATGGGCCCACTACAATCTGGAATTCCTTTGCCTTCTCTATTACCAAAAGGATGGCCTCTTATAGTTATTGATTTGAAAGATTGCTTTTTCACTATACCGTTACAAAAAAAGGATAGAGAAAAATTTGCCTTCACGGTGCCTACTTATAATAATTCTCAGCCTAATAGGAGATATCAATGGACTGTCCTCCCACAGGGTATGCTCAATAGTCCTACATTGTGCCAATATTTTGTAAGTAAGCCATTGGAAATAATTCGTAAACAATTTCCCAAGTCCATAATTTATCATTACATAGATGACATCTTATTATCAGATTCAAATAAAGATACTTTAGAAAGGATGTTTGAAGAAGTAAAGAAAGTCTTGCCTAGGTGGGGATTACAAATTGCCCCTGAAAAGATTCAAAGAGGAAATTCTATTAATTACCTAGGTTACAGAATAGGGTTAGAGAAAATTAAAACACAAAAGGCACAAATTAGGAGAGACCGGTTAAAGACTCTTAATGACTTCCAAAGATTGTTGGGAGACATTTCCAGTCTACGACCAGCTGTTGGGATAACACCTGATCTAATAGTTCATTTAAACAAAACCTTAGATGGTGATAAAGATTTGAATAGTCCAAGAAAACTGACAGCTGAAGCAGAAAAGGAACTGACAATGATTGAGGAAAAATTACAGGAAGCACATGTGGATAGGGTGAACCCAAACCTTAGCTGCATCCTAGTCATATTGCCTTCCAGAATCTCTCCTACAGGGATTCTAATGCAGAGGGAAGATATTATTTTAGAATGGATATTTATACCTAATAAACCAAGTAAAAAATTAAAAACTTATGTGGAAAATGTCTCTGAATTCATTATAAAAGGTAAGCTGAGACTTCGTCAACTAGCAGGTATAGAGCCAGCAGAAATTATAGTGCCTTTTACTACTGAAGAAATAAAAAAGTTATGGGAAGCAATGAACCGTGGCAAAGAGCTTGTGCTAATTTTTTTTGGAGAAATTAATAGCAACTCTCCCAAAAGTGGTAGACTTAACCTCATAAAGAGAACTTCTTGGATTCTTCCTAAAATTGTACGTGATGCTCCAATAACTGGAGCCCGTACGTTCTATACTGATGCAAATAAATCAGGGAAAGCAGGTTACAAGTCAGATGAATTGAGTAAGGTGGAACAAAGCCCTTATAATTCTGTCCAAAAGGCAGAATTATATGCCATTCTTATGGTGCTAAGGGATTTTAAAGAACCTCTTAATATAGTTACAGATTCACAATATGCAGAAAGAGTTATCTTGCATATTGAAACCGCTGAATTTATACCAGATGACACAGAGTTGACTTCATTGTTTATCCAGGTACAAGACATAATCAGGAACAGGCTTTGTCCGATGTACATAACACACATCCGGTCCCATACAGGTCTGCCTGGTCCTCTAGCACAAGGCAACGCTGAGATTGATCAATTATTGATTGGAAGTGTGTTGCAGGCCTCGGAATTTCATAAAAAGCATCATGTCAATAGTAAAGGCCTAAAGAAAGAATTTTCCATTACTTGGCAACAAGCTAAGGACATTATAAAGAGATGTCCTACTTGTTCTTTCTATAATCAAACACCGTTGCCTGCAGGGAGTAACCCAAAGGGTACTAAGAGAAATGAAATCTGGCAGATGGATGTGTTCCACTTTATGGAATTTGGTAAATTAAAATATGTACACCACACCATAGACACGTATTCAGGTTTTCAATGGGCTATTGCCCTGAGCTCAGAAAAGGCAAATTCAGTAATTACACATTTATTGGAAGTTATGGCCATCATGGGTATACCTGCACAAATAAAGACAGATAATGGTCCAGCATATGTATCTAAGAAAATGAAACGCTTTTTTGATTATTATAATATAAAACACATTACAGGTATACCAAATAATCCTACAGGTCAGGCAGTTATAGAAAGATCAAATCGTACTATAAAAGATATGCTGAAAAAACAGAAAGGGACCGAAAATACCCCCAGAAATAGATTACATAATGCTTTATTAACCTTGAATTTTCTTAACGCTAATGAGAAAGGAACGACAGCAGCAAAAAGACATTGGATAATGGAAAAGTCTTCTGAACTAAATCAACCGATTTATTTCAAAGATGTGCTGACCTCTCAATGGAAGCCAGGAGATGTGCTACATTGGGGAAGGGGTTTTGCTCTTGTTTCCACAGGAGAAGAAAAATTGTGGATACCATCAAAATTAATAAAGTTTCGATTTGAAGAGGAGAAACCTCTTGGAAAGGAGAAATGACAACTCATCCACAATGATATTCATACAGGTGGTAAGAAAAACATATAGAATGGGGGCAGAGTTCTGTTCTTATCTCCACAGGAAAACACTCACCTTTGAAAAATTCAAGGGACCCTGGATATTTGGATACTGACAGATGGAAAAATACCTGCCCAATAGGAAATATCAAGAAAACTGAATGGGTAAGTAAAATATAATAAACCATATTTCTAAATTTATAGAGCTGGTTTTGAAGTTGGACTCTGGCTCAGTCCCTCTCCAATTCCAAGCCTGTTAGTAAGAGAAAAACCCAGAGTTTCTGGAGTTTCTGTCTCATGTCAAGAGCCGTGATATGGGACAGAAAGAAATATGAGTTTAGAAAACATCTTTGCTTTTCTTCATATCTATCATACCTTTCATTGAATATATCTATCATGCCTTTCATTGAATATATGTATATATATATATATGCCTATATATGTCTATATGATTAATGTTTAAGTTTTTTACAATAAACAATGAGTCTTTTCTGAAGTGACATTTGAAGTTTCCAGGAAGAAGATGGGGCCCCACAACAACAACTCTACCTGGTTAATATGACGTCATGATACTGATAGCGCTACTACAAGACCTGTTTTGGGTACCAGCTGCACAAGAAGATCCCAACTTGGTTAGCTGAAATGGTGCACATCTTGTACAACATTCTGGCCAGACCTCCACAAAATACTCAGAGACTATTTGCAATTTTAAAAGACATTGATCTTAAAATTTAACCATCATTTTACTTTCACAGGATCCCCCAGAAAGAACGTCGCCCCCATGACAGCTGGAAGTAATTCTAGAGGACGACGTCCCCTCTCCCAGTAAAGTTTGCCCCTGGGTTTAGGAACATCATTTAGGGGTTGGGAAGTTAGGGGAGGAATTTTATAAGCTCAGGGATCATTTTGGGAAAAAAAAAAGAGGGTGATGGGATAATAGATTTGTAATTGTGAGTTACAATTTTTAGACAAATATATTGGTATTGATTTTTGATACAAAGTTAAATTATATTGACTATTGTATGCATGCATGTTTCTACCTCTGTTTAAAATATTGTTTATGTATTGACATATATTGTATCAATATTTACCATATTGCAATGTATATTTGTACATTGTTTATATTTGGAAGTCATTATCCTCATTTGTTAAACAGATGTTTATTGTCTTAGTCTTTAAGTTAGATAGATATTGAGAATTATATAGATTAATAGTCATCTAAGTTTGCCATTTATAATTAGACTAATTGGGTTATTTAGATATATAGAGATTATACTCAGTATAGATAGATGATCTTCAACCTCTTCAAAGAGCTGTAGAAAATGGCCTTTAATCTAACTTAGAGTTTTGTGGTAGTGAGACACAATTGCTCCTGGCAACACCGCTCTATTCCCGAGAGAATGTTGAGCACCAAAGACACTCCACCTGGAGCCTTTCTTTTTGACAGAACTGGCCTTGGGGCAAAGAAATGCCCATACCTCAACCACTGACAGAGATACAGAGTGTGCATCAATGGATAAAAGAGGACTGTCATATCCTGCCAAGACAGGGTAAGATAGTTTTGAAAAGTTGCTTGCCTTTGAAAATGGTATGTCAGTTATGTTAGGCCTTAGCCAGAGTTGGTTGCTTCAACGCTGCAAATGTGACTTTGGGTGATTGCCCAGGTAGCTAGTTGTCCCTGTGATTTGTTGCAGGTTTTGGAAGTTGTTTTACTGAACTTCCTAATTACCCAGGTAACATTATTTCCCTTCTCAGATCTTTGATGGGGTTGAAGACTATATAACTATAGTTACTTTTCTCTCATGACTTGGCCAAGTTATTTATTATACAAGTCCTAAGCTAGTTAGAATAGGATATTTGTACTTATTGTATATAATTTCGTAGTAGGTTTAGAACTCTCTTACTTAAACAAAAGGGGGAGGTGTTGCGGGAGGTCTTTCCGCCCCTCCAACCAATAGCTGCTGAGATACCAGCCCATTGGGGCGTGGTTTCTCTCCATTCAAAAAGCTTCTACTTCCTTCGCGCTCTCTCTTGGCTTCCTGCTCATCTGGCGACTAGACTCCTTTTCTAGTTGTGCAGAGAGCTGTTGTCTGGGATTGTGATCTGTAAGTTTTTCCTCTTTAAATAAATACTACCCTAATAATAATAACTCCAAACTGGTGTGGCACTGTTCGTGGTTTACGCCTTTAGGCAGCTCTGAGGTCCTGCTGATGAACATCTTTTTTAGAGCAGTGAGGAGCCATTTGTGACTGTCACTCAGGAAATGATGAACTCTTAAATAGTACTTAAAATGGTACTCCCGGTGTTCCACTGACGACACATTAAGAAAGGAAATACTAGTGTCTAGTATCTATTTATTTTCTTGGTACTAGTCACACTATGTACCACAGGATGACATTAATTTAACCATCAATCTGCTTTAGTCCCACAAATGCTCGTATTTTAGTTGTGAATGAAGGAGCCTAGCAAAGGATGAAGTCTTGAGATTAGACCACATTAAAATGCTGGGCACTAACTCAGACAAGTTCAGGACAGGAGAAAACTGTGGAGTCAGACTGACAGTTTTAGTGAGGCTTAGACTGTGTCTTTACAGTGGAGGTCCCCATAGTTATATATATAATCTGCCCTGCATTGGTATTGGCATTTGATGATACAGACAGAAAGTCAAGATCCCTATCTTTGCAGATCACTGCCTGGTTCTTGGGTGTGAAGTCCACAATTCAGAGGACTGTAAAGACTGTAGTGAGCAGAACAGCAGGCTGCGTCCTGCCATCCCAGCTCCTGGCCACCTGGCTGGCTTATGCCCGAAATCATTACATGGAATCTGTATTCTTTTAAACACTGCTTGGCCCATTAGTTCCAATCTCTTATAGGCTAGCAATTACATATTGATCTAACCCATTTCTAGTATTTTGTGTAGCACCACAGAGTGGTAGCTTTCCAGGAAGATCCTTAACCTGTGTCTGTGTCGGAGCAGAGAATCATGGCGACTGCCTGACTCAGCTTCTTCATCCAAGCATTCTGTTCTGTTTACTCTGCCTACCTAATTTTCTATCCTATTAAAGAGCCAAGGCAGTCAGTTTATTTAACCAATGAAATTAACACAAAACAGAAGACTCTCCCCCATTATTAGACTATGTTAGAAATATAGCCCTTTGTGTTCATAGGTTTCATATACATGAATATGATGATACTATGGAAAAATAGGACCACATCAAGGTGCTCCAAGCAGGTGGAAAAGCATTTGCAGGTCCTGCCGGATGAGAGCACCTTTAGGAAGGTGACCAGGATTGGCATGTCAGAATGGCAAATAAGGTGCTTGAGTAGAGGTAGCAGAAGGATGGCATCCACATGGGCAAAGTCATTACTGATTGATGTGTCACCACAGGCCAGCATCAGCACACCCAGGACCTTGCAGGTGAACTTTCTGAATACTTGGTGGCCATACAATGACAGTCTCATGACATTGTTTCTGTCAACAACCTGAAGAGGTAGAGTATCCAGAAGACTTTTGGACGCATCAAGAAAACCCTGTGGCTTGTGTGCACAGGTACCTGAGTTGCTGACAAATAGCAAGGTAGTGATCACAGGCTGTGATGAAAAGCAGCAGGTATTCTGTGGAGCCTGTGGAATGTCTCAGATGCATCTGGATGTCACAGCCATTAGAGAAGATGATCTTCTGGGATGACAGTAGGTGGAACAGCATCAGAGGCACAAAAGTAGATGTATAGCAGATTTTCTAAGTGGAAATATTACTAAGAAATTGTATATGGGTGTGTGTAGGCAGGGATCCAACATGCACACAGCCATGAAGGCAGTGTTCTGAGAAGGGTCACCAGGTATATAACTGAACACAGATTAAAGAATAGGTCTTCCAGGGATGAGTAGTCAGAAAATTTCTTTTGTCCTGATTTTGGGCTACATAATGCAGAGTTATGCCTGGATACACAGTAGAGTGGAAGGACAGAGGATGCAGTATATTGAGAACACAAAAATTTTTAAGGTCTTTTCCAACATGGATATACATTCTGTGACTTGGGGACAGTTTCCTTATCTTCTGTAGGTTACATCGCATCCATGTGAATAGTGAGTATGATATCCCTAAGAGGGTATTTATGTAAGTATGAATAGGCAGAATCACAGAGAGCCACAGATGAATGAGAAATAAAGGTCTTTATTGTAGGACTTCTTAAAACGTTTCAATGGATAATGTTTATTGGAAGCTCTCCAAAAGCAATGTAGACTATGCACTTCCAAACTTATCTGAACTTACATCCACTTCATCTCCTATCCTATCACAGAGAAGTGACCTGCAAACAGCATTTGAGAGCTGGTAGCCTGGATCAGAGGTCCTAAAATGTACACACATACTGGAATTATTTGGAAGACTGTCAAAACACAGTGTGTTTTCCTTCCAGAGTTTCTGTCTTAGGGCAGATGTATGCTGTTGCTGCTCTGATGGCACAGGGATGAATGGCTCTAAAGGTCCTGCTGACTTTGCTGCAGCCTCTAAGCCATGGCTTACACTGTTCTCACTATCTGGAATATTTTTCATTTTTCTCTCACCTATAGTAGCTGATCTGTCTCTTCTGGTTCTGTTTGCCACACTGAATGCTTTATATCTCAGGAAGGGGGCAGATACTGACCTGTAAACCTGTGAGGAGGCACACCCCCAGAGAGATAATCTGTTAGGTGCTTTGTATGGGCTACAGCTTTAGAAGATGTCTTTTCGTGTTTACATCTCTACTTCAGAATCAGAAATGGTTTTAGAATTAGACAGTCTATTCTTCTCTAAATCCAAGCATGAAGTTAAAAAAAATTCAAAACTCTGTCTCATGTCAACAGCCTTCTAGTATGGGACAGAAAGAAGATCAATTTTAAAGGAAGATTTTACTTTCCTTCATGCCCACTTTGTCTATATCTTATCTTTCACTGAAAATATGTCTACATGAATAATACTTATATTTTCAACAAAGAACAGCTTCCAAGGAGAAGACATTAGGGCCCCACAATGTCTCTACCTGGGTGATATGACAGCATGATGCTGATAACACTATGAGACCGATTTATGGGTAAAAGCTGCAGATATGGTGCACCTTCTTTCAACATTCTGGCCAGAATTCCAAATAAGAACTTCAGAAGAACCCTATCAAATACTCAGAAACCATTTGCAATTATCCAAAACAACAATCTTGAAATTTAACCATCATTTTACCTTTATAATATCCCATAGAAAGAACATCATCCCTATGACATCTGGGAGCAATTCTAGAAGATGCCATTCTCTCTCCCAACAAAGTTTGTCTTCACAGTCAGGGACAACATTTAAGAGTTGATTATTACTCATACAGGTTTGTCAGGAGTCATTTCAGGCTTCTCCTTTCTCACATCTCACAGGGCCTTGAAGTAAAAATCAAACATTACAGGCTGATCGTGGAGACTCAAGTTCTGGAAAACACCACAGAGTGTCTACAGAGCTTGCTGCTTATCACTAACAGCAGGTGTTCTAACTACTGACCTTGCAACTGCCCTGATTAGCTGTCAAACTGCCCCACTTAGTTGCCTAGCTACTCAGCCCCTCCTTCCCTTCCCCCTTCCCTGCCCAAGCTCCTATCTGAGAAGTATTTAAAACATGAAACTTGCTTCAATAAACAGATGCCTTGACAAAATACTGCTTGGCGTCTGTTTCTCTTTCCTCCCACGTCTTTCAGATAGTGCCTCTTCAAGACCCTGGA
>CAWTZC010000250.1:0-14247 GCA_963919715.1 Microtus obscurus | reverse complement strand
CAAAGAAGGGAAAAATGCACAAGTTAACATCACCAACAATGAATAGTAAATTAACAGGAGATAGCAATCACTGGTCATTAATATCCCTTAATATAAATGGACTCAACTCACCTATAAAAAAAACACAGGCTAACAGATTGCATATGAATATAGAATCCATCCTTCTTCTGCATACAAAAAAAACAACAACACATCTCAACCTCAAAGACAGGCATTGTCTCAGCGTAAAGGGTTAGGAAAGAGGATTCCAATTAAATGGACCTAAGAAACATCAGGTGTAGCTATCCTTATATCTAACAAAATAGAATTCAAGCAAAAATCAATCAAAAGAGACAAAGAAGGTCATTTCATATTAGTCCCAGGAAAAATCCATCAAGAGAAATATCATTACTGAACATCTATGACCCAAATGCAAGGGAACCCTGATATGTAAGAGGAACACTTCTAAAGCTTAAAACATACATTAAACTCCACACACAAATAGTGGAAAATATCAATATTCCCCTCTCACCACTGGCCAGGTCAATCAGACAATAAATGAACAGTGAAATAAGAGAACTAACAGATATTGTGACTCAAATGGTCTTAACATACATCTATATATTATTCCATTCAAAAGAAAAGAGAGCCCATGCTCCCCTCTCCCGGGCAGATGCGATCAATGAAGCTGTGACCCAAGATGGATGTAGGCTAGAATCTTCCCGGTAAGCGCACCTAGGGGTGATACATAGATTACTAAAAATGGGTTAGGCAAAATATGAGAATTAGCCCATAAGAGGGTAGAGCTAGTGGGCCAAGCAGTGTTTAAATGAATACAGTTTGTATGTTGTTATTTCTGGTGTAAAGCTAGCCGTGTGGGAGCCAGGTGGGACGAAAAGCAGGCCTGCAGCTCCTACAACAGAATGGCACCCAGACGTGTGGACAGCTGAATCCACTGAAAGCCCGAGAAAGCGTGGGAAAGAGTAAAGCATGTTTTCTTGGTAGCAACAATTTCTCGGGTCTACTCTGCTTGCTAGAGGCAAGCAAGCACTCTCATCTAAGAGAGGCTTCCTGACTCAGCTCTAGCTGCAAAACCCTGCAGCTCATTAAGAGGTCCTGCCACGAAACACTTAAATGGTATTGAAAAGCTGACTGCATGCTTGTTTTCAGCTGTAGCAGGGAAATGTTGTGCTGTTTTAAAATGTCGGCTTTCTGGGCCATCCTGCCAGGGCAAACTCTGACTGTTTGAAGCAGGAGAGCCGACTACAAAGAGAGGACTTGAGTGTTGTCTGTGGACATAATGCTGCAACTTCCTTGCTGGCAGGGACCTTGAAATGCCATAGAGTTGTGGCGGTAAACATGGCTACAGCCAGTACCTCAGCCATGAGGCTGGAAATCTAAGGAATGGGCTGGATCCAGCTGTCAAATCCATGGCTTTCGTCCTACTAATATTGCTTGGTAAATTAAAGACTCGTGGTCAAAAAAGAGACATATGCAGTAAAAGAAAGATTCAAAAAAAAAAGAAAACTTTTAAATGATTTACAGTGTGTTAAAAATATGTGCAGGCTAAAAGTTGAAGTTCTTAAAGTAAAAAACAAAAAAAGGAAGAGAGTTGTTGGGTGTGGTAGTACACACCTTTAATCCCAACACTTGGGCGGCAGAGGGAGATTGACCTCTGTGACTTCAAGGTGTGGTAGCACACACCTTTAATCCCAATGCCTGGGAGGCAGAGACAGGCAGACCTCTGAGAATTCAAGGACAGCCTGATCTACAGAGTTATTCCAGGTCAAAGATACAGAGAACCTGTCTCAAAGGGCAAAAAAATAAAAGTAAAAATAAACAAAATAGAGTTAAAATAAAGCCGTACAAAGATGGAAAATAAACAGAGAATTTTGATACTGTATGCTATTATGCTCTCTTTGAATTGTTTGAATGCTGAGGAAGGAGCAACAGCTGCTAAAAGATATGTGTTTATAAATGCTGCTGAACTAATCCAACACAGATATTTTGAAAATGCCTTGACTTTGAAATTTGGATCTAAGGACATGATGCTTTGGAAAGGAGTTTCTTATTTTGTTTTCACAGAGGGTGAGAGTCTGTGGATTGCGTCTATCCCAATATGGTATGATGGACCACACCCTCCTGAAGGGTTGCTGTGAACACCTTTAGAAAATTGCTTCGCCAACTGAGTTGAAACTAGCACACAGGTTATACCATGAAAGACCTAATTAACGATGCCCCCATTCAGCAGGAAGCAGTTTGGAGAGAAATAACTGCACCCAAAAATTGTTTATAAATGTTCTTTTACATTTAAAGGGGGATATGATATAGGTATGAATAATTTGCATTAGTATAGATTTTGCTTTATTGATAGAGATTTAAGGTCAATATTGTTATATGTATATGTATTTCTGATCTTGATTAAGGTATTGTGATTGTGTAGTTCACTTAAAAATGTAATGTATATAGGTTGTTAATGATAATCAATAATAGTCAAGCTTGTAGTCATGTTAGTTAAGATTTTCTACATGTACATAGATATATTTTAGATAGGTATTCTTCATAATTTTCAAAGATTATAGAATATGGCATTTTAAATGTTTTAATAACTTAGGACTTTTCATGACAATGAGACACTCTGCTCCTGGCAGCACCAATCTACTTCAAGTGGACGATGGGCATCGAAGAGGATCCTTACGGAGTTTGATAGCCATTTGGGCAAGAAACTGCTCTTGCCTGGACTATTGCATAAACTGGACACAGAGAACCCACAGAGAGAGGACTACTGAACTTGCCTAAAGGTGAGATAATCTTTCGGGGTTCCTGATTCATAAAAGAGTATGCAAGACATTCTTCAGGACAAGCAGATAGTGACTGCCTTTGAAATTTCCTGCTTCGTGGAAATGTCTGCTGGAAACTATGGTCCTGTAGGCCGAAGATGGATGCCCCAACAACACAGAGGAACTTTGGGTGACTGTCCAGGCAGCAAAATGTCTCTGTCATTTCTAGAGTTTTAAAAGTTGCTTATTTCTTGTTTACTTAGGTAATATTATATCCTTCTGGAGTCTTTGATGCAGTTGAAGAATAGATAGTTATAGTTATTTTCCTTTGCTATGATAAAAGATAAAATAGATATAAATATTGTAACTGTAATTCTTGCTTGATAACTGTTTTGTTATATGTAATTTTGCTATGTTAAAGTTAAAGCCTTCTTTTTTTGTTTAAACAGAAAAAGGGGAAATGATGTATCTTGATATATCAATCTGTTGATTTCATTGTTTAAGCAATAAAGAAACTGCTTGGCCCTGATAGGTTAAAACATAGGTGGGAGGAGTAAACAGAAAAGAATGCTGGGAGGAAGAGGAAGTGAGCTCAGAGGCCATGCTCCCCTCTCCTGGGCAGACGCGATTGATGAAGCTCCGACCCAGGATAGATGTAGGCTAGAATCTTCCCAGTAAGCGCATCTAGGGGTGCTACACAGATTACTAAAAATGGGTTAGGCAAAACACGAGAATTAGCCCGTAAGCGACTAGAGCTAGTGGGCCAAGCAGTGTTCAAAAGAAAAGAAAATACTTTCTTCACAGTACCTGATGCACCCTACACAAAAACTGACCACTTACTCAGTAACAAACCAAACTTCAACAAATACAAAAAATTGGAATACCACAATGTACTTTCTCAGATCATCATAGTTTAAACTAGAAGTAAACAGTGTAGGGATAAGTCCTGCCCCTTAGGGGGCGTGTTCGCTTCGGGCTAATGTTTTCATATAAATCTGGTGAGTGTGCTCACAGTGCTCGCTTCTGCTTTCCTGTTCTCTGTGGGAACGGTGGTTCTGTAAGTCTATTTCCCCCATTAAAGCTGTATATATTTTTACAATCTGTCTACATTCATTTACGCCATTACAAAACAGCAATACTAATTTCAGATAACCAACAAACACAGGGAAATTAAGCAATGTTAACCTGAATCATAAATGGGTCAAGGAAAAAATAAAGGGAGAAATTAAAACTTCCTAAAATTCAATGAAAATGACCACACACATACCCAAATTTATGGGACACAATGAAAGCAGTGTTAAGAGAAAAGTTCATATATTAGGAACTAAATGCCTACATAAAAAAGCTGGAAAAATCCCACACTAGTGAATTAACAGAAAATTTAAAGTTTTGGACCAAAAAGAAGCAAACTCACCTAAGAGATCTAGATGGCAGGACATAATCAAATTAAGAGCTGAAATCAACAAAATAGAAACAAAGAAAAAATACAAAGAATCAATGAAACAAAGAGTAGGTTCTTCTAGAAAACAACAAAATAGACAAACCTTTATTCAAATTAACAAAAGGCAGAGAGAGAATATCCAAATAACAAAATCAGAAATGAAAAGGGGGACATAGCAACAGACAGAGAGAAAATACAGAGAATCATCAGGTCATATTTTGAAAACTTGTACTCCACAAAATTGGAAAACGTAAATGAAATGGACAACTTTCTGGATAAATATCACTTACCAAAATTAAATCAAGACCAAATAAGCAAATTAAACACACCTATAACTGCTGAATAAATAGACACAGTCAAATAAAGTTTCCCAACCAAAATAAAACCCAGGACCAGAGGGTTTCAGCTCAGAATTCTACAAGTCTTTCAAAGAACTAATATCAATATCCCTCACATTATTCCACACAATAGGAACAGAAGGAAAATTGCCAAACTCTTTTTATGAGGCTACAATTACATTGATACTCCAACCACAGAAACACATGATAAAGAAAGAGAATGACAGACCAATCTCACTCGTGACCATTGATGCAAAAACACTAAATAAAATACTGGCAAATCAAATCCAAGAACACATCAGAACCATTATCTAGCATTGTCAAGTCGGCTTCATACCAGAGATGCAAGGGTGGTTCAACATATGAATATCTGTCAAAATAATACACCATATAAAGAAACTGAAAGATAAAAACTACATGATCATCTCATTAGATGTCAAAAAAGCTTTAGACAAAATACAACATCTCTTAATGATAAAGATCTTGGAGAGAACAGGGATACAAGGAATATGCTAAACATAATAAAGGCAATATACAGCAAGACAACAGCCAACAACACACTATAATGGAGAGAAACTCTCAGCGATACCACAGAAATCAAGAACAACAAAAGATTGCCCATTCTCTCCATACCTATTCAACATATGTCTTGAGGTCCTAGCCAAAGCAATAAGATGCGAATGGGAAATTAAGCGGATACAATTTGGAAAAGAAGAAGTCAAACTCTCAGTGTTTGTTGATGACATAATAGTTTACATAAGCAATCCCAAAAATTATACCAAGGAACTTCTACAACTCATAAAGACTTTCATTCAGTAATGTAGCAGGATACAAGATCAACTAAAAAAAAAAAGCAGAATCCCTCCTATACACAGACAATAAAAGGTCTGGGAAAGAAATCAGAGAAATAACACCCTTCAAAATAACCACAAATAGCATAAAATATCTCAGAATAACTCTAACAAAACAAGTGGAAGACTTGTATGATAGGAACTTTGAATGCCTGAAGAAAAAAATTGAAGAAGACACCAGAAAGTGGAAAGATCTTCCATACTCTTGGGTAGGCAGAATTAACATAGTAAAAATGGCAATCTTAGCAGGGCGGTGGTGGCGCACACCTTTAATCCCAGCACTCAGGAGGCAGAGGCAGTCGGATCTCTGTGAGTTCGAGACCAGCCTGGTCTACAAGAGCTAGTTCCAGGACAGGGTCCAAAACCACAGAGAAACCCTGTCTCGAAAAACCCAAAAAATGGCAATCTTACCAAAAGCAATCTACAGATTCAATGTGATGCCCATCAAAGTCTCAACAAAGTTCTTCACAGACCTCAATAGTGTTACTCAACATCATATGGAAAAGCAAAAATCCCAGGATATCCAAAATAACCCTGTACAATAAAAGAACTTCTGAGGAATCACAATCCCTCACTTCAAACTTTACTACAGAGCTACAATACTGAAAACTGGCACTGCCTAAGAACAGACAGGAAGACCATTGGAACTGAATTGAAGACCCAGATAGTAATCCACAAAACTTCAAACACCTGATTTTTGACAAAGAAACAAAAAATATCAAATGGAAAAAAGAAAGCATATTTAACAAATGGTACTAGCATAACTGGATATCAACACGTAGAAGAAGGAAAATAGATCCATATCTATCACCATCCACAAAACTCGAGTCCAAAATGGATCCAAGACCTTAACATAAAGCCAGCCATACTGAAGCTTATAGAAGAGAAAGTGGGAAGTACACTTGAAAGCAATGACACAGGAGACCAGTTCTTAAATATGACCCCAGCAGTACAGACACTGAGAGAAACAATTAATAAATTGGACCTCTTGAAACTGAAAAGCTTCTGTAAATCAAAGGACATGGTCAATACAACAAATTGACAGCCTGCAGAATTGGAAAATATCTTCACTAATCCCACATCATACAGAGGTCTGGTCTCTAGAATATACAAAGAACTCAAGAAATTGCTCATCAAAAAAACAAATAATCCAATTAAAAAACTGAGCACAGAACTAAACAGAGAACTCTCAGTAGAGGAATCTAAAATGGCTGAAAGACACTTAAGGAAATGTTCAACATCTTTAGTCGTCAGAGAAATGCAAATCAAAACAACTCTGAGATTCGATCTAACACCAGTAAGAATGGCCAAGATCAAAAACACTGATCACAACTTATGCTGAAGAAGTTGTGGGGTAAAGGCAATACTCCTGCATTGCTGGTGGGAATACAAGATAGTACAGCCCCTTTGGATGTCAGTATGGTGGTTTCTAAAAAAATTAGAAAACAGCCTTCCTCAAGACCCAGTAATACCACTTTTGGCTACATAACCAAAGGATGCTCAAACATGCACAAGGACATGTGCTCAACTATGGTCATAGCAGCATTGTTGGTCATAGCCAGAACTTGGAAAGAACCTAAATGCCCCTTGACCAATGAATGGATAAGGAAAATGGGGTACATTTACATAATGGAGTATACACAGCAGAAAAATAATGACAGCTAAAATTTTGCATGAAAATGGATAGAGCTGGAAAACATTATTCTGTTTGTGGTAACCCAGACACAGAAAGACAATTATCACATGTACTCACTCACAGATAGTTTTTGAACATAAACCCAAAAAAAACTAGCCTACAAACCACAATCCCAAAGAAATTATCCAACAATGAGGACACTAAAAGAGACTTACACAGACCTAATCTACAGGCGAAGTAGAGAAAAACAGAATCTTCTGACTAAATTGAGATCAAGGTCCCATTGTGGACCTTGTAGGAAGGCTAAAGGGGGTAGGGAAGAGGTAGGGAGGAGAGTAGAGAGAAATGTAGAATTCAATACAAATCAATAAAACATACATTCCTAAAAATGACATCTGGCCATAAACAATATTAGAAAACAAGGATACAGGAGGGAGTTAATAAGAGGAGAAAACGGCTTTGAGACTAAAGGGAAAGTTCAAGTGCTCTTGAATGAGTGCTGATAATAGCTGTCTCACAAGAAGAACACAAGAGTTCGTGGGGCAGGGAGATTAGGGAAGATCGAAACACATATTTGTCAATTGTGTGTTACTGTAAAAGTCTGCGAGAAGGCTGGGAACTAGGCAGGCAGGCAGGCAGCTGTGAGGTCCTGCTGATGAACATCTTTTTTAGAGCAGTGAGGAGCCATTTGTGACTGTCACTCAGGAAATGATGAACTCTTAAATAGTACTTAAAATGGTACTCCCGGTGCCCCACTGAGGACACATTAAGAAAGGAAATACTAATGTCTAGTATCTATTTATTTTCTTGGTACTAGTCACACTATGTACCACAGGATGACATTAATTTAACCATCAATCTGCTTTAGTCCCACAAATGCTCGTATTTTAGTTGTGAATGAAGGAGCCTAGCGAAGGCTGAAGTCTTGAGATTAGATCACATTAAAATGCTGGGCACTAACTCAGACAAGTTCAGGACAGGAGAGAACTGTGGAGTCAGACTGACAGTTTTAGTGAGGCTTAGACTGTGTCTTTACAGTGGAGGTCCCCATAGTTATATATATAATCTGCCCTGCATTGGTATTGGCATTTGATGATACAGACAGAAAGTCAAGATCCCTATCTTTGCAGATCACTGCCTGGTTCTTGGGTGTGAAGTCCACAATTCAGAGGACCGTAAAGACTGTAGTGAGCAGAACAGCAGGCTGCGTCCTGCCATCCCAGCTCCTGGCCACCTGGCTGGCTTATGCCCGAAATCATTACATGGAATCTGTATTCTTTTAAACACTGCTTGGCCCATTAGTTCCAACCTCTTATAGGCTAGCAATTACATATTGATCTAACCCATTTCTAGTATTTTGTGTAGCACCACAGAGTGGTAGCTTACCAGGAAGATCCTTAACCTGTGTCTGTGTCGGAGAGGAGAATCATGGCGACTGCCTGACTCAGCTTCTTCATCCAAGCATTCTGTTCTGTTTACTCTGCCTACCCAATTTTCTGTCCTATTAAAGAGCCAAGGCAGTCAGTTTATTTAACCAATGAAATTAACACAAAACAGAAGACTCTCCCCCATTATTAGACCATGTTAGAGATATAGCCCTTTGTGTTCATAGGTTTCATATACATGAATATGATGATACTATAGAAAAATAGGACCACATCAAGGTGCTCCAAGCAGGTGGAAAAGCATTTGCAGGTCCTGCCAGATGAGAGCACCTTTAGGAAGGTGACCAGGATTGGCATGTCAGAATGGCAAATAAGGTACTTGAGTAGAGGTAGCAGAAGGATGGCATCCACAAGGGCAAAGTCATTACTGATTGATGTGTCACCACAGGCCAGCATCAGCACACCCAGGACCTTGCAGGTGAACTTTCTGAATACTTGGTGGCCATACAGTGACAGTCTCATGACATTGTTTCTGTCAACAACCTGAAGAGGTAGAGTATCCAGAAGACTTTTGGATGCATCAAAAAAAACCCTGTGGCTTGTGTGCACAGGTACCTGAGTTGCTGATAGATGAAAAGCAGCAGGCATTCTGTGGAGCCTGTGGAATGTCTCAGATGCATCTGGATGTCACAGCCATTAGAGAAGATGATCTTCTGGGATGACAGTAGGTGGAACAGCATCAGAGGCACAAAAGTAGATGTATAGCAGATTTTCTAAGTGGAAATATTACTAAGAAATTGTATATGGGTGTGTGTAGGCAGGGATCCAACATGCACACAGCCATGAAGGCAGTGTTCCGAGAAGGGTCACCAGGTATATAACTGAACACAGATTAAAGAATAGGTCTTCCAGGGATGAGTAGTCAGAAAATTCCTTTTGTCCTGATTTTGGGCTACATAATGCAGAGTTATGCCTGGATACACAGTAGAGTGGAAGGACAGAGGATGCAGTATATTGAGAACACAAAAATTTTTAAGGTCTTTTCCAACATGGATATACATTCTGTGACTTGGGGACAGTTTCCCTATCTTCTGTAGGTTACATCGCATCCATGTGAATAGTGAGTATGATATCCCTAAGAGGGTATTTATGTAAGTATGAATAGGCAGAATCACAGAGAGCCACAGCTGAATGAGAAATAAAGGTCTTTATTGTAGGACTTCTTAAAACGTTTCAATGGATAATGTTTATTGGAAGCTCTCCAAAAGCAATGTAGACTATGCACTTCCAAACTTATCTGAACTTACATCCACTTCATCTCCTATCCTATCACAGAGAAGTGACCTGCAAACAGCATTTGAGAGCTGGTAGCCTGGATCAGAGGTCCTAAAATGTACACACATACTGGAATTATTTGGAAGACTGTCAAAACACAGTGTGTTTTCCTTCCAGAGTTTCTGTCTTAGGGCAGATGTGTGCTGTTGCTGCTCTGATGGCACAGGGATGAATGGCTCTAAAGGTCCTGCTGACTTTGCTGCAGCCTCTAAGCCATGGCTTACACTGTTCTCACTATCTGGAATATTTTTCATTTTCCCCTCACCTATAGTAGCTGATCTGTCTCTTCTGGTTCTGTTTGCCACACTGAATGCTTTATATCTCAGGAAGGGGGCAGATACTGACCTGTAAACTTGTGAGGAGGCACACCCCCAGAGAGATAATCTGTTAGGTGCTTTGTATGGGCTACAGCTTTAGAAGATGTCTTTTCGTGTTTACATCTCTACTTCAGAATCAGAAATGGTTTTAGAATTAGACAGTCTATTCTTCTCTAAATCCAAGCATGATGTTAAAAAAAAATTCAAAACTCTGTCTCATGTCAACAGCCTTCTGGTATGGGACAGAAAGAAGATCAATTTTAAAGGAACATTTTACTTTCCTTCATGCCCACTTTGTCTATATCTTATCTTTCACTGAAAATATGTCTACATGAATAATACTTATATTTTCAACAAAGAACAGCTTCCAAGGAGAAGACATTAGGGCCCCACAATGTCTCTACCTGGGTGATATGACAGCATGATGCTGATAACACTATGAGACCGATTTATGGGTACAAGCTGCAGATATGGTGCACCTTCTTTCAACATTCTGGCCAGAATTCCAAATAAGAACTTCAGAAGAACCCTATCAAATACTCAGAAACCATTTGCAATTATCCAAAACAACAATCTTGAAATTTAACCATCATTTTACCTTTATAATATCTCATAGAAAGAACATCATCCCTATGACATCTGGGAGCAATTCTAGAAGATGCCATTCTCTCTCCCAACAAAGTTTGTCTTCACAGTCAGGGACAACATTTAATAGTTGATTATTACTCGTACAGGTTTGTCAGGAGTCATTTCAGGCTTCTCCTTTCTCACATCTCACAGGGCCTTGAAGTAAAAATCAAACATTACATGCTGATCGTGGAGACTCAAGTTCTGGAAAACACCACAGAGTGTCTACAGAGCTTGCTGCTTATCACTAACAGCAGGTTTTCTAACTACTGACCTTGCAACTGCCCTGATTAGCTGTCAAACTGCCCCACTTAGTTGCCTAGCTACTCAGCCCCTCCTTCCCTTCCCCCTTCCCTGCCCAAGCTCCTATCTGAGAAGTATTTAAAACATGAAACTTGCTTCAATAAACAGATGTCTTGACAAAATACTGCTTGGCGTCTGTTTCTCTTTCCTCCCACGTCTTTCAGATAGTGCCTCTTCAAGACCCTGGAGTAACTTAGGACCTGCTGGGCAGGTCATAGGATTGGGTGAAATTATGTGCACCCAGAGATCTCAAAACGAGGGAAAATGGAATTGGATAATAGATAGATTACTTACTCACACTAATAATAACAGTTTGTAATAGAAGGAATAATTGTGAACTATTATTTATGGATTTACATTGGTATAAACTTTTGTATATTGACACAAATTCAAATCATATTTATTATATAGAATGTTTCTATTTTTGTTTAGAATATTTGTAACAACTATAGAAGGATATTTTGTCAGATTGTATAAATGCATGATTCTACCTCTGTTTAAAATATATTTTTATTGACACAATTTTATGATATATTTATCATATTGCATTATATAACTCTACCTCTGATCAAGATTTTTATATTGTTTACATTTTGAGGTCATTGTCCTGCTTTACTGCATAGTTGTTTAAAGATTGTTTTATATTCTGATATTTAGTCTTATCCTTCAACACTATGATGAGACTTTGGTTGACTACTCAGTCAGTTGTCTCTGTCATCTACTACACTTTTTGGAAGCTGCTAGACTACACCACCTGCCTACTCAAGTAATATTACTGCTCTTCTCAGGCCTTTGATGGGGTTGAAGATGAGGTAATCATACTTAGCATCTCTTATAATCAAGTTAAGCCATTTTTACTACAACATGGACTCCTTAGGATAGAATGCTTATCAAACCATTAGGATGTATTCCTTCCTTAATATTGATTATGCTTATTGTAATTTTTTTTTCAAGACATGGTTTCTCTGTGGTTTTGGAGTCTGTCCTGGAACTAGCTCTTCTAGACCAGGCTGGTCTCGAACTCAGAGATCTGCCTGCCTCTGCCTCTGCCTCGCAAGTGCTGGGATTAAAGGTGTGTGCCACCACTGCCCGGCTGCTTATTGTAATTCTAACTTTACTTTTGACATCTGTTTCTTGTGTACATAGTTTTGTATAGGGTTGGGAATTTCTTATTAAGTTAAATGGGTAGGTGCTTTGAGAGCTCCTACAGTCAATAGCTTTAAGATATCAATCCACTTGGGCATAGTCTATTACAAGTATAAATGAATCTGTAAAGGGTGTGGTTGCTTTCTTGAATCCAGCTCTTGATTCTGGATGCTAGCTATATTGTATATAAGATCCATTGCTCTGTAGATGCTCATCTGACCTATAAAAGCCCAAGATATTCTTACATTCTAACTTGGTGTTTTCAAAAGTCAAAGATTCAATTAGTACTCACATAGTTCAGAGTCTGTCACTCTGACTTGTACAGCCTTCAAAATTCATCATTAAAACGTGAACTCAGTGTTACATGATGAACTTAGAAGGAATGTAGCTATATTAAGTAAATCAAACACTTCTGTCTCATGTGTTTGTATGTGTGATTATAGGTTTGGGAAGATTGGGAGATATGGTACAAATCTTTAATATTCTTTTGGAAAATGTGTGGAATTTTTTAAATTAAATATCATAAATCAGTCTGCTTTAGCAAGAGGAAGTATTTTATTCCACTACAAAATTAAGCAAAGTTTCATATTTCAGCTATTCATTTAGTATTATCACTTTGTATAATTCACCCACGAACAGCTGTGTATCAAGGATTTTTTAATTGTTTTTTATTCAACTATATATTTATCCACTACTCACCCTTCCTCCCCCCTCCCCTTCTCCCAAGATTCATATGTTCCAAATTTACTAAGATCTTGTCTTTCTCTATGGCCATATAGAATAGATTTATGTATGTCTCTGTTTCTTCTTTGTTGTATATGTTCTGGGCATTGCGAATTGTAGGCTGACTGTCCTCTGTTTTATGTCTCAAAGCCACATAGGAGTACATATATTTTTCATTCTGGTTCAGGGTTAACTCACTCTTTTAGAATGTTTTCTAGACCCATAAATTTGCACATAAATTTCAAGACGTAATTGTTTTTATCCACTGTGTAGTACTCCATTGTGTAAATATACCACAATTTCTTTGTCCATTCTTCAATGGAGGGGTTGTTTTCAGGTTCTGGCTCTGACAAATAATGTTGTTGTGAAGACAGTTGAGCATTATTCCTTGTGGTATGAATGAGCATCCATTGAGTACATATCCAAAGAGCATGGCTGGATTTTAAGATAAGCTGTTTCCTAATTTTCTGTCAGTCTTTTTTTTTTTTAATTTTTGGTTCTCCAAGACACGGTTTCTCTTTAACTTAGGAGCCTGTCCTGGAACTAGCTCTTGTAGACCAGGTTGGCCTTGAAGTCACAGAGATCTATCTCTGGCTCCCAAGTGCAGGGAATAAAGCCATGCCTCACAACCAGGCAGGTGGCTTTCTAATTTTCTATGGAATAACAATACTGATTTCCAAAGTAGCTGACTCAGTTTGTAACCCCATCAGCAATGAAGGAGTGTTCCCTTAACTCCACATCCCCTCCAGCTTAAGTTGTCATCAATGTTTTGATCTTGACTATTGTTACAGATGTAAGAGGGAAACTCATATTTGTTTTGATTTTCATTTCTCTAATGACTAAGGAGTTTGGAAATTTCCTTAAGTGTCAGTCATTTTAGATTCATATGTAAAAATTTTTTATTTAGGTCTCTACTCCATTTTTATTGGAGTACTACATTTTTTATTTGATGACCAAGTATTTAAGTTCTTTGTATGTTTTGAAGATCTGTCTTCTGTCCAATGTGGGGTAGATGAATATCTTTTCCCATACTACAGGCTGCCTTTTTTGTATTGTTGATCATGTCCTTTGGTTTACAGAAACTTTTGCTTCAGGAGATCTCATTTGTTATTTTTCTCAGTGTCTGTGATGACTGGGGTTATAATTTGAAAGTGGTCCTCTTTACCAATGTGTTCAAGTGTACTTCCAATATTCTGTTTTATGTAGTTCAGTGTGTTTGCCTTTATGTTGTAGTCTTTGATCCATTGGGACTTGAGTTTTGTTCATGATGATAGATGTGGATCTACTTTCATTCTTCCCCACATTGATATTCAGTTATGCCAGCAACATTTGTTAAATATGTTTTATCCATTTTATATTTTTTGGTGCTTTGTCAAAATCAGGTAT
>CAWTZC010000249.1:0-45433 GCA_963919715.1 Microtus obscurus | reverse complement strand
AGTAGGCAAGTGGATTGATATTGGGGTCTTAGAATCAGATCCATTAGTCCTCACATCTGTTTTTGTGCCAACACCAGGCTCTCTTCAGTACTGTAGCTCTGTAATCATCTGAAGAAGTCAGGGAATGTGATGCCTCCAGAAATTATTTTTATATAGGATAGTTTTGGCTATCCAGCAAGTTTTTGGCTTTTCTATATGAAGTTTTATTTTGAGATCTGTGAAGAATTTTCTGATATTTACATAGGAATGGAATTGTGCCTATAGATTGCTATGTTGATTTCTACCTAACCAGGGCAATGGACATCTTCCCATTCTCTGGTGTCTTCTTCAAAGATTTAATGTTCTTTTCCTACAGTCCTTTCACTTCTTTAGTTGGTAATTCCACATTATTTTATATTGTTAGTGGCTATTGTTAAGGGTGATGGTTCCATCATTTATTACTTCAAGCCATCTTTCTTTTTCAGAAAATATTCCTTGAAACCATCTTCTATCTACCTTCCTGATGACCACTCCCAGTCTTCTGATAATGATAATTATACCCTCAACTTCTAAGGTTACTTTTATACAAAACATACAAGTAAACATATGAGAGACTTTACTATTCATGGCTCTCATATTTCAGTTAATGGTATTCTTTGAGCTTACAAACATTGTTAAAACTTTTAGGATTTTATGGTTCTGGTTTGAGAGCCAAATTGCATTTCTTTCACTGGGACTTTTTAATGTTTTGTCTGTTTTCAGGGAGATGTTGTTTCATTATCTAGTTCTAGATTCAGAGACAAAGTTCTTTCCTTTGACTCTGGTTTGAAGACCAAAGTTGGAATACCCTTCTTGTAACCAATAAGGTTTTATCCATTACTTTGCTGGTTCAAACTAAAATAAAGAGAGGTATAATGATGCATAAACAAATTGTTGACATTATCAAACTTTTTTCTACACAATAACTGATTTTGGTTAACTGACTGTAAGTGGCTTATCATCTGAAAGAACAATTTAAAATAAACCCCCAGATTTTTCCTGAGGTCCAAAAGATTATGATAGTATGCTTTCTCAGATAACTACACACAAAGTCTTACTCTTATATGAAGCACAAAACATTATGACACTGAATTCATTTATAGAATTTCAATACAGTATGATTTTTTCTCATGTTTTTGAAAAATAAAAAAAATTAACTTCGGGTTTCTCTACAGAAGGGCTAATAGTATGTATTTGTAGATGATTGTGGAAAAGAATTTATCACATTCCATTCACAGGTATCTCTAGAGTATGTTACATTTTAAGCCCTTTAAGATTACAGGGGTCTGCAAAGGCCTTATCACACTGATTACATTCATAGGGTTTCTCTCCAGTATGTGTTCTTTTATGCAATTGAAGATGATTATGTCGTGCAAAGGCCTTACCACACTGATTACATTCATAGGGTTTCTCTCCAGTATGTGTTCTTTTATGACTTTGAAGATGACTGTGACGTGCAAAGGCCTTACCACACTGATTACATTCAAAGGGTTTCTCTCCAGTATGTGTTCTTTCATGTACTTGAAGATGACTGTGTTGTGCAAAGACCTTACCACACTGATTACATTCATAGGGTTTCTCTCCAGTATGTGTTCTTTTATGGTATTGAAGAGTACTGTGGCGTGTAAAGGCCTTACCACACTGATTACATTCATAGGGTTTCTCTCCAGTATGTGTTCTTTTATGCCTTTGAAGATGACTGTGACGTGCAAAGGCCTTACCACACTGATTACATTCAAAGGGTTTCTCTCCAGTATGTGTTCTTTTATGCGCATTGAAGATGACTGTGTTGTGCAAAGACCTTACCACACTGATTACATTCATAGGGTTTCTCTCCAGTATGTGTTCTTTTATGGATTTGAAGATGACTGTGATGTGCAAAGGCCTTACCACACTGATTACATTCATAGGGTTTCTCTCCAGTATGTGTTCTTTTATGCACTTGAAGATGACTGTGTTGTGCAAAGGCCTTACCACACTGATTACATTCATAGGGTTTCTCTCCAGTATGTGTTATTTTATGGTATTGAAGAGCAAAGTTGTGTGGAAAGGCCTTACCACACTGATTACATTCATAGGGTTTCTCTCCAGTATGTGTTCTTTTATGGCTTTGAAGATTACTGTGATGTGCAAAGGCCTTACCACACTGATTACATTCATAGGGTTTCTCTCCAGTATGTGTTCTTTTATGCCTTTGAAGATAACTGTGCGGGGCAAAGGCCTTACCACACTGATTACATTCATAGGGTTTCTCTCCAGTATGTCTTCTTTTATGCCTTTGAAGATTACTGTGACATGCAAAGGCCTTACCACACTGATTACATTCATAGGGTTTCTCTCCAGTATGTGTTCTTTTATGGTATTGAAGAGCAAAGTTCTGTGCAAAGGCCTTACCACACTGATTACATTCATAGGGTTTCTCTCCAGTATGTGTTCTTTTATGCCTTTGAAGATTACTGTGATGTGCAAAGGCCTTACCACACTGATTACATTCATAGGGTTTTTCTCCAGTATGTATTCTTTTATGCCTTTGAAGATCACTGTGACATGCAAAGGCCTTACCACACTGATTACATTCATAGGGTTTCTCTCCAGTATGTCTTCTTTTATGCCTTTGAAGATCACTGTGACGTGCAAAGGCCTTACCACACTGATTACATTTGTAAGATTTCTCTCCAGTATGTGTTCTTTTATGCAATTGAACATGATTATGACGTGCAAAGGCCTTTCCACACTGATTGCATTCATAGGGTTTTTCTCCAGTTTGTATTCTTTTATGTGTTTGAAAAACAGTACATTGAGTAATGGCTTTACCACACTGATTATATTCATATGATGTCTCTGTAGTATATATTCTTTTAATCTTTTGAAGATGACTGTGATCAGCAAAGACCTTACCATGCAGATTACATTCATATGATTTCTCTCCAGTATGTGTTCGTTTATGACTTTGATGGGTTTCATAAACAAGAAAGTCTTTATCATCTTGACCATATTCATAGTCTTTCTCTCCAGTGTGTGTTCTTTTATGCATTTCAAGATGATTGTGATAAGAAAAGACTTCATCACATTGCTTAATTTCACAGCATTTTTCTCCGCTATGTGTTTTCTGATTCCTTAGAAGATAAGTGTTATAAGACAAGACTTTACCACAGTGAGAATATACTGAAAACTTCTCTCCAGTTTGATTTCTTTCAATCCTGCAAGGATAATTTACACATGTAAAAGCTTTCTCATATTCAATGCAGTTGAACCTCATACCTTTATGAATTAATTTCATATTTTTTTGACTTGTAAAAAGGAATCAAATATCAAGGTTTTATACCTTTGTTTAAAATCATAGTTTGTTTTCTCATTAGGGGTCATTTTACATCTAGAAAAATATTTATGATAATAAATTCCATTGTGTTATGGTTTATCTTTTTATCTATAACTATACCTATACTTTTCTGGGATATTTTTTACATTTTTGAAGAGAACTGCATATACTGAGTGCTTTACCAACTTTACTCCATTCATAATTTTACTATATTGTAAACCACATTTGGTAAGTGAACTAAGACACACAGATGTATTTGCATAGACCTAGAACTCATGTTTGTTTGTTTGTTTTTGTTGTAATGTGTGTTTGTATTTATTTATTAACCATGATGATAGAAAATAAATTAACTTTGTATTTTTGGATCAAATTAAACATGTACACTCTAAATAAGAACTACAGTTTATCTTCTTAATAGTTCTTAAGAAGAAGTATGCTAAATCTTTCCATATTCCTACGCTCATACATTTGTGTCAATAGTGACATATCATATATATATATATATGAAAAAATAATAGTGTATAAAAGATTTCCACAATGAATCCACAAAGTTTGACTTTCACAGACTTGTGGTATAGATATTAAGATTTCTCTACAAAAAATGCCCCTTGACCCTTGACTAATCTGATTTCATTAAACTTAGCACAGTTACAAAAAGTATTTGAGTGATACAAGGCTAACTACGGGCTATTGAATTAGTAGAAAGTTTTGTAGGTATACTCATCGTCATTGAAATATGTATACATTTTCTGTCATGAATAGCAAGAAGCAAATGAAGCAGCAGTTCTACAACATAGCTCTCATGGTGCTATGAATCAAATCGAGATATCTGTTTAGGCATTGCTACCTAGACTTTTTCTTAAATGAAGGCTTTGCAGATGCAATTCACATACATGAAATTGAGGTATATGGATTTGTGAGAACTTAATAACCATCAATACATTTAAAGCTTTGCTTATTTACACTGTTGTTTTTGTTTTAAGTTCCAGAACACATTACAAACTATTCAAGGGAAATTGTTATGAAGTTGCCCAAGAAAATTACCTTGCATGTTTTCTAGAAGATTGACAATGCTCTTCAGTGTAAAGGTCTTCCCAAATGTATCCTAAAATACAGTACCATAATAGATGTTATATTATTTAAGAATGTGCAACAATTAGCTTATTATCTTAAGTGCACCTAAGAACTCTGACTGTGTTATTCACCTCATTCTTCTTTCTCTAAAACAAATTACAGAACAAAATCATGAACCAAGGAAAAGTTGTCTTCATCTTTTGAAACATGAAAGAAATTCATTTTCACCTATAGTAGTTAGGTTCCTGTAGGTCTCCAGCATCACATCTTTGTAGAGATTCTTCTGGTAAGGATTCAATAAATCCCACTCTTCCTTAGTGAAGTTGATGTGGACATCATCATACGTCACTGCCTTCAAAAATATACCATACATGAGTACAACGTAAGTATGACAGTGAAATGCATATTTCTTTGAAAGTATAGTTTTATGATTCTGCTGTTCCCCATTCTTGTTCCATGACATAGACAGTCACTTTAGAAGGAAATTGAAAAGGAGAATCAATTCTGTTATTTCTGTGTCTTTTGTATAGGACCTTATAAGAGCAGTATTTATTCACAGGGAGAGAAAAAGAGAAAAGATCAACAGTACGTTGTATGCGTGAGAAAATTAATGACTACAGAAAGGAAAAAAAAGATGGTCAAACTGGGCATATTGGTGTATTTTGCCTTTACCACAACACTCAGAAAACAGAGGTGGGTATATTTGTCTCTGAGATGAATGCCAGTCAAGATTTAACAGAACTGCTTATCCATTTTTGGATACCATGTATCTTGTCAAAGGTTGAGGCATGAGCATGTCTTTGCCCAAAGGACAGTTTTGACAACAAGAATACAAGCTTCGAGTGTCTTCGGTGCTCAACATTCTCTGGAAAATAGATCAATGCTACCAGTAGTAATCGTGTCTCACTTCAACAGTACTCTAGGTTATTTAAATTCCACATTTTACACCTCTTTGAAGTGGTTGAAGATTACTTATCTGTGCAAAATATATTCTTTATGTGTCTAAAAAATGTGATTATTCTAACTATAAGTATAACAAACATAGATGACTCTTGATCTATAATTCTAATACCTATATAACTTAAAGACTAAGACTTCATATTAGAATATTGTACAATAAACAACTATACAACAAATGAGGACAATGGGCTAAAAATGTAAACAATAAATAAGTATCTTCATCAGTGGAAGAAATGTACATTGCAATTTGATAAATATATTTATCAATATATAAAATGTTTTAAGCAGAGGTAGAAGCATGCATGCATATAATATTCAATATTTAACATTATTTCAATATACAAAAATCTATATCAAAGTAATTGCCTATAAATTATAACTCACAAGCATTCACTCTATTACTCACCATTATTATTAATGTATGTAAACTCACACTAATCTATTATTCCATCCAATTTTCCCTTTTTTTTCAAAGAAATCCCTGAGCCCATAAAATTTCCGTTCTAACCCGCTACCCTATGCCAATTATAATCAACCCGTAAATGATGTCCCTAATTCTGAGAACAAACTTTGTTGGAAGAGGGGATGTAGTCTTTTAGAATTACTTCCAGCTGTCGTGGGGGCGATGTTCTTTCTATGGGATCCTGTGAAAGTAAAATGATGGTTAAGTTCCAAGATTACTGTCTGGTATAACTGCAAATAGTCTCTGAGTATTTTGTAAAGTTTTTCTGAGCTTCCTCTTATAAAGTCTGTCCAGAACGTTGTAAAAAGTGGACCATTTCATCTAACAAAGTTGGAACCATCTTGAGCAGCTGGTATGCAAAACAAGTATGGTAGTAGCACTATCATCATCATGCCATCATATCAACCAGGTTGAGTTGTTGTTGTTGGGCCCCAACTTCTTCTGGGAAACTTCAAAAATTACTGCAGGAAAATTCATTGTTCATTGTAGAAAATGTAAACATTATTTATATAGTCATATACAGACATATATATTCAATGACATGTACAATAGAGACAAAAATAGAAATGTAGAAAAGTGAAAATTTTTCTAAATTCTTTTTTCTTTCTGTCCCATTCTCCTGACATGAGAGAGAAACTCTGAATTTTTATTTTAACGATAAGCTTGGATTTATAGAGGGACAGAGCCAGTGTCCATCTCCAAAACCAGCTCTATATATTCATAAATATACATCCACTTACAAAAGGCACCCAATGAAATGATAGGATAAAAGTGTAGATTACTGAATCTAAAAAGAATAAAGGGGCATATATGTGTATGATATAAAAGTGTAGATCATTAAAATTAATTTTAAAAAGTAACTTATTTATATATTTTACATTGATATAGACATGGATGCTCCCTTTTGATATAAACTTGACATTTGATTAAAACATACTGTCAAACTATTTTATTAATTCAACTCACTTAAACATGTAATGATAATTTTTAGTCCTTGAAACTTATTATTATAAACCAATTAGGATATAAAGTACTGCATGTTAGTACTTTGTTATCTATTACAATTGAAATTATACTCAAGTTAGGTATGTTTTCAACATTATATGGAATTTCATTAGCTGATTCAAATGTAAATACTTTAGAGAAAATGGTTGGTGAAGTAAAGCAAACTTTGTCTCCTTGGGGATTACTTCTGAAAATATACAAAAAGGTGATTCTATTCTTCCCTTTTTCAGTACAAGATAACTGAATATTACCTCCTTTGTTTATATTTTTTACCATTACCCATTGTAACTTGTTACCACCTCCACCGCAATGATGATATAAATCATGACCTAATAAATGACTAAACTTCTTACCCCAACACTTGGGAATATGGAAACCATGCTTTTGAAATTATTTTTTGTTGTCTGTGGGCAATGCCATCTATAAGTGTCCCTGAAATAAACCTAGGATAATTTTAATTCTTGGGAGAATTGCCTGTATTATTTCTTGTCCAGTCTTTGTGTAATGGGAAAATGGAAGAATTATCTCAAGTTCTGGCTACTGTAGTGCATGAGGACCATCTTAGATAGTAATCTTAGAATTGTCCTGAATAATTTATAGCCCAAAGCTGACCTTTGGGGGGGGTAAGTCAGTTTAGTGGCAGTACCACACTCTCGGAGGAATCAATGGTGTGGGGCCCTAAGCCTGCTTTTAAGATTTTAATGGTCATTGTTAAGAATGATCATGGTTTACTGTAGAAAACCTTTTAAGTGCTGTATGTAGTAAAGCTCAAAGAGGTTAAAGGATCATAGCCTGTTATTTACATACAGAATTCAAAAACTTAATTTTAAGTTCCTTGATAGAGATTTAGATCCAAAATCATGAACAGGAATTAAGAAGAAGCCTTTTATTTAAATTAGATTTTAGATGTAGTGCAAACTGATCTTATTCATAAATCCTGTAGTCAGAGAGTGGGGCTGAAAGCTGAAAGACCAGAGAAGCACAGCATCCAGCCACTAGTTCTTAGCTCTATAAAGTTCCGAGTCCAATGTGGGAGCCCATGTGTGACTCGGTTTCCATCTGGAGTCATTTCAGGGTTATAGATTCTATTTGAGTCCGAGCATGCCTACTGTTCTTCTTCTAGTAACCTTAAGGGCTGTGAATAACTTCTGTGTTAGCCAACAGAAAAAGCATTTTGCCCAGCTCAAAGATTCCATTTTTTTCTATTAATATTTGGGCTAGTGTAGGCCAGCCAGGGGCACTCCTTGTTAGTGATTAGAAGCTGCTTAGCTGGATCAGATAATGCACAGGTTTGAGCTGCCTCCAAGCACAGTGCAGGAAGATGGGGAGCTGACTGTACTGCTTTTTGATCTGCCCTTTGACTGTGTTTAGTATATATGCTGGCTGAGAAATAAACTCAGGCTGCTTTCTATTGACCTTTCATCCTCTCAGTCTAACCTATGATTCTGTCTTCATTTCTCTTAATCTAACTTTTCCTTAGCCTCAGCATTCCCTCCAAGGGAAGCCCTAGATAAATGTTGTAAGACTCACCAAATGGGGTATCCTGTCTCTATAAGTCCTCAGAGTGAATGCTGTTTCTACAAAACACTCAATCCTCAGCTCCTCTCTCTTACCACCTTATATTCCTCTCTCTGCCCAGGCATGCCACTTCCTATCTGCAACTCCTTAGTGATAGGATTAAAGATATGAGACACCAGCATTGACTCTACAACAAACTAGTGTGACTACTGGGATTGAAGGTGTGTGTCAGTATTGCCTGTGGTGTAAGGCTGGCCATGGCATCTGTTTTACTTGATGATCTTCAGGCAAGCTTTATTGATAAAATATAAATAAATAAATAAAATAAAATAATTAAAAGCAAACATCTGAGATCAAGAAGAGAAAAGTAAAACTGTTTCTCACCAAAGAGTATAAAAAATATTCTAAGTACAAACTGGAGAAGGTCCATCATTTTCAAAAACAATGAATGATATAATTAAATTATGCTTCACAAAATCAACAATATGGATGACACCATTGACAAAACAAGGCATAAACACAAATCTACACACACACACACACACACACACACTATATATATATATTTGATTCTTAACGAAGAATAACAAGGTTCTAATCAAAATCACTGAATCACTGGCCATCACACATCCTGTACACTCCTGTTCTCTCCTTTACCAATAATAGAAAATGGGTTCGGTGAGAAGGGCTGTTTCACCAAAATTTACAATATTCACTTGAAGTCTTCTGATGTTTTTACTTTACATAAAATAGATTTGATTACTGAAAGCATCTCAATCTCTTTTGATAAAGAAAATGATGTCTGTTAGGATCACTTACCATGGTGTTTCCTACAATTGTTGATAGAATCCAAGTCTACATCACAGCGAGGAAATGAAATCTTTTTAAATGTAATTTCAAGAGAACAAATTTTTAAACAATCAGTTAACATATAAATCAACTTGATTTACTCTAACTACCTGGAGTTTCAAGCACTTCTGAAAATAAGGTTACTGCTATTTTTTGTGTATGTTTGTGTATTTTTTGTGTATGGTATTCTCTGTATGATTGATAGAAGTGATCAAAGCTTCAGGGAGTCAGGGTGATAGAGAAAGAGAATGATAAGTTAAAAGAGCTACAAAATGAGGTAGTGAAGCAGATGACTAAGAGTACAATCCCAGGCAATGCTGGCTCAGTGATCACGTCTCTTGAGGAGAAGATGGAGGCTGATGCCAGTTCCATCTATGTTGACAATGTGGACTATGGTGCAACAGCAGAAGAGCTGGAAGCTCACTTTCATGGATGTGGTTTCACTCAACTGTGTTACTACAGTCTGTGACAAATTCAGTGACCTTGCCAAAGGGTTTGCATATATAGAATTCTTAGACAAAGAGTCAGTGAGGACTTCCCTGGCTTTAGAGGATTCCCTGTTTAGAGGGAGACAGATCAAAGTGATTCCCATCATCACAACAGACTAGTTACCCGTGTGCCCAATACTGTGCCCAAACTACCAAATACAACAGCTCCCAGTCTGGATTCTACAGTGGTTCAAACAGCTGGCCCTTGGATCAAAAAAAAGAATTAAAAATAAAAAAGAAAAACAGAAGGTGGAAACCTATTTTTTAAAAAAGATATACTGTGGAAGGGGGAGAATCCCATACTGGAGAGATGGCTCAGTGGTTAAGAGCATTGCCTGCTATTCCTGAGTTCAATTCCCGGCAACCACATGGTGGCTCCAACCATCTGTAAAGAGGTCTGTTGCCCTCTTCAGGCCTGCAGACATACACAAGACAGAATATTGTATACTTAACAAATAAATAACTTATTTTTTAAAAAAGATATACTGTGGAAGGAGGAGAATCCCATAACTAACTGAGAAGGAAACTGCTCTGGGCAGTAGGGCAGGCCCAGGGAGTAAGGCAGGGGTGACATGTTCCCTCTTGAGATTCGATAGGGACATTTCTCAAATGTGCAACCTGCTCCCTGTTTTCCTGCTCCACTTCACTCTCTTTGGGTCTGCTCAAGGGTAGGTGGGCACAGATGGTAGGAGGCCTTTTTTTACCTAGAGCTCTGGAGGGCACCAATCTGTTCATCTTGTTTCCTTCCCTCATCTTCTCTCTGCCTTTTGCAGTCCCTGCCTGCTCCTGATTTACCAGGTCTAGGTACATGCTACCGTTCTTTCCTCAGGGCTCCTGCCTCTCCAGTTTGTCTGGTCAATTTTTTTGGTGCCTTTTTGTTTATTTTTCTGTCTTTGAGTTTCTTTCTTTGCAGATTTTTGTAGCGGAAAGAACTCACTCCCAGTGGATTCAGTGTAAATTCCACTTACCCCTGGGGAAATACACTACTTTGTTTTGGGAAGTTTTGCAGTGTTATTTTGTTGTTGTTGTTTATCAGTTGTTCTTGTTTGTTTTATTTTTGTTTACATTTTTCCCTTTTATTTGGAGGGAATTTGAAGAATTGGGAATAAGGAGGTGGGAGCTGCATTTTGTTTAATTTTTAAACTCAAATACAACGGATGGGATTTTTTTTAACTAATGTGTCATGAGGAAACTTGTTTATGAAAAAAAGAAAAATGATTTAAAATTTATATTCTCCTACATGGATTATGGCCCAAGATGTAATTATGCTCCATCTACCTACCCAACACAATGCACATCTGAGAAATCTCTGCAGAACAGAAACTCCATTGTTCCCTGGAACTAAGCTTCACTGGATCACACCATTGCAGCTAGTGGCAGCATCACATTAAAAGTCTTCTGATCATGCATTGCTAGAAGATCAATATCATCATTTCCTACCAGTTCCTAAACTGTTTGTAATCTTTATAACACAAATCTGAAATTGGAATGCAATATTGAAAACTTCTGGAATCTAGACCTTCAGTTCCCTAATCTCTCTTCCCACTGCACACCAAGAGCAGTGTCCATGTGTGTACTCTAGACAATCACCATCATATCTTGAATTTTCAGAGACTCCCCTTCCCCAATAAATTAATATACAGGAAGGCTCAGAGGACAAGGGACACTGACAACATGAACACCATGGACCAACATAACTACAGTCTGCCTCATGATCAGTCCAAGTCACAGCAGAAATCACAGTTCAAAAGACCTGAACACCCAACACTCACCACAGTATAGCTTGTGATCTTCCTTACTTCTCCTACTGCAGAGGCAGAATAGAATCATGGAAAGAACCCACAAACTGCTACTAGTACTCCCCATTGCTAACCCTTCCCAGAATTCCTCACAGGCTAGGGCCACCTAGCTGGGCCTCACAATATTAGCAGCTCCTCTATAGGAGGATCAGAGATCAAACCACTCAACACAGTCCTTCCAGTTCTGCCCTCCCAGCCCAGCATACAGTGCCCTAGATTAGAAAGTTTGTATTTAGTACACATAATTCGACTCTCCTACATCACATCCTGTTTCTCATCCAAAGCAGAGGGTCCTTTGTGTGCACATTGCATTGCACACTCACTTTCCAGTGCAGCCCTCCCATTGCCTCAGAGATGGGAAATCCTGAAGACAAACACAGGTCATAGTCATAAAGGAATCACTGTTCCTGTGTAACTGTGGTTACTTTGTAACTGTTGTTAAACAAAAACAAACCATGAATTAGAAAACAATTAGGATCATGTTAGGTCTTGGAGGGAGCAAAGACAATGTGAATATGATGTAGTTTTAATCTCAAAAATTATTTAGATAACTTGAAATACACTTTATGGCCATGTGCTCCAGAGACTAAGGATTTGTATTAGAGCACAATAATATTTCTCATATATTTTCCCTAAAGATGAACTCCTTATTCCAGAAAAGTAACAGTCCTGTTAAGCAGGCTGACAACATTTTACCCAGATCATCTGTTTTTGATGAACTATTGTAAATATCTCAATTAGGTTTCAAGATAAGGTCAGTCCATACCTAGATTGCCATTGTCTGTGGACTGCAAACAATGGTCAATCAGGACAATCATACAGCATCACAATTGACTACCTGATTCCACATGAGTAATCTCAGTTGAAGGAGGAAAGCTCATACCCTCAGGCCAGCGTCTCACTTCCTGCACTGTGTCTCCACCAGCTTCAAAGTTGGTCAAGGAGTTCAATTCTTATACCAATCCCTCTTCATTTATAAGTCCCCAATAAAGGCCAGAATGATTAGCAGACACTCATTAAATGCCCTATTTATTTTCACACTGACTAGTGAAGGACAAACATGGAAAGAGTTGCAGGACTGTCTTCCCAGAACTGGACAGCAGAGGCAGGATTAGGTGTTCAAAATAATTCTCAATTACATAGCATGAGGCAAGCCTAAAGTAAAGGAGACATTGCTCTACATAGAAATCAACATAACTCGAAAGAAATGAAATGAAACTCTCAATGACTTAGAAACATTAAAGAACAGAAAAAAATAGAGATAAGAGCAGCAATACACTTAAAGAAAGTTTTGAAACTGATACCAAAAAGTGATGATAATAATGCACTTTTAGCTGGGCAGTGGTGGCTCAGGCCTTTAATCCCAGCACTCAGGAGGGAGAAGAAAGTGGATCTTTGTGAGTTTGAGGTCAGCCTGGTCTACAAGAGCTTGTTATAAGACAGGCTCCAAGGTTACAGAGAAACCTTGTCTCAATACACCAAAAAATGCACTTTTAAGATTAAATAAACTTTTCTATATTGACTTTAAAAAGGAGTAGGCCCTTCCCTAGAAGAGAGGATGTTATTAACAAGGGATAGATTGATGGTGCCCTTACATATGTTGACTGCTGAGATCAGTAACCAAACACATAGAGTTAGTCAATGGCCTGTTTTTCAAATCTTCGAGTAGATAACTCTACCAAGCAAGATCGATCATGTTTCTTACCAAAAGCAATCTACAGATTGAATACAATGCCCATTAAAATCAGAGCAAAATTCTTCAAGGACTTCAAAAGAACAGCACTCAAATTCATTTGAAAAACAAAAAACCCAGTATAGCCAAAACAACCCAATACAATAAAAGAACTGGAAGCATCACAATCCCTCTCTTCAATCTTTACTACAGAGCTACAGTACGGAAAACAGCCTGGTACTGTCATAAGAACAGACAGCAGGACCAATGGAGCTGAATAGAAAACCCAGCTATCAATCCACATATTTCTGAACACTTGATATTTGATAAGAAAGCAAAAAATATCAAATGGAAAAGAGAATGCATATTTAACTAGTGGTGCTGGCATAACTGGATATCAACACATAGAAAAATGAAAATTGATCCATATCTATCACCATGCAAAAAACTCAAGTCCAAATGGATCAAAGACCTCAACATAAAGCTAGCCACACTGCAAATTATAGAAGAAAAAGTGGGAAGTACACTTGAAGGCACTGGCACAGGGAACCACTTCCTAAATATAACCGTAGCAGCACAGACACTGAGAGAAACAATTAAATGGGACCTCCTGAAACTAAAAAGCTTCTGCAAAGCAAAGGACATGATCAACAAGGCAAAACAACAGACTACAGAATGGGAAAAGACCCACATCAGACAGAGTTCTGATCTCCAAAATATACAAAGAACTCAAGATATTGGACACAAGAAGAACTCATAATCCAATAAAAAATGGAGTAAAGACCTAAACAGAGAACTCTCAACAGAGGAATCTAAAATACCTGAAAGAAAAATAAATAAATAAATAATATAAAATACCTGAAAGACAATTAAGGAAATGTTCAATATCGTTAATCAGAAATGCAAATCAAAACAACTCTGAGAGTCCGTCTAACACCTGAAAGAATGTCCAGGATTAAAAACACCAATGACAACTTATGCTGGAGAGGTTGTGGGGAAATGGAAATACTTCTGCATTGCTGGTGGGAATGCAAGCTGATACAGTCCCTTTGGATGTCAGTGTGGCAATTTCTCAGAAAATTAGGAAACAATCTTTCTCAAGACTCAGTAATACCACTTGGGTATATAACCAAGAACATGTGCTCAACTATTTTCATATCAGCTTTGTTTGTCATAGTCAGAACCTGGAAACAACCTAAATGCCCATCCATAGAAGAATGGATAAGAAAAGTGTGGTACATTTACACAATGGAGTACTACACAGAAGAAAAGAAAAATAACGACATCATGGGACATTTAAAGTATAAAAAGACATGATCTCCTGAGTAAATTGGGTGCATGGGGACCTTGGGAGAGGGTTGAATTGGGGGATTGGAGAGGCAGGGAGTGAAGCAAAGAAATTGTAGAGCTCGGTAAATATCAATAAAAAAAAAGATCGATCATATCTGTAGGGCCCTGGTCTCCCTTATTCCTGGGGTGCATTCGCGGGGACAGTTTATAATCAGTTTACTAAGCTTCCTGTGTGTTTCTGTGCTATCCCTGCCCCGCCTGGTGGTTAGCTGCAGGGAATCTTCTCCATTGTTAGTATGATAATTTCCCACCTGCCTGGGCGGAGATCCTTGTGCTGCAGTTAGGTAGATAGGGCTTCGCCAAGTCTGAATAAATGGCATTTGGTTGATCTCCTTTCGAATGACCCTGGTCTCTGTGTCTTTTGTTTAATCTCCAGGCCTTGCCCGACTCGCGTTCAGTACAGTTGCGCGCGAACTGTACCGAGGATGTAACACCAAAAACCAGGTGTTACACATATCTGCAGAGGATAGTTGCCTAATTGCAAATTCAGTTTTCCTTGACTCAAGATAACCTTCCTAATCTGGACACCCACACAATCCAGTCTGTGTTCATTCACATAACATTAATTTACACATGCTGGGCAATTACAAACCACTCCTCCTACCACAGTTGGGCCCTTTTACATAGTGGTGGCTCCAACAGCTGATTGCCTATGCTGTGCCCCCTGCAGTGCACACAATAATCTATTCTTCCTATTGAGGTCTGAGGACAGAAGGAATGCTCCATATGCAAATCTTTTTCCTGCAACTGCATTGGGCAATCAACTACATGGCTCAAATGCATTATTTTATTTTAATTTATTGGTTTTGTTTGAGACATGGTATCTTTGTAGCTTTGGTGCCTGTCCAGTAACTAGTTCTTGTAGACTACACTGGCTTCAAACTCACAGAGACCTGCATGCCTCTGCCTCCCAAGTGCTTGGATGAAAGGCGTGCACCAACACTGCCAGGCAAATACATAATTTTAAAACTGTGAATTGGTACAGTCATTTAAGAACTTTGAGGGTGTAATATAGAGGACACTCAAGTTTGCCCAGGAAAGCAACAGACAGGGACCAAGGCCATCTGAGTCAACATAACAGAAGTTGTCTCAGAAACAATATTTCTATTCGGATGGAAATGCAGTTCTTCTAGAATTAATGTGCCTTTCCACTGAAAAATCACAATAAAGTTTATAATATTAATAAAGAGAAGTATCTTTAATGATGTTAGGCATTGATCTCTGTCCAATGCTCAAGGGGAGCTAGGTTAGATAGATTTTGCATTCAATATATGCTATTATCCATAAGTATCCCTTAGGATAATGGTCAAGATTAAACTTTGAACAATTGAAATAGAAACAGGAAACATGCCAGCCTAAATATTTAGGCAAAAATATTCTCAGAATATTCTCTTAAGTACACCAGTGACCAGTTACAGCAGGTCATTCTTCACTGACAGGGTTCTAAGGTGAAGATCACAAGGGAAAAGAAAGACTGGACTGGACAAGTAAAAGGTAAAAAAGAAAGGGTGGGGAGGTGTTGCAGAAGATATGTGCCATGCCTATTAAGCTTCTTAAGAAAAATAACATCTTAACCAGGCAGTGGTGGGGCACACCTTAAATCCCACGGGGATTTTTTGAGATGGGGGTTTCTCAGTAGCTTTGGAGCCTGTCCTGGAACTCTCATAGATCAGGCTGGCCTTGAACTCAAAGAAATCCACCATCTTCTGCCTCCAGAGTGTGGGACTTAAAGGCATGCACCACCACAACCCTGCAGTGAGATTTTATTTTTAAATCAGTGATGGCTTCTTTGAAATGGTTTTTGGAGTCAAATATCTGGACAATCCTGGTAAACAATGCATACCCAGGCATTCTAATCTCTTCCAGCCCTAATTAGCATATACTTACATTTTGGGTGTTTTAGATGCAGTTCTCCTTGTGAAAAAAATCTATCAAGTTATAAAGTAGGACATTTACAGCTGCAACCCATTATCAAATGGAAGTGGTATATTAGAGATCAGGACCAAGTAGGTCCTGAAGACTCAAGGAAGATACATGAAGAAATGGCCAACTTCCAGTGGTTTCTACTCTTGTTACAATGCCTTCTGCTGTCAAGTATACACCTATAGTCTATTCCCTATGATTGGGTGAATGAGGAAGAGATGACTAGGAACTGGCTGATGGTTCAATACATCATGCATGAACCACCCAGAATTAGGCAGCTGCAGAATTACAATCCCTGGCTGGGACAACCCTGAAAGATGCTTGTGAAAGAAAATGATCACAGTGAGCAGAAATTCAAACAATACACATTTCAATGTGATTTATTTGGAAGGAGAAATGGTCTAATCTACAACTAGCAAGGCACTGATTGATGAACTTTATCCAGTGGTTTGACTGGATGCTGAGCGATTAGTGAAGAGCATGATTAGAAAATTGGTGAGAGCTGGGCGATGGTGGCGCACGCCTTTAATCCCAGCACTCGGGAGGCAGAGGCAGGCGGATCTTTGTGAGTTCGAGACCAGCCTGGTCTACGAGAGTTAGTTCCAGGACAGGCTCCAAAACCACAAAGAAACCCTGTCTCGAAAAACCAAAAAAAAAAAAAAAAAAAAGAAAGAAAGAAAGAAAATTGTTGAGAGAAGACATCTGAGGAAGGAGAATGTGAATAATCTCTGTGAAAAGGAAAGAGGTATAAAGATGATGTGGGAGTGTCATATATCAACCTGTTGATTTCATTGGTTAAAATAAAGAAACTGCTTGGCTGGTCCTATAGGTTAGAACATAGGTGGGTGGAGTAAACAGAACTGGGCGGAAGAGGAAGTGAGGAGAAATCATGCAGCTCTGCTCGGAGATGCAAGGATCCCATCTCGCGGGCGGACGGGATAGCAAGGCTCTCTGAGACACACTGGCGATGAAGCTCCGACTCGAGATGGATGTAGGCTAGAATCTTCCTGGTAAGCGCACCTTGGGGTCCTTACTCACATTATTAGAAATGGGTTAGTCCAGGTGCGAGAGTTAGCCCGTAGGAGGCTAGAGCTAATGGGCCAAGCAGTGTTTAAATGAATATAGTTTGTGTGTTGTTATTTCAGGCATAAGCTAGCCAGGCAATTGGGGTGTTGGAGACGCAAACCCGGCGCCGCCCCAAATTCAACAGATGGCTGCCCAACGTGTGGAAAACTGAATCCACAGAATGTCTGAGAAAGCTTGGGAAAGAGTAAAGCATGTTTTCTTGTGCGACGAACTCCCTGACCAGCAGGAAAGAACAGCCACCAGACGAGGATTCTTCCCAAATCACGTTTTATTGGAGCCTCTTGGTTGAAGGGAGAGCAGGAAGCGAGGGGCACCGAACCCTGATCTGCAGCTGCTTTTTTTGGGGATTAGGGGTATGTTCAGGCCTCCTATTGGTCAAAGTGTCTCAGCAGCCACTCCAAGCTCCCTGATAGGTCCGGCACACTGAGGACATTGAGCATGCCCGAGATGGTGATTCCAAGCCTGCAGGGGCCCTGCGCCATCTTGTAATGGCGGCCACATATACTGGCCCCCTGCAGTTCCCCCTCCTCGTTAGTCTCAAAGCCAAGTCAGAGGTCTTATTCCCAGTCAGGTCTTCACCTCATGATGTGAGGACCGATCAAGGGAGGCCTGCGTCTATGGTATTCCTTCTCCAGTGCAATGGAACAAGATCCATGGAGGTGCAAAGGCAATACCGGAAAGCAAAGGACTAGCGTACCTTCCTCAGTGCAATGGACAGAACTTCTGCGAGGGTGCAAAGGCTACACATCAGTCACTATGAACTCTTGAGGACAAATAACCAAACTTGGGGGGAATCACCCTTCTCCAGGGCAGCCAGCGCCTGCAGCATTACCACCTTATCACGGGATGCCTGGGCCTGAAGGCGACAAATTAACCATAGGGACAGCACACACCCTCCTATGCAGCATGCAAAAAACATCCCCACTCCTACCCAATCCTAAAACAGGGAGAAGGCAGAGGAGATCCAGGACTGCAGTCCCTCCGCCAGGCTTTGATGCACGTGTTGAGTTGATTAGGACCACTGCGCATCTGAGGTCCTCCAGGGTGGCATCAAAGTCATCAGACCAATTTCAGGAATGGGCTTAGGGTAGGCTGACGGAATCCCCCATCTCTGCTCCGCTCGACTTGGGATCATCCTCCAAAGGATCGGCTGAGGCAGTAACAGCGTCCTGAAGGGCGGCGGAGTCATTTTCATGATGGACTTCAACAGTTCTAGTCAAGCGGCTCGGGACCCAATGAGGCACTTCTCGATCCTGGGGAAAAACACAAATAGCTCCCCTGGACCTCCAGATAACGGGGTCCGGGCCATACCACTTATTATCCAACACATCCTTCCACATCACTTCCCCTGCCCCTTCCAGGGAGGTGTGAGCGTGTCGGTCGGCTGCCGTACGACCTTTGTCATCCATTATCAAGAAATTAAGAGTAAAAAGGGCCATAGCAATCCTATTCCTGCGGGAGGCAGTCTCAGCCATTCCCCTTTTTTGTTTTTGTAAGAGCTCCTTGAGGCTGCGGTTGGCTCTTTCCACTATCCCCTGGCCTTGGGGGTTGTATGGCAGGCCAAAGGTGTGCTTGACCTGGAGTTGTGCACAAAAGGCACGAAAACCTTTGGAAGAGTAAGCAGGGCCATTGTCCGTCTTTAAATGGACAGGTTTTCCCCATGCCGCCCAGGCCTCCAAGCAATGGGTCTTCACATGAATAGATTTTTCCCCCGCCAAGGGGGTGGCAAAAATGACACCCGAGTAGGTGTCCACTGAGACATGAAGGTACTTGACACGGCCAAACTCCAGAACATGAGTAACATCCATTTGCCATAGGGCGTTTGGTCGCAGGCCCCGGGGATTGATGCCAACATGAGGGGGATGGAAAAAGGTGCCGCAAGAAGAACAAGCTTTTACAATACTTCTGGCATCATTCCTGGTCAGGGCAAATTTCCTCCGTAGGGTGTCAGCAGGGACATGATACAAGTTATGAAAGTCCCGGGCAAGTTGGATAGGATCTGCAGCAACTAGGCCCATGGCTCTGGTTGCTAAATCGGCCCATGCATTGCCTTCGGAGATAAAGCCCGGAAGCAAGGTATGTGCTCTAACATGGCCAACAAAAAAGGGATGACTTCTTTGCAAAATATGGTGCTGAACCTGTAACAAAATATTTTAAACAGGGCTTGCATGATGAACAGAAGCAGCCACCTCAAGAGAAGAGACTGCGTTAACCACATACTGAGAGTCTGAAAATAAGTTGAAAGGTTCATGAAATCTCTTGAAGACTTCAAGTACCACCAAGCATTCAGTAGCCTGGGGTGGCATTAAAGTCCTCAGACCAATTTTCTGCAAGCTCAGCTGGGTCTCTCTGGACTTTCTAGAGGCAGGACACCCTGCAGAGTGGGGCAGCAGGTTCTGTTATCAGGCACTCCTCTCCTTGGGGGCAGGGAAGGTCAGACCAAGGACCTCTCTCTGGAACTCCTCTGTGGGATGTCTGCAGCCACGACATCAAGTCCAACCTTTTTTTTTTGTGAAAAAAAGCATAAACATCTCCTCGACCCCAAATATATATAGGTCGGGTCTTTTTGATGTATTGCAAGGGCTTTTCCACCTTGCCTTAGCAAAGGTCAGCTTGGTGTTATCAAGCCAGATCCGTTTGCATCAAGATCTGCTGGCAACTTTTATGAGTTGCTTTAAAGGAGCCTTGTTATGCTCCACAATTTTTTATTTATTAGCCATATATGCAGTTCTTCCATTGGAAAAGCCATTTGTAAAATTTAGCATAAAATCTTTTAAGGGATTTTTTTGCTATAACACTAGCAAAATACAGTTCTGTGAATTGTAGCAATGATCTGGGAAAAGATTTATTGTTTTTGCCCTTGAATTGAGCAAACATAATTGTCCAGGAATCAATCTTAAAATTATCAATGAATCTATTGTTTAGTATAAGAAGCACTGATCATAATCAATATTTTGTCAAACCATCTTCCAGATGTTATCCTGTCCTTTTATAGTCAGGCTACTGTTTTAAATTAAGAGTTTAATATCTTAACTAGCAAAACTGAGGTTTAGCCATAAACAGCATTTTTTATAAAACTGTTGTAAAATAAGTTTTATATTTAATATACATACTTGCCATAGCTGAATTATAATATACTGTATTTGTTGATTATTGTATACTTTACCTGTTGATTTATATTTTATCTGCTTGAGTACCTGTTAGGCAGCTTTAAGCTCTCTCTATTGGAAACTGCTTTTTGTAAGAATTTTACCTAGCAGCTCAAGGTCTCCCATAAGAATATTATAACTAGGGCTTTAACCATTGGACATCCAACCAAAGTTTGTAAGCCCTCCTAAGTTTTAAGTCTGCCTCGCAGATAGGAAAATGGAAAAAAGGAAGCATTTCAACTAATAATGCTGGCCTCATTAGACACCAACATGTAGAAGAATGGAAATAGATCCATATCCATCTATTTGTTATAGATCTAAACTGAAAACTCTCAACAAATGTATTTAAAAATGACTGAGAGACACCTAAAAAATGTTTAAACATAACATCCTTTAACTGCCAGAGAAATGTAAATCAAAACTGAGACTTTACCTTATCCTTGTAAAAATGACCAAGTTTAAAAATTATTGTTAACAATTTATGCTTAAGAAAATGTGGGTAAAGAAAAAACTTTATTGCTGGAAGTGCATAACTGACAGTCACCTTTGGATCACACATAGTATTGAGAAACCTGGATAAATCCAGACTCCCCCAGCAGGAAGAGAAAAATCACCAGACCTCATGGTTGCTGGGAATTGAACTCAGGACCTTTGGAAGAGCAGGCAATGCTCTTAACCTCTGAGCCGTCTCTCCAGCCCCTCCAGCAGGAAGAGGAGAATCAAAAATCTAGAGCTAGCCTGTTCAGTGACCCTGCACCAGGAACCAGCTGAAGACAAAACCAGACCTTAACCTTGAAAAACAGGTTTTCCAGCTGCAATTATCACAGTGGGGTCTCCCCAGCAGGTTCTGCTGTTTTAGGAACTAGCTGATAACGACCTTGGGAGTGGTCCCAAGAGGCAGGGAGCTGCGCCCTGAGACCATCAGTGGGTTTTTGAAATTTAAGACCCTTCTAGATTAGTAGGCTGTGGCCCCTTCCCCAAAAATTCTTTCTCCTGGTCACTTGGGGTCGAACTCCTCCCCCACCAACCAAGGCCTATGTGACCTCAGCAAGGAAGGTCTCCAGCGAGCCATGGGAGGGCTGCGCCATCCTGAGACCTGAGTGAGAGTTTCCTCAGCATTGGGAGATCCCCCATTATGGTTATATTTTTTAAAATTAGGCAAATATCTACCTCAAAACTCAGCAATACCCCTTCTGGGCCTAAATACAAAGTTGTTTAACTATAAAAACATGTGCTAACCATTATCGCTTGTTACTCTGGCCCTTGATAAATTTAATTAAGAGGCCTGAGGCCTGAGTATCAGCATTCCACCCTGAAGCCACACCTGGCAGCAGGAAAAGACCTCAAGCTCAAACAATAGACTCCCACCCAAGAGTGGGCCGTACAAATGGAAAAACTTCTATGATAAGAACTTTAAATCTTGAAAGATCCCCTACTTTCTTGGGAAAGCAGAAGAAACACAGCAAAAATGACAATTTCACTGAAAGCAGTTTACAGATTCAGTGTAAATGTCCATTAAAAATTATAGCAACATTCCTCACAGAACTCACATACATATTTAATGTAAATGTTCATTGTCTTTATTTCCTATCTGTATTTCTTTCCTTCTTTTTTTTTTTCGATTTTTTTTCTCAAGACAGGGTTTCTCTGTGGCTTTGGAGCCTGTCCTGGAACTAGCTCTGTAGACCAGGCTGGCCTCAAACTCCCAGAGATCCGCCTGCCTCTACCTCCCGAGTGCTGGGATTAAAGGCGTGCGCCACCACCGCCCAGCTTTTTTCTACATTTTTAAACTATTCCTTTTTCTTTTCTATTTTTCTTTTAGGCCTATCTAAGTTCTCCCCTCTTGAGTCTGATTCTGAGAGGCTATCCTGGTGTGCTATCAATGCTTTTTGCCCTTCTTTAATAATCTCTGTGTTAGCTCCCTCTTGGAGACAGCCATGTACTAGGCGCCAAAAGGGAAAGGTACCGCGCCCCAGTTTGCCGTCCTGCTTTCCTCTCTCAAGATTGAGTGAGTCCCAACTTCTCCCAGGTGGGCAAGTTGAGATCCCCTGACACTGCAAATCATGACGCAGCCTCGTCTATATCTGTTAGGATGGTAATAATCATTCGCCACAATATTTTCAAGCCAAGCTGCTTAAGTAGGGCTTACACCAAGCCAACCATGTCAAAAAACTCCCGGACCGCACCATGATTGTTGCCCATGATGTACTCCCACGTGCATGCAGTAAAAACAACTAAGGCACCACTTTGTCTACAGCGGATTTATCCCAGGCACCCAAAAAGCCACTTTACCTACAATGGTCTTACTTTCAGTTTACAGGCGATCGCAGAAAAACATAAGCACTCTTGCCCAAGCTTATGGCAGCACAGCCAAAAAACAGCAGAAAACAACAGAGATTACGATTGCCACAAAGGCTAAGCAGAACACCCAGGGTTAGACCCTGTAACCAGCATACCCGGAGAACTTACTTACCGACGTTGCCACTCCACGTGTCGGGTTCTGAATCCTCTTCGGCCCCTTGCCCAGTACCTGAAGGAGACCCGGCGTCCCAGGATTTTGGCACCAGTTGCGGCGAACTCCCTGACCAGCAGGAAAGAACAGCCACCAGACGAGGATTCTTCCCAAATCACGTTTTATTGGAGCCTCTTGGTTGAAGGGAGAGCGGGAAGCGAGGGGCCCCGAACCCTGATCTGCAGCTGCTTTTTTTGGGGATTAGGGGTACGTTCAGGCCTCCTATTGGTCAAAGTGTCTCAGCAGCCACTCCAAGCTCCCTGATAGGTCCGGCACACTGAGGACACTGAGCATGCCCGAGATGGTGATTCCAAGCCTGCAGGGGCCCTGCGCCATCTTGTAATGGCGGCCACATATACTGGCCTCCTGCATTCTTGGTAGCAGCAGTTTCTCGGTTTTGCTCTGCTTGCTAGAGGAAAGCAAGCGCTCTCATTTAAAAGAGGGTTCCTGACTCAGCTTTAGCTGCAAAACCCTGCAGCTCATTAAGAGGTCCTGCCACAAAACACTTAAACGTTGTTGACGAAAAGCTGAACTCATGCTTTTCGGTTTTCAGCCGGAGCAGGAAAAAAGCTGCTCCGTTTAAAAATGCTGGCTTTCTGGGCCATCCTGCCAGGGCAAACTCTGACTGTTTGAGACAGGAGGGCAGACTACAGAGAAAGGACTTGAGTGTTTTCTGTTGCAGCTTAATTGCTGGCAGGGACCTTGAAACATTGTAGAGTTGTGGCACTGAAGGCGGCTCTGGCCGGTACCTCAGCCACAAGTTTGGAATGGCAGAAAGCTAAGGAATGGACTGGATCTAGCTGGCAAAGCCACGCCTTTAGTCCTACTGAGATTGCTTGGTAAATTAAAGACTTATGAGGTCAGAAAAACAGAGAGAGATACAGCAAAGAGAGCATCAAAGACAAAGAAAAATTTTAAATGGTTTACAGTGTGTTAAAAAATATATGCAAGCTAAAAGTAAGTTCTTAAGAGTAAAAAAAAATGGAAGAAAAAGAGAAGTTGGTTGTTATAGTACACGCCTTTAATCCCAACACTTGGGATGCAGAGGGAGATTCACCTCTGTGACTTCAAAGTGTGGTAGCACACGCCTTTAATCCCAGTGCCTAGAAGGCAGAGACAAACAGATCTCTGTGAGTTCAAGGTTAGTAGCATACGCCTTTAATCCCAGTGCCTGGTAGGCAGAGACAGGCGGATCTCTGAGAATTCAAGAACAGCTTGGTCTACAGTGTCCAGGTCAAAGATATACGCTTAAAAAGCAAAAAGCTGAAAGTAAAAATAAATGAAATAGAGGTTAAAACAAAGCTGTACAAAGATGGAAAATACACAGAGAATGTTGATACTGTATGCTATTATGCTCTGTTTGAATTGTTTGAATGCTGAGGAAGGAGCAAGAGCTGCTAAAAGATATTTGTCTATAAATGCTGCTAAACTAACCCAACATAGATATTGTGAAAATGCCTTGACTTTTAAATTTGGATTTAAGGACATGATGCTTTGGAAAGGAGTTTCTTTTTTTGTTTTCACAGAGGATGAGACCTTGTTCATTTCTTCTATTCCGATATGGTATGATGGACCACGCCCTCCTGAATGGTTGCTGTAAACATCTTCAGAAAATTCCTTCACCCAACTGCCAACTGAGATGAAACTAGCACACAGGTTATACCATGAAAGACCTAATTTCAACGCCCCCATTCAGCAGGAAGCAGTTTGGAGAGATAACTGCTCCCATGTTCCCAAATATGGTTTATAATTGTTCTTTTACATTTAAAGGGGGAAATGGTATAGGTATGAATAATTTACATTGATATGGATTTTGCTTTACTGATTTAAATTTAAGGTCAATTTTGTTTTATGTATCTATATTTTTTATCTTTTTTTTAATATTTTTTATCTTGATTAAGGTATTGTGATTCTGTAGTTCACTTAAAAATGTAGTATATATAGGTTGGTAATGGATAATCTATAATAGTCAAGTTTGTAGTCATGTTAGTTAAGATTTTCTAGATGTACATAGATATATTTTAGATAGACATTCTTCATATCTTTCAAAGATTACAGAATAGGACATTTAATGTTTTAATAACTTAGGACTTTTCATGACAATGAGACACTCTGCTCCTGGCAGCACCAATCTACTTCGAGAGGAAGATGGGCATTGAAGAGGATCCTTATGGAGTCTGATAGCCATTTGGGCAAGAAAACTGCTCTTGCCTGGACTATTGCATAAACTGGACACAGAGAACCCACAGAGAGAGGACAATTGAACTTGCGTAAAGGTGAGATGATCTTTTGGGGTTCCTGATTCATGAAAGAGTCTGGAAGACATTCTTCAGGACAAGCAGATAGTGACTGCTTTGAAATTTCCTGCTTTGTGGAAAGTCTGCTTTAAACTATAAGCCTGTAGGCCAAAGATGGATGCCCCAACGGTACAGAGGAACTTTGGGTGACTGTACAGGCAGCAAGATGTCTCTGTCATTTCTAGAGTTTGAAAGTTGCTTATTTCTTGTTTGCTTAGATAATATTGTATCTTTCTGGAGTCTTTGACGGAATTAAGAATAGTTAGTTATAGTTATACTTTTCCTTAGTTATGATTAAGATTATTGTAATTTTTACTTGATATCTGTTTTATGTAATTTTGCTATGTTAAAGTTAAAGCCTTTCCTTTTTGTTTAAACAGAAAAAGGGGAAGTGATGTGGGAGTGTCATATATCAACCTGTTGATTTCATTGGTTAAAATAAAGAAACTGCTTGGCTGGTCCTATAGGTTAGAACATAGGTGGGTGGAGTAAACAGAACTGGGCAGAAGAGGAAGTGAGGAGAAATCATGCAGCTCTGCTCGGAGATGCAAGGATCCCATCTCGCAGGCGGATGGGATAGCAGGGCTCTCTGAGACACACTGGCGATGAAGCTCCGACTCGAGATGGATGTAGGCTAGAATCTTCCTGGCAAGCGCACCTTGGGGTGCTTACTCACATTATTAGAAATGGGTTAGTCCAGGTGCGAGAGTTAGCCCGTAAGAGGCTAGAGCTAATGGGCCAAGCAGTGTTTAAATGAATACAGTTTGTGTGTTGTTATTTCGGGCATAAGCTAGCCAGGCTATTGGGGTGTTGGGGATGCAATCCCGGTGCCCCAATTTCAACATAAAGATCCTTGTATTCCATGTAAATGCTGATCCAAAGGTGAATTCAGCTGAGGAGGAGTTCAAAACTCATTGAGACAGAATGACTCTTCCATGTCCAGTCAGCCTCTTTTCCCAGTTACTCATGTCAGTGTCCAATGGGCCCATGACCAAAGTGGCCACATTGCCAAAATAGGAGATAGGCATGGGCTCAACAACATGGACTTGCACTCATCATGGCTGACTTGGCTACAGCTTTTGCTGAGTTGCCATATCACACATCAGCACAGACCAAAACTTAGCCCCATATATGACACCATTACTAGAGTGACCAGTCACCAACCTACTGGCAGGTTGACTACACTGGAAAACTTCCTCTGTGAAAAGGACATTTGGGCTTCAAATGCTCTTAAACCAACAGACTAAAGAAAGAATAACAGCCTTGGGCTGAGTGATATATTCAGATTAGCATGGGGAAATTGGATTGTCTCTTCACAATAGAGATAAAAAGGATAGTATGTCCAGAATGCAGGAGATATTTTAGGGCATCTTCTTGTGATACTGTGTCTTGTCATTAAGATAAATGAGAAACAAGAACAGTATACTCCAATAAGTATGACAAAAGTCACATATCCATCAGAATGCAGGCATGGGTCACTTCTCTAGCGAAAGACCCAAGACATTGTGAAGTGCTTGCAGAAGTTGGGAGAAATACAGAATGGGCAGCAGAGTATGGCAGTTCTAAATACCATCTAAGGCCACATGACTATTGCAGCAATGAAACTTTAACTGATATGAGTGTTTCTGTTGTATTTTGTTGATAATGCATTTGTAAAGTTATTTCTATTTCCTTTAAATTTCCTTATCATATGTAGTGTAATACTTTAAGACAATTCTGAAGCTATTTCTGACAACTCTGAATCCTCCCAGCCTCCATGCCATAGTGCTTCCCCTCCTTTCCTGGGAACCAAGGACCTAACAGCTACACATGCACGTACTCAGTTCCTGAACAATTACCCATATACGTATGTTTTGATTCAGTCCCCTGGGAAACAGGGTCAAAATGACCTCTTACCTCATCTGATCTGGCAACAGCTCTCCAGCCAATTATTGGTAATTGCCCTTTTGAATAAGCCAATCATAACCCCCTTGCTTCTGTGGTCTTCTCCTTTAAAAGTAGCCTGTGCCTGCAATTCAGGGTATCTGGGCTTCCCGAATTTTGAGGGACCCTGTCATGACAGAATTAATAACAATCCTCATGCTTTTGCATCAACCGTGGTGTATGAGGTGGTCTCTGGGGGTGACTCCTCCTCTGTGTTTGGATGCTAGAGTCCAACATTTGGTTTCATGACTGAGAATCGAGTTTCTCCCAGACACACTCTAAACCCAGTTGGAGGTATAAAAAAACTAGCTTGTTTTTATGTATTGAAACAGGGCTAAGGGAGGAGGCAGATGTGTTCTGAGATCCCTTGCCCTAGCCCTGAAAGATGTTTCATGGGAATTTATGGGAGGGAGGGACGACCAGGTCGCCCTACTATCCAGGGGAGGTATGATCCTCCATCTGTATTTTTGGATCTGCTGCCTCGCAGCTTCTGATTTTGAGTCTATGTCTGTCTTTTTGTTCTTGTGTATTTTCAGTTCTGCACCAGAGTGGTGGTGAGAGCACCAGCTTCTCTGAGTTTTGCAACTTGTTTCCATGAATGCATCAAACCTGTTGAAGTTGACTAGAAAGGTGTTTGTACACACAGCTTCTTGCTCTCAATACTCTAAGCAGATTAAGTCACAAAGCAAAGTCATTCAGAGGTCATGAGTTAGCAGGTACCATGTGGGACTTCACAATACAGGGAATATGGCAGCAGGTTCCCACCCAGATCCAAGGAGGATGCACCACATTGTCTTCTGCATCTGACCCTCTGCTCTTCCCCATCTGGAGACAGCATTCCCTCGCTCACCATGTTGTGCTTCTCCAGCCCGCCAAAGTTCTCAGCTCAACATCTCACTAAAGCAGCAACTGCACCCCAGAACAAGAATCCACTAGTGCCTGGTCCTCTTCAAAGCCAACACTGAAGGTGGCTGCCCAGAAGAGATTTGCCAGGCTTCTAACAGGAAGGTCACCTGGAGTGCATGGTTAGCTAGTGATTTCTGAGAGGCAAGAGCACCTCCCATAGTGCTACTGTTCTTAAAGAGACAGCACTGTTGTTCCTGGCCATTCCATCCAACCCATGAAAGATCTTTTCCAGATCTGAGAGCATATGCATTTCAATAGTACTTACCCCTGGCTACAAAAGCAGTCACTGTTCTCTTCCTGCCCTCCTTAGGAACTTTCACTTTTTTCTAAGACACAACTTGGTTAGCTAGCTAGTGCAGTGCTTTGTACTAGGTGGGTGGAGGAACTACCTGTCCTATAGGGGGAAGGATGCCTAGAATATTAACAAATAAAGAGAGTTTTAAAGTTACAAAATGAATAATAACAAAAAGAGTAGTTTCATGTTCAAATTGAATATGTAGAGAATAATGGAGCTAGGAAGAATGTCTTCATGAGCACTCTTGTCAGTCAGCACATCTTCCTCCACAGTCAGGTGAATAAAATATACAACTGCAGTATTCAAGATTTTCTACATGAATGGGACAGGTAGAATAAATCTCACCAAGTATTTTAAAAGTGGGCTTATTAGAATGTTTCACAAGCTCTGGTCCAGGTAACTTAAGAATAGCTGCCTACCAATGGCAACTGAAGAATCCAATAGATTGCTTCTCAGCTTTTTGTCTCAGATCAAGTGAAGAATTCAGTAGTTGTTCAGCACACAAAACTCGGCATCTCAGCTGGTTTTAAGAAGTCACCAAAATTACAATGAAGTAGGCTCTAATGCTAGTATAGAAATGGGTTTGGTGGAGCGGCAGAGCACCGACAGGAGCAAGCAGGCCCAGGCGGAGCAGCAGAGCACCGGCACAGGAGACGGCAGACAGCGGGGACCGGCGCACAACACCGAGAGTGGATCGCCCACTACAATTAAAGTAAAGAGGTAGGCCTTTGGTTGGTGAGTTCCCTAGCAAGGAAGGAGCCAGGTCCTGTTCCTGAAGACCCTTCTGAGGGGCGAGAGGGAACTTGGCCCCTGGATGGAGCCAGGAAACAGAGCGACAGCATTTTGTAAGAGGAGCCCCTGGCCAACAGGGAAACCTGATCTGGTTTTAAAAGACCCATTAGATAGCTTCGAAAGGAGGAGATGGGGAGACGCCAAGGCAAGAATTCACCCATTAATTTGAAAAACAACATGAAAACATCAGAACACAATGATCTAACAACAGATGGGCTTGAACACCCTAATACAGAAGAAGTGGGAAAAAATGACTTTATGAAAGCAATAGAGTCCATTAAACAACATGTGAAAAATGCCCTTATAGAAATGGATGAGAAGTATAACCAAAAGTTTGAAGAAATGAGGAAATACGTACATGATAGCCTGGGAAACCAAGAAAAAACGATCAAACAGTTAATGGAAACAGTTCAAGAATTGAAAACTGAAAGGGAAGCAAGGAAGAAAACACAAGCTGAGCACCAGCTGGATATGGAAAATCCAGGTCAACGAGCAGAGCCTACAGAAACAAGCATAATCAATAGAATACAAGAAATAGAAGAAAGAATCTCAGATTCTGAGGACACCATAAAGAAAATAAACACACTGATCAAAGAAAACAGCAAAGCCAACAAATTCTCATCACAAAACATGCAGGAAATATGGGACACAATAAAAAGACCAAATCTAAGAATAATATGAATAGAAGAAGGAGAAGATTCACAGCTCAAAGGCCCAGAAAATATTTTTAACAAAATTATGGAAGAAAACTTCCCCAACATAAAGGAAGATATCCCTTTGAATATTCAAGAAGCATACAGAACACCAAACAGACTGGATCAAAGAAAATCATCCCCTCGCCATATAATAATCAAAACACAGAATATACAGATTAAAGAAAGAATATTAAGAGCTGCAAAGGAAAAAGGCCAAGTAACTTATAAAGGTAAACCGATCAGACTTACACCTGACTTCTCTATGGAAACCATGAAAGCTAGGAGGTCCTGGATAGAGGTACTACAGAAGCTAAGAGACCATGGATGCAAACCCAAACTACTATACCCAGCCAAGCTATCATTCACTATCAATGGAGAAAACAAGACATTCCAGGATAAGAACAAATTTAAGCAATACGTAGCCACAAATCCAACCCTACAGAAGGTAATAGAAGGAAAATCACAACCCAAGGAATCCAAAATGGTCAACACTGCCTACAAGAACTCAGGCATCTAGAGACCCTTCACCAGCACAACTCAAAGAAGGGAGACACACAAACTCTAATACCAAAAACAATAAGAATAACTGGAGTAAACAACCACTGGTCATTAATATCACTTAATATTAATGGTCTCAATTCACCTATAAAAAGGCACAGGCTAAGAGATTGGATACAAAAACAGGATCCAACATTCTGCTGTTTGCAAGAAACACATCTCAACCACAAAGACAGGAATCTACTCAGAGTAAAGGGTTGGGAAAAGGTCTTTCAAACAAATGGTCCTAAGAAAAAAGCAGGTGTGGCCATATTAATTTCTAACAAAACTGACTTCAAACTAAAATCAATCAGAAGAGATCGAGATGGACACTTTATACTTATAACAGGAACAATTCATCAGGATGACGTGTCAATCCTGAATATCTACACCCCCAATACAAAAGCACCTACTTATCTAAAAGAAATATTACTAGAACTGAAGGCAGACATTAAACCACACAGACTAGTAGTAGGAGACTTCAATACACCTCTCTCTCCAATGGACAGGTCAATCAGACAGAAACCTAATAGAGAATTAAGAGAATTATTGGAGGTAATGAAGCAATTGGACTTAACAGACATCTATAGATCACTCCACCCAAATAGGAAAGAATATACCTTCTTCTCTGCAGCTCATGGAACCTTCTCGAAAATTGACCACATACTCGGAAACAAAGGAAACCTCCACAGATACAAAAAAATTTCAGTGTCTACCCGTGTCTTATCAGATCACCACGGATTAAAGTTAGAAGGCAACAACAATGCTACCCCCAGAAATCCGACAAACTCATGGAAACTGAACAGTCAACTACTGAACCACACCTGGATCAAAGAAGAAATAAAGAAAGAAATTAAAGTCTTCCTTGATTTCAATGAAAATAAAGAAACAACCTACTCAAACTTATGGGACACTATGAAAGCAGTGCTAAGAGGAAAGTTCATAGCACTAAATGCACACTTAAAGAAAATGGAGAAAGCATACATCAGGGACTTAACAGCACACCTGAAAGCTTTAGAAAAAAAAGAAGCAGATGTGCCCAGGAGGAGTAGAAGACTGGAAATAATCAAACTGAGGGCAGAAATCAACAAAATAAAAACACAAAAAACAGTCCAAAAAATCAATGAAACAAAAAGTTGGTTCTTGGAGAAAATCAACAAGATCGACAAACCCCTATCCAAACTAATTAAACAACAAAGAGAGAACACGCAAATAAATAAAATCAGAAATGAAAAAGGGGCCATAACCACTGACACAGAGGAAATTCAAAGAATCATTAGATCTTACTACAAAAGCCTGTATGCCACAAAACTGGAAAATGCAAAAGAAATGGACCTTTTTTTAGATAAGTACCTTATACCAAAGTTAAACCAAGACCAGGTGAGCGATCTAAATAGACCGGTTAGTCGTGAAGAACTAGAAGCTGTTATCAAAAATCTCCCCTCCAAAAAAAGCCCTGGACCAGATGGTTTCAATGCAGAATTCTACCAGAACTTCCAAGAAGACCTAATACCTATACTCCTTAATGTATTTCACAATATAGAAACAGAAAACTCATTGCCAAATTCCTTTTATGAAGCTACAGTTACCCTGATACCAAAACCACACAAAGACCCAACCAAGAAAGAGAATTACAAGCCTATCTCACTCATGAATATTGATGCAAAAATTCTCAATAAAATACTGGCAAACCGAATTCAAGAACACATTAGAAAAATTATCCATTATGATCAAGTAGGCTTCATCCCAGAGATGCAGGGCTGGTTCAACATACATAAATCTATTAACGTAATCCACCATATAAATAAACTGAAAGAAAAAAACCATATGATCATTTCAATAGATGCTGAAAAAGCATTTGACAAAATTCAACACCCCTTTATGATAAAGGTCTTGGAGAGACTAGGGATACAAGGGTCATACCTAAATATAATAAAAGCTATTTACAGCAAGCCGACAGCTAACATTAAATTAAATGGAGAAAAACTCAAAGCCATCCCACTAAAATCAGGAACACGACAAGGATGTCCACTCTCTCCATACCTCTTCAATATAGTGATTGAAATTCTAGCAATAGCAATAAGGCAACATAAGGAGATCAAGGGGATTTGTTTTGGAAAGGAAGATGTTAAGCTTTTGTTATTTGCAGATGATATGATAGTATACATAAGCGACCCCCAAAACTCTACCAAAGAACTCCTACAGCTGATAAACACCTTTAGTAATGTGGCAGGATACAAGATCAACTCCAAAAATCAGTTGCCTTCCTATACACTAAGGATAAAGAAACAGAGAGGGAAATCAGAGAAGCATCACCTTTCACGATAGCCACAAAGAGCATAAAGTATCTTGGGGTAACCCTGACCAAGGAAGTGAAAGATCTATTTGACAAGAACTTTAAGTCTTTGAAGAAAGAAATAGAAGAGGACACCAGAAAATGGAAGGATCTCCCTTGCTCTTGGATTGGGAGGATCAACATAGTAAAAATGGCAATTCTACCAAAAGCTATCTATAGATTCAATGCAATCCCCATCAAAATTCCATCAAAATTCTTCACAGAGCTGGAGAAGACAATAATCAAGTTTATATGGAAAAACAAAAAACCCAGGATAGCCAAAACAATCTTATACAATAAAGGAACATCTGGAGGCATTACCATCCCTGACTTCAAACTCTATTACAGAGCTACAGTATTGAAAACAGCTTGGTATTGGCATAAAAACAGAGAAGTTGACCAATGGAACTGATTAGAAGACCCTGACTTTAACCCACAAACCTTTGAGCACCTGATTTTCGATAAAGAAGCTAAAAGTATACAATGGAAAAAAGAGAGCATCTTCAACAAATTGTGCTGGCAAAACTGGATGTCAATCAGTAGAAAAATGAAAATAGACCCATATCTATCACCATGCACAAAACTCAAGTCCAAGTGGAATAAAGACCTCAATATCAGTCCGAACACACTGAACCTGATAGAAGAGAAAGTGGGAAGTACTCTACAACATGTGGGCACAGGAGACCACTTCTTACGTATAACCCCAGCAGCACAGTCATTAAGGGCAACATTGAATAAAAGGGACCTCCTGAGACTGAAAAGCTTCTGTAAAGCAAAGGACACTGTCGCTAAGACAGAAAGGCAACCCACTGACTGGGAGAAAATCTTCACCAACCCTGCAACTGACAAAGGTCTGATCTTCAAAATATATAAAGAACTCAAGAAACTAGACCGTAAAAGGCTAATCAACCAAATTATAAAATGGGGCTCTGAGCTGAACAGAGATCTCTCAACAGAAGAAGTTCAAATGGCCAAAAGACACCTAAAGTCATGCTCAACTTCCTTAGTGATCAGGGAAATGCAAATCAAGACAACTTTAAGATACCATCTTACACCTGTCAGAATGGCTAAAATAAAAAACACCAATGATAGCCTTTGCTGGAGAGGTGGTGGAGAAAGGGGTACACTCATCCATTGCTGATGGGAATGCAAACTTGTGCAACCACTTTGGAAAGCAGTGTGGAGGTTTCTCAGGAAATTCGGGATGAACCTACCCCTGGACCCAGCAATACCACTCTTGGGAATATACCCAAGAGAGGCCTTATCATACAACAAAAGTTTATGCTCTACTATGTTCATAGCAGCATTGTTTGTAATAGCCAGAACGTGGAAACAACCTAGATGCCCTTCAATTGAAGAATGGATGAAGAAAGTATGGAATATGTACAAATTAGAGTACTACTCAGCAGTAAAAAACAAGGACTTCTTGAAGTTTGCAGGCAAATGGATGGAAATTGAAAACACTATCCTGAGTGAGGTAAGCCAGACCCAAAAAGAGGAACATGGGATGTACTCACTCATATTTGGTTTCTAGCCATAAATAAAGGTCATTGAGCCTATAATTCAGGTTCTTAGAGAAGCCAAATAAGAAGGAGAACCCAAAGAAAATCATATAGACATCCTCCTGAATATCAACCTTCATCAGGCAATGAAAGGAGACAGAGACAAAGACCCACATTGGAGCACCGGACTGAAATCTCAAGGTCCAAGTCAGGAGCGGAAGGAGAGAGAGCACGAGCAGGGAGCTCAGGACCGCAAGGGGTGCACCCACACACTGAGACAGTGGGGATATTCTGTCGGGAACTCACCAAGGCCAGTTGGCCTGGGTCTGAAAAAGCCTGGGTTAAAACCGGCCTCGCTGAATATAGCGAACAATGAGGACTACTGAGACCTCAAGAACAATGGCAATGGGTTTTTGATCCTATTGCACCTATTGGCTTTGTGGGAGCCTAGGCAGTTTGGATGCTCACCTTACTAGACTTGGATAGAGGTGGGTGGTCCTTGGACTTCCCACAGGGCAGGGAACCATGATTGCTCTTTTGGTGGACGAGGAAGGGGGATTTGACTGGGGGGAGGGGGAGGGAAGGGGAGGCGGCAGTAGGGAAGAGACAGAAATCTTAAATAAATAAATAAATAAATAAATAAATAAACAAATAAATAAAAAGAAAAAAAAAGAAATGGGTTTGGTAACCAGAGCTAGAGCACAGAGGCAAAAAAGAGACTTTTCTTCTTCAAAACACTTTATATGTGACTGCTGCTACCAGAATGTAAGATCTGATTAAAGTTGGGTCATAGACTTTGATTCAGATTTTTTTTTGGAGATTTCAAGACAGGATTTTTCTGTGTAATTGTCGAACTCATTCTGTAGGCCAGGCTAGTCTCCAACTCAGAAAATCCCACTACCTCTGCTCATGAGTCATGGTGTTAAAAGTGTGCACTGCCATCAAGCAGCTGAAGATGGGTTCTATAATCGCAAATTATACAGATTAATGGAGGATTTTCCCATTTCAAAACCTTTAAGTAAAATCTCTCTCAGGTATAATTAATTCTTTGTGTATTAGATAATCACAGAGAGAGTCAATTTGACTGCCAAAAATCGACATCTCAACAGCCAACACAGAAGAAATGAGAAAATATTTCCTGCCTCCAGCAGGCGTGAAGAGCATGGAAGTTATTTTCAAAACAGTGTTTTCCTCAACAAAGGAAACATGGGCATTTTACCTAGAGAGTCTGAACATGCTTATGTAATGTTTGCCCTTTTCTTAAACATGCTCAATTAACAAATCCACTTCTAAACATAATCACAATATAAAAGCAGGGACATTTGGGAACCTTCTTACCTGAAAGTCATGTAGGAACATAAGTTATCCCATGGCGCTATAGTGTGCTTCAAGACACAGCACAGTGGTTCCTTGCCATTCCCTCCCCCATCAAAGATCTTTTGTAGATCTCCCAAGATAGGCATTTCAATAGCACTTTCCCCTGACTCTAAATCAGACACTGTTGTAATCCTGAACTCTATAGGAACTTTCCATTTTTACTCCTGGACAAAATGTGGTTAGCTAGATTGTACAGTGCACTGTGCTAGGTGGCTGGAGTTATTCCCTGTAGAACAGGTGGAAGGAAGCACTGAATATTAATAAACAAAGGAGTTTTCAGGTCACAAAAGGAGATGTTTGTTCTGTGGCTTCATGCTGAGATCGGATGTACTGAAGGTATTTACCTGGTTGTCAGCAATTTCAGACAACCCTGAGAGAAAAGCAAGAACCAGATCTCAAACAAGATCTTACCCCCATCTGAAGGCTGGATGATGGCTCCATGGAGATCCAAGTTTAATACTAAAATTCAGAGCAATGTGGAAACTTGAATATGGAGAAAATAATGGAGCCAGGAAAAATTACTTATGTGTACTGTTGTTAGCCAGCACATCTTCCTCCATGGACTGCAGCATAAAAAATGCAGTTGCGTATTCAAGATTCTCCACATGAACAGGACTGGTAGAATAAATCTCACCATTAAAGTAGAAAGTGGGCTTATTAGAATGTCTCCCAAGCTGTGTTCTGGGTCACCTAAAAATAACTGCCTAGCAATGGAAACTTGAAGGGTACAGGAGACAGCTTCTCAGTCTTTTCTCTAAGATCAAGTGAAGAATTCAGCAGTTCAGTCCATGAGACTCGATTTCTAAGTTGGTTTACGGGATACACCACCATTCCAAAGAAGTCGGCTCTAATGCTAGTAATGGAATGAACATGGTAGCCAGAGCTACTGGTAGGAGGCAAAAAGAGAGAACCTTCTTCTTTAATATCCTTTGTATGAGTCTGCTGCCATGAGAAGGTGAGATCCAGGGTAAAGGTGGATCATAGTCATTGTCTGGTTCACTTTTTTTTGTTTTCAACACAGGATTTATCTGTGTAGCTGTGGAACTCTGTGTACTGGACTTGCCTCTGCCTCCTCACTGATAGTGTTAAAGGTGTGCACTACCGAGAGTGGGGAGTGCCTGCCTACAGGGCAGGTCTCAAGGTCCCCTGTAAGGGAGCCAGGGCACCTTCAGTTGGTGCTCCAGTGTCTCCAGTGGTCTCCTGGACCCAGCGCTGCCTTCCATGTTTTTCCTCTTGTCCCCGGATCTCTGGGCTACCAGGTGGCACTGTTTAGGAGCTGAGGAGTTCCATCTGGACGGGTGAGTGTGTGCTATCCAGGGGCAGATTGTCCCTGAAGGGAACACAAACCCCCTCCCCCAGCTCCTTCTGCAGGGCTGTCTTTCTTAGGTATGACCCAACCCCCCAGCACCCCACCCCCAACCCTGCCCTGCTGTATGCTAGGACCAGTGCTCAAGACAGGTTTTAAGCTTCTACACTAAGGCTACCGACCCACAGCGGGGAGTGCCTGCCTACCAGGAAGGTCTCAAGGTCCCCTGTAAGGTAGCTCGGGCACCTTCAGCTGGTGCTCCAGGGTCTCCTGTGGTCCCCTGGATCCCGCGCTGCCTCCCACATTCTTCCTCTTGTGCCCGGATCATTGGGCTACCAGGCAGTCCTGTTTAGGTGCTGAGGAGTTCCATCTGGACGGCTGAGTGTGTGCTATCCAGGGGCGGTTTGTCCCAGAAGAGAGCACAAAATCCCCTCCCCCAGCTCTTTCTGCAGGGCTGTCTTTCTTACACAAGACCCCCCCCCTGCAAGCCTGCGTTTTCTGCAAGGTCATTTGCTCAGGAACAGTTTTCAGCTCCACACTAAGGCTACCCACCCAGAGTGGTGAGTGCCTGCCTACCGGGAAGGCCTCAAGGACTCTCGAAAGGGAGCACGTGTACCTTCAGCTTGTGCAGCAGAGTCTTCTGTGTTCTACTCATCCCGGACCTGCCTCCCAAGTTCCCCCTTTTGTCCGCAGGTCATTGGACTACAGAGACAAGTACTACCAACAGATTACAAAAGATGGAAGAAAGAATGTCAGACACTGAAGATACCATAGAGAAAATAAATGCACTGATCAAAGAAAACAGCAAAACCAACAAATTCTCATCAGAAAACATTCAGGAAATATGGGAAACAATAAAAGACCAAATCTAAGAATAGTTGGGATAGAAGAAGGAGAAGAAGTACAGCTCAACGGTCCAGAAAATATATTTAATAAAATTATAGAAGAAAACTTTCCCAACCTAAAGAAAGATATTCCTTTGAAGGTTCAAGAAGCATGCAGAACACCGAATAGACTGGACCAAAAAAAAAAAACTCCTCGCCATATAATAATCAAAACACAAAACATACAGAATAAAGAAAGAATATTAAGAGCTGCAAAGGAAAAAGGTCAAGTTGCTTATAAAGGTAAACCTATCAGACTTACACCTGACTACTCTATGGAAACCATGAAAGCCAGAAGGTCCTGGATAGATGTACAGCAGAAGCTAAGAGAACATGGATGCAAGCCCAGACTACTATACCCAGCCAAGCTTTCTTTCACTATAAATGGAGACAACAAAATTTTCCAGGATGAAAACAAATTTAAACAATAAGTAGCCACAAATCCAGCCTTACAGAAAGTAATAGAAGGAAAATCACAAACCAAGGAGTCCAGCAATGACCACAATAACTCAAACATCTAGAGCCCCTTCACCAGCACAACTCAAAGAAGGCAAACACACAAACTCTATGACTAAAAAAGTGACTGGAGTTAACAACCATTGGTCATTAATATCACTTAATGTCAATAGACTCAACTTACCTATAAAAAGGCACAGGCTAAAAGATTGGATATGCAAACAGGATCCAGCATTCTGCTGTTTACAAGAAACACACCTCAACCACAAAGACAGGCACCTACTTAGAGTAAAGGGATGGGAAAAGGTTTATCAAGCAAATGGACCTAAGAAACAAGCAGGTGTGGCCATACTAATTTCTAACAAGGTTGACTTCAAACTTAAATTAATCAGAAGAGATGGAGAGGGACATTTTATACTCATAACAGGAACAATTCATCAGGATGAAGTCTCAATCCTGAATATCTATGCCCCTAATATAAAAGCACCCACGTACGTAAAAGAAACATTACTAATACTCAAGGCTGCCATCAAACCGCACACACTAATAGTAGGTGATTTCAACACTCCTCTTTCACCAATGGACAGGTCAATCAGACAGAAACCTAACAGAGAGATAAGAATTAATGGAGGTAATGAATCAAATGGACTTAACAGACATCTATAGAACATTCCACCCAAATAGGAAAGAATATACCTTCTGCTCTGCAGCTCATGGAACCTTCTCGAAAATTGACCACATCCTCGGTAACAAAGCAAACTTCCACAGTTACAAAAAAATATTTGTAACCTCCTGTGTCTTATCAGATCACCATGGATTAAAGTTAGAATTCAACAACAATGCTACCCTCAGAAAGCCTACAAACTCATGGAAACTGAACAGTCAACTATTGACCCACACCTGGATCAAAGAAGAAATAAAGAAAGAAATTAAAGTCTTCCTTGAATTCAATGAAAATAAAGAAACAACGTACTCAAACTTATGGGACACTATGAAAGCAGTCCTAAGAGGAAAGTTCATAGCACTAAGTTCCCACTTAAAGAAAACAGAGAAAGCACACATTGGAGACTTAACAGCCCACCTGCAAGCTCTAGAAAAAAAGAAGCAGACTCACCTATGAGGAGTAGAAGAGTGGAAATAATCAAACTGAGGGTGGAAATCAACAAAATAGAAACACAGAAAACAATCCAAAGAATCAATGAAACAAAAAGCTGGTTCCTGAAGAAAATCAACAAGATTGATAAACCCGTATCCAAACTAATCAAATGGCAGAGAGAATACGCAAATTAACAAGATCAGAAATGAAAAGGGGGACATAACCACAGACACAGAGGAAATTCAGAGAATCATTAGATCTTATTACAAAAGCCTGTATGTCACAAAACTGGAAAATGTAAAAGAAATGGACACTTTCTTAGATAAATACCATATACCAAAGTTAAATCAGGACCGGGTGAACAATCTAAATAGACCTGTCAGTCATGAAGAATTAGAAGCTGTCATCAAAAACCTCCCTCCCAAAAAAAGCCAAGGACCAGATGGTTTCAATGCAGAATTCTACCAGAACTTCCAAGAAGACCTAATACCTATACTCCTTAATGTATTTCACAATATAGAAACAGAAGAGACATTGCCAAATTCATTTTATGAAGCTACAGTCACTCTGATACCAAAACCACACAAAGACTCAACCAAGAAAGAGAATTACAGGCCAATCTCACTCATGAACATCGACGCAAAAATCCTCAACAAAATACTGGCAAACCATATCCAAGAACATAATTATCCATTATGATCAAGTAGGCTTCATCCCAGAGATGCAAAGCTGGTTCAACATACGAAAATCTATCAATGTAATCCATCATATAAATAAACTGAAAGAAAAAAAGCCATATGATCATTTCATTAGATGCTGAAAAAGCTTTTGACAAAATTCAACATCCCTTTATGATAAAAGTCTTGGAGAGATTAGGGATATAAGGGGCATACCTAAATATAATAAAAGCTATTTACAGCAAACCGACAGCTAACATTAAACTCAACGGAGAGAAACTCAAAGCCATCCCACTAAAATCAGGAACACGACAAGGCTGTCCACTCTCTCCATACCTCTTCAATATAGTGCTTGAAGTTTTAGCAATAGCAATAAGACAACATAAGGGGATCAAGGGGATTCGAATTGGAAAGGAAGAAGTTAAACTTTCGTTATTTGCAGATGATATGATAGTGTACATAAGCGACCCCAAAAATTCCACCAAAGAACTCCAACAGCTGATAAACACCTTTAGTAATGTGGCCAGATACAAGATCAACTCCAAAAAATCAGTCGCCCTCCTATACACAAAGGATATGGAAGCAGAGAGGGAAATCAGAGAAGCATCACCTTTCACAAAAGACACAAACAGCATAAAATATCTCGGGGTAACTCTGACCAAGGAAGTGAATGATCTATTTGACAAGAACTTTAAGGCATTGAAGAAAGAAATTGAAGAGGATACCAGAAAATGGAAGGATCTCCCTTGCTCTTGGATTGGGAGGATCAACATAGTAAAAATGGCAATCCTACCAAAGGCAATTTATAGATTCAATGCAATCCCCTTCAAGATACCATCAAAATTCTTCACTGATCTTGAGAGGACAATAATCAACTTTATACGGAAAAACAAAAAACCCAGGATAGCCAAAACAATCTTACACAATAAAGGAACTTCTGGAGGCATTACCATCTCTGACTTCAAACTCTATTACAGAGCTACAGTAATGAAACCAGTGTGGTATTGGCATAAAAACAGAGAATTCGACCAATGGATTCTAACCCACAAACCTATGAACACCTCCTTTTTGATAAAGGTACTAAAAGTATACAATGGAAGAAAGAAAGCACCTTCAACAAATGGTGCTGGCACAACTGGATGTCAATCTGTAGAAGAATGAAAATAGACCCATACCTATCACCATGCACAAAACTCAAGTCCAAATGGATCAAAGACCTCAATATCAATCTGAACACACTGAACCTAATAGAAGAGAAAGTGGGAAGTACCCTACAAAAGATGGGCACAGGCGATCGCTTCCTAGGTATAACCCCAGGAGCACAGACTTTAAGGTTAACAATGAATAAATGGGACCTACTGAAACTGAGAAGCTTCTGTAAAGCAAAGGACACTGTCACTAAGACAAAAAGGCAACCCACTGACTGGGAGAGGATCTTCACCAACCCCGCAACAGACAAAGGTCTTATCTCCAAAATATATAAAGTACTCAAGAAACTAGACTTTAAAATGCTAATTAACCCAATTAAAAAATGGGGCACTGATCTGAATAGAGAATTCTCAACAGAAGAAGTTCAAATGGCCAAAAGACACTTAAGATCATGCTCAGCCTCCTTAGCGATCAGGGAAATGCAAATCAAAACAACTTTGAGATACCATCTTACACCTCTCAGAATGGCTAAAATCAAAAACACCAATGATACCCTTTGCTGGAGAGGTTGTGGAGTAATGGGTACCCTCATTCATTGCTGGTGGGAATGCAAACTTGTGCAACCACTTTGGAAAGCAGTGTGGTGGTTTCTCAGGAAATTCGGGATCAACCTACCCATGGACCCAGCAATGCCACTCTTGGGTATATACCCACGAGATGCCCTATCCTATGACAAGGACATTTGTTCAACTATGTTCATAGCAGCATTATTTGTAATAGCCAGATCCTGGAAACAACCTAGATGCCCTGCAATGGAAGAATGGATGAAGAAAGTGTGGAATATATACACATTAGAATACTACTCAGCGGGAAAAAACAATGACTTCTCAAATTTTGCATGCAAATGGATGGAAATAGAAAACACTATCCTGGGTGATGCAACCCAGACCCAAAAAGATGAACATGGGATGTACTCAGTCATAATTGGTTTCTAGAGATAAATAAAGGTCAGTGAGTCTATAATTTGATATCTTAAAGAAGCTAAATAAGAAGGTGAACCCAAAGAAAAATATATAGCTATCCTCCTGGTTATGGGAAGTAGACAAGATTGCCGGGCAATAAATTGGGATCTTGGGGGTGTGGTGGGAGGGGGTAAGGGAAGATGGGGAGAGAAAAAGTGAGAAAGGGAGATTGGGGGAACTTGGGAAAACAGGGATGATTGGGAGAAAGGAAGGTTGGTTAGGGGAGCGGAAAGCACATATCTTAATTAAGAGAGCCATCTTAGGGTTGGCAAGAGACTTGGACCTAGAGGGGCTCCCAGGTGCCCAAGGCAATGTCCCCAGTTAGTTCCTGGGGCAGCTGAGGATAGGGAACCTGAAATGACCCTATCCTATAGCCATACTGATGAATATCTTGCGTATCACCATGGAACCTTCATCTGGCAATGGATGGAGATAGAGACAGAGACCCACACTGGAGCACCGGACTGAGCTCCCAATGTTCCAATGAGGAGCAGAAGGAGGGAGAATATGAGCAAAGAAGTCAGGACCTCAAGGGGTGTAGCCACCCGCAGAGACAGTGGGGCTGATCTGTCGGGAGCTCACCAAGGCCAGCTGGACTGGGACTGAAAAAGCATGGAATAAAACCGGACTCTCTGAATTTGGCAGACAATGAGGGCTGCTGATAAGCCAAGGACAATGGCACTAGGTTTTGATCCTACTTCATGTTCTGGCTTTGTAGGATCCCTAACCAGTTCACCTTCCTAGAACAGGATTGGGGGGGGGGGACTTTGGACTTTCCACAGGGCAGGGAAACCCTGACTGCTCTTCAGACTGGAGAGGGAGGGGTAGGAGTGGGAGGAGGAAGGAGGAGTGGGAGGAGGGGGAGGGAAATGGGAGGCGGGGAGGAGGCAGAAATTTCTTTTTTTTTTCAATAAAAAAAGAAAGAAAAAAAAAGGCGTGCACTACCACCAAGCAGCTAAGGGTGATCCTATCATCTCAAATAATGTAGAATGATAATATCTACCCATTTCAAAACTTCAATTAATTAAACCACTCAGATATCCCCACATTTTTGTGTGTGTATGAATTAATCCCAGAGTAGTCAGTTTACTACCAAATTACCCATCTCAACTGCCAAGTGAGAAGAAATAAAAAACCTCTTGCCTGCATGGGGTTCTTTCAAAACAACTTTTTTCCTTGACAATGGAGGCATGGGATTTTACTTGGGAGTCTGAATATGCTCATATAATGTTTTTCCTTTTTCTCTGGTGTGCTCAGTTAACAAATCTACCTCTGCACATGATCATAATGTAGAGTCATTTAGGACATTCTTACATCAGAATCATGGGGGAACATATGAAAATTACAAAAACAATGAAAAAATGTCTGTATGTTTATATTGTACCATGGTCTTAGTTAAAATCAGTAATTTACACTCCGAAAAAGTAGATTGTCAATCTTGATGCTTGACCAAAGGGAAATGTGCCAACATCATAATTCTCACAGACAGTGGGGGGGGAGGGGGATGGAAGGCTTGGTGGAGATGAGGCAGAAATCTTCAATAAATAAATAAATAATAAAATAAAAAATTTAAAAAATTAACAATTCTCACAAGCATAAAAGATAGAGATCAAACAACCAAATTCAAGGTTACCTAACCCCCTCTATATGTGCTCCTGATTTTATTCCGCCAGGGGGGGGCGCCGCGATTGGGAGGCGTCCACCCACCTCCGCGCGCCGGCCGCCGGCTGGCTCGTTTCTTCCGGCCCTCGGCCTCTGCCTGCGGCTTGCGCACCCGCCTTGTCTTTCTCCTCGGCTACTTGCTTTTTCCGTCGCTTCCGTTCCCTCCGGTTCGGATTTACGTCTTTTCTATTTTGTCTGAGCAGAGTTACTAAGCAGAGACCACGTTGTTTCCATGCAATACAAAAGCAGTCCATTTTTAACTAGCCCTGGCTTGCAGTTTGCCTCAAGGTTATCACATCAGTGTAGAGAATTTCATTCATTCTTTTTTCTAACTTTTAAAAATATTTGGTTAATTGGTGTTTTCACTGAATTCCTGTGCTCAGTACCTACAGAGGGCAGAAGAAGGGAGGAGATGCCTGGGGCTGGAGATTAGAGCAAATGGCTAGCTAAAAGGCAGAGTCCAAGAATGGAATCAAGGTCCTCTGTAAAATCACCCAGTGCTCTAATTGCTGACCATCTATCAACCCCATTTTAATTAAAAGTAATCCTCATGAATAGTTAATTTAAAAATATTACATCACTTTTTCTTTCATCTCTTTATTCCATCCCTGCCCCCCAAACCTTCCAACTTCCTCCCTGTCAAGTATGGGTGAATAAGTATGCTGAATATATGAATCAACCTCCTGCTTCCATTTTTTGTTGATATTATATATATATATATATTATATATATATATATATATATGCACTACTACTCATATTGATAAACAACTAAGAACTATTCCTTTCGTTCAGGCTAATTCTCTCAAATGCAGGAGGGTTGTGCCTTTTAATCATCTTCAGGTTTCTACCCTGACTAGGCAACCTTGGACAGGAAACATACCCAGGAATAGAAAATGTAGGATAGAGAATACCTCAGCTATGAGGTATTCTGCCTACAGTTAAATACTGGGTATTCTTTCAGAACATCCAGCTTCCATCCCAAATACATACAAAGCTCTCTACTATATTTACCTCCAAAATCAGGGCTTCTGAGACCTTCTTCCAGATTCCCTGCTTCTATAAGAAGAGACTTGCACCATAAAAATTATTTTCCAACTGTGTGTGGTAGTAAATTATTTTAGTGCCAGTAATCTGACACAGAGGCAGGAATCCTATGCACTTTATAGCCTGTCTACATAGTCTATATGCAAACATAAAGAACACACACAGGAAAAAAAAAACTGATAATATACAAGAAAAGGAGCACTGGAGAACTGGAACAAGATTTTTCTTGAAGTCATCTCAAGTGTCTGCTACTGGTTCCCAAATAATCATTTCCAAAACTAAATATAGTCA
>CAWTZC010000248.1:0-10678 GCA_963919715.1 Microtus obscurus | reverse complement strand
GAGTGTCATATATATCAACCTATTGATTTCATTGGTTAAAATAAAAAACTGCTTGGCTGGATCCTACAGAAGTTAGAACATAGGTGGGTGGAGTAAGTATAGAACTGGAAAGAGTGAGGAAGGGAATTAGGAAAATACGTGCAGCTCTGCTCGGAGATGCAAAAAGGATCCCATCTCCGCGAGGAGACGGATATGATGCTCTCTGGGACACACTGGCGATGTGCTCCGGCTCGAGATGGATGCTTAGGCTCGAGTCTTCGTAAGCGCACCTTGGGGTCCTTACTACATTAGCTAAATCGGTTAGTCAGGTCACGGGGGTGCTTATCGTAGGAGGCTAGAGCTAATGGGCCCAAGCAAGTGTTTAAATGAATATAGTTTGTGTGTTGTTATTTCAGGCATAAGCCATGAAAGGCAGGTGGGGTATTGGAGGCGCAAACCCGGCGCCGCCCCAAATTCAACAGATGGCTTCTTAACGTGGAAAACTGAATCCACAGAATGTCTGAAATGCTTGGAAAAGAGTAAAGGCATGTTTGCCTTGTGCAGCGAACTCCTGACCAGCAGGGAAAGAACAGCCACCAGACAGGGATTCTTCCCAAATCACATTTTATTGAACCTCTTGGTTGGGGGGGGAGCAGAAGCGAAGGGCACCCGATCTGATCTGCAGCTGCTTTTGATTCGGGAGTATGTTCAGGCTTCTATTGTCGTGTCTCAGCAACCACTCCAGCTCCCTAGGTCCGGCACACTGAGGACATTGAGCATGCCCGAGATGGTGATTCCAAGCCTGCGGGGGCCCTGCGCCATCTTGTAATGGCGCCCTATACCCCCCCCTGTAGTTCCCCTAGATTAGTCTCAGAAGCCAAGTCAGAGGTCTTATTCCCAGTCAGTCTTCACCTCTAGCAGTGGCAGGACGATCAAGGAAGTCTGGTATTCCTTCTCAGTGCAATACATCCCAACGGAGGTGCAAAGGCAATCGGAAAGCAAAGCACCAGTGCACTTTCACTCAGTGCAATGACAGAACTTCTGCGAGGGTGCAAAAGCTACACATCAGTCACTATGAACTCTTGAGGACAAATAACCAAGCTTGAAGGGAAGTCACCCTTCTCCAGGGCAGCCAGCGCCTGCAGCGCGCCACCACCTTATCCACGGGACCCACACCAGGCCTGAAGGCGACCAGCCGCGGACGCACCCCCTCCTATGCAGCATGCAAAAAAGCATCCCCACTCTCAATCCTAGGGGGGGAGGCTGGAGGATTCTGCAGTCCCTCTATGGCTTTGATGCCGCAGTGTTGAGTTGATTAGGACCACTCCATATCTAGGGGTCCTCCAGGAGTGCACATCAAAAGTCATCAGACCAATTTCAGGAATGGGCTTGGAGTAGAGCTGGCAGTCCCCATCTGCTCTCCGCTTGTTGGGATCATCTTAGGGTCCAGCTGAGGCAGTAACAAGCGTCCCGAAGGGCGGCGGGAATCATTTTCATGATGGACTTCAACAGTTTCTAATCAGCGCTCGGAGCACTTCTCGATCCTGTAGGGGAAAAACACAAAATAGCAACTCCCCCTGACCTCCAAGATCATGAGGGTCCGGCCCATACCACTGTTATCCAACACATCCTTCCACATCCTTCCCCTGCCCCTTCAGGAGGGTGAGCGTGTCCCGGTCGTCTCGTTCTATCCATAATTAAGAGTAAAAGGGCCATTAATCCCTACTCAGGAGCCAGTCTCAGCCATTCCCCTTTTTTGTTTTTGTAAGAGCTCCTTCATGGGGGCTGGGTTTGGCTCTTTCCACTATCCCCCTGGCCTTGGGGTTGTATGGCGAGCCAAGGAGATGTGCTTACTTGCAGTATTAACAAAGGCACGAAAACCTTTGGAAGAGTAAGCAGAACATTTCGTCTTTAAATAGACAGGTTTTCCCATACATGTAGCCTCCAAGCAATAGGTCTTCCCTTGAATAAGATTTTTCCCCCGCCGGGAAGTGGCAAAAAATACACGGTAAGAGGTGTCCACTGAGACATAGAGGTACCCCCATGGCCAAACTCCAGAACATGAGTAACATCATTTCCATGGGCGTTAGTTGCACTGAGGATTTCTGGGGGATGGAAATGAATTTTCAAAAAACTTTTGTCTTTGGCATCATTCCTGGTCAGGGCAAATTTCCTCCGTAGGATTGTCAGCGGGGACATGATACAAGTTATGAATCCGGGCAAGTTGGATTGGATCTGCAGCAACTAGGCCATGGCTCTGGTTGCTAAATGTTACTTGTCATCCCGGAGACCCGAAGCGGTATGTGCTCTAACATAGCCAGCAAAAAGGGATATTGGCTTCTTTTCCACAGCATGGGTGCTGAACCTGTAACAAAAATATTTTAAACAGGGCTTGCATGATGAACAGAAGCAGCCACCTCAGAAGAGACTGCGTTAACCACATACACAAAGTCTGAAAATCATTGAAAGGTTCATGAGAATCTCTTGAGAACTTCAGAAGCTCTTACCACAAGCATTCAGCTCATACAAGTCCATTTAAGATCCTATCCAGACCATTTTACTACACCAGCTCGGCTGAGTCCTGACTTTCTGAGAGGCAGGACACCCTGCAGTGTGGGGCAGCAGGTTCTGTTATCAGGCACTCCCTCTCCTTGAGGGCAGGAAAGATCCGAACCAAGGACCTCTCTCTGAATCCTAATGGATGTCTGCACCACACATCTAACCTTTACTTTTTTTGTGAAAAAAACATAACTCTCCTCACCCCAATATATATGTGGATTCCAGCACTGATTATTACGGCTTTTCCCACTTACCTTCCCAAAGACTCAGCTTATTCAGTTATCAAAATAAATCAGACCCCCAAAAATATCTGCTAGCGTTTTATGAGTTGCTTTAAACTTGCTGTGCTCCACAATTTTTTATTTGTTAGCCCATGTAGGATTATCTTCCATTGAAAACCCATTTGTAAATTAGCATAAAATCTTTTAGAGTTTTTTTTATATTACTAACAAATTACAGTTCTGTGAATTGTAGCACTTGACAGTCTGGGAAAAGATTTATTGTTTTTTTGTGAATTGTTAAACATGTGTTGTCCAGGAATCAATCTTAAAATTATCAATGAATCTATTGTTTAGTATCTTTAGATCATAATGTATTTTGTCAAACCATCTTCCAGATGTTATCCTGCTTTATATCACTACTATTTCATTAAGTTTAATATCTTAACTATATAAACTGAGGTTTAGCAATATAAACAGCATTTTTTATAAAACTGTTGTAAAATAAGTTTTATATTTAATATACATATATACTTGCCATATTTGAATTACTGTCTACTGTATGTTGTTGATTATTGTACTATATGTTGATTTATATTTTATATCTGCTTGAGTACTGTTGAGCAGCTTTACAAGCTCTCTCTATTAGTCTTTGCTTTTGCTGAAATTTTCTAACCCCCATAAGAATATTATAACTAAAGACTGCAACCATTGACATCCAAAGGTTGCAAAGCCCCTCCTAAGTTTCGTCTGCCTGTGATATAGGAAAATGGAGAAAAGCTCCTTCAGCAATACTGGCCTCATTAACACCAGCATGTAAGAAGAATGAAATGATCCATATCCATCTATTTTGTTATATAAACTAAAACTCTCAACAAATGTATTTAAAAATGACGTAGAACCACAAAATGTTTAAACATAACGTCATCCTTTAACTGCCAAGAAATATAAATCAAAACTGAACTTTACCTTATCCTTGTAAAAATAGCCCAGAGTTTAAAAAATTATTGTTAACAATTTATGCTTAAGAAAATGTTAGGTGAAAAAAAGCTTTTGTTGCTTAGTGCATAATTGACAGTCACCTTTAGATCACCCGCGGTGGTGAGGAAACCTGGATCGTCCAGACTCCCCCAGCAGGAAGACAAAAATCACCAGACCTCATGGTTTGCTGGAAATTAACTCGGTTGAGGAGGCGGAGCGTGCTCTACTTAACACTACAAACCCCGTCTCTCCAGCCCCTCAGCAGGAAGAGGAGAATCAAGAAATCTAGAGGCTATCTTCTGTTCAGTACCTGCCAGGAACCAGCTAAACAAACCACATCAACGCCTTGAAAAACTTTCCAGCTGCAGGTATGCCAGTGAGGATACTCCCCAGCAGGTTCTGCTGTTTCAAACCAACCTGATAGCGACTTCTTCAGAGTGGTCCCAAGAGGCCGCTGCGCCCTGAGATTAATCGTTATTTTTGAAATTACAGACCCTTCTAAGATTAGTGGGCTGTGCCTTCCCCAAAAATTCTTTCTCCTGAGTACTTAGGTCAAATCCTCCCACCAACCAAGCTATGTAACCTCAGCAAGGAAAGGTCTCCAGCCTGAGCCATGGGAGGGCTGCGCCATCTGAGACCTGGTAAATTTTCCTCAGCATTGGAGATCCCCATTATGGTTATATTTTTTAAAGTGAGGCAAATATCACTCAAAACTCAGCAATACCCCTTCTGGGCTAAATACAAAGTTGTTTTAACTATAAAAAACATGTACCTTTAACCATTATGGCATTGTCTCAGCCCCTTGATAAATTTAGTTAAGAGCCCTGAGGCCTGATATCAAGCATTCCACCCTGAACCTATTGGCAGCAGGAAAAAGACCTCAAGCTCAAACAATAGACTCCCACCAAGAGTGGGCCCTACAATAAAAGCTTCTTATAAAATTTAAAATCTCGAAAGATCCCCTGCTTTCTTGGGAAGCCGGAAAACACAGCAAAAATAACAATTTCACTAAAAACCAGTTTACGAAGATTCATATAAATATCCATTAAAATTATAGCAACATTCCTCACAACTCACATACATGTTTAATGTAAATGTTCCATTGTCTTTGTTTCCTATCTGCTATTTCTTTTTCCTTCTTTTTTTTTTTAGATTTTTTTTCTCAGGACAGGGTTTCTCTGTGGCTTTGAGCCCTGTCCTGGAACTAGCTCTGTAGACCAGGCTGGCCTCAATCCTCTGCCTCCCAGGTGCTGGGATTAAAGGCGTGCGCCACCACGCCCACACCCTGTTTTAACTATTACTTTTTCTTTTCTCTATTTTTCTTTTGAAGTCTATCTAGGATTCTTGTTCTTGAGTCTGATTCAAAGGAGGAGCTATCCTGATGTGCTATCAATACTTTTGCCCTTCTTTAACTAATCCTCCATTATCCCCTTGCTTGATCCAAAGGTGAATTCAGCTGAGGAGGAGTTCAAAACTCATTGAGACAGAATGACTCTTCCATGTCCAGTCAGCCTCTTTCCCCAGTTACTCATGTCAGTGTCCAAATGGCTCATAGACTAAAGTGGCCACATTGCCAAAATAGGAGATAGGCATGGGCTCAACAACATGGACTTGCACTCATCATGGCTGACTTGGCTACAGCTTTTGCTGAGTTGCCATATCACACATCAGCACAAACCAAAACTAGCCCCATATATGACACCATTACTAGAGGACCAGTCACCAACCTACTGGGCAGGTTGACTACACTGGAAAAACTTCCTTCTGTGAAAAGGACATTTGGGCTTCAAAATGCTCTTAAACCAACAGACTAAAGAAAGAATAAATAAGCCTTGGCAGAGGATATATTCAGATTAGCATGGGGAAATTGGATTGTCTTCACAATAGAGATAAAAAGGATAGTATGTCCAGAATGCAGAAGATATTTTAGGGGCATCTTCTTTTGTGATACTGTGTCTTGTCATTAAGAGATAAATGAGAAAAAGAACAGTATACTCCAAATAAGTATGACAAAAGTCACATATCCATCAGAATGCAGGTGCTTGGGTCACTTTTCTGTGTGAAAGACCCAAGACATTGTGAAGTGCTTGCAGAAGTTGGGAGAAATACAGAATGGGCAGCAGAGTATGGCAGTTCTAAATACCATCTAAGGCCACATGACTATTGCAGCAATGAAACGTTAACTGATATGAGTGTTTCTCTTGTATTTGTTGGATAATGCATTTAAAAGTTATTTCATTTCCTTTAAATTTCCTTATCATATGTAGTGTAATACTTTAAGACAATTCTGAAGTTACTGACAACTCTGAATCCTCCCAGCTTCCATGCCATAGTGTTTTCCTCCTCTCTGGAAACCAAGGACCTAACAGCTACACATGCACGTACTCAGTTCCTGAACAATTACCTATACGTATGTTTTGGATTCAGTCCCCTGGGAAATAGGTTCAAAATGACCTTATAATTTCATCTGATTTGGCAACAGCTCTCCAAAGCCAATGTTTGGTAATTGCCTCTTTTAATAAGCCAATCATAACCCCTGCTTCTGTGGTCTTCCTTTAAAAGTAGCCTGTGCCTGCAATTCAGGGTATCTGGGCTTCCCGAATTTTGAGGGACCCTGTCATGACAGAATTAATAACAATCCTCATGTCTTTGCATCAGCCGTGGTGTATGAGGTGGTCTCTGGGGGTGACTCTCCTCTGTGTTTGGATGCTAGAGTCCAACATTTAGTTTCATGACTGAGAATCGAGTTTCTCCCAGACCCAGTTGGAGGTATAAAAAAACTACCTTGTTTTTATGCATTGAAACAGGGCTAAGGGAGGAGGCAGATATAATCTGGAGATCCTTGCCCCAGCCCTGAAAGATGTTTCATGGGAATTTATGGAGGGAGTGACCATCAGGTCGCCCTACTATCCAGGGGAGGTATGATCCTCCCATCTGTATTTTGATCTGCTGCTTCACAGCTTCTGGATTTTGAGTCTATGTCTGTCTTTTTGTTCTTGTGTATTTTCAGTTCTGCACTGTGAGTGGTGGTGAGAGCACCAGGCTTCTCTCTGAGTTTTGCAACTTGTTTCCATGAATGCATCAAACCTGCTGAAGTTGACTAGAAAGGTGTTTGTACACACAGCTTTGCTCAATACCTGCCAGATTAACCACAAAGCAAAATCATTCAGAGGTCATGAGTTAGCAGGTACCTGTGGGACTTCACAATACAGGGAATATGGCAGCAGGTTCCTCACCCAGATCCAACAAGGATGCACCACATTGTCTTCTGCATCTGACCCTCTGCTCTTCCCCATCTGGAGACAGCATCCCTCGTTCACCATGTTGTGTTTCTCCAGCCCGCCAAAGTTCTCAGCTCAACATCTCAATTAAAGCGCAGCAACTGCAATCTCTCAGAACAAGAATCCACTAGTGCCTGGTCCTCTTCAAAGCCAACACTGAAGGTGGCTGTCTAGAAGAAATTGCCAGGCTTCTAACAGGAAGGTCACCTGAAGTGCTAGTGATTTCTGAGAGTGCGGGAAGCACTTCCATAGTGCTAAATGTTCTAAAAAAGAGGACAGCACTGTTGTTCCTGGCCATTCCATCCAACCCATGAAAGACTTTTCCGATCTGAGAGCATATGCATTCCAATAGCAATTACCCCTGGCTACAAAAAGCAGCCACTGTCCTCTTCCTGCCCTCCTTAGTAACTTTCACTTTTTTCTAAGACACAACTTGGTTAGCTAGCTAGTGCAGTGCCTTGTACTAAGTGTGGATGGATGAACTACCTGTCCTATAGGGGGATGCCTAGAATATTAACAACAAAGAGAGTTTTAAAGTTACAAAATGAATAATAACAAAAAAGAGAAGTTTCATGTTCAAATGACATGAAGAATAATGGAGCTAGGAAGAATGTCTTCATGAGCACTCTTGCCAGTCAGCACATCTTCCTCCACAGTCAGTGAATAAAGAATACCACTGCAGTATTCAAGATTTTCAATATGAATGGGACAGGTAGAATAAATCTCACCCAAGTATTTTAAAAGTGTGGGCTATTAGAATGTTTCACAAGCTCTGGTCCAGGTAACTTAAGAATAGTTGCCTACCAATGGCAACTGAAGAATCCAATAGATTGTTTCTCAGCTTTGTCTCAGATCTGAAGAATTCAGTAGTTGTTCAGCAGCAGACAAAACTCGTCATCTCAGCTGGTTTTAAGTATTCACTAAAATTACAATGAAGTAGGCTCTAATGCTAGTATAGAAATGGGTTTGGTGGAGCGGCAGAGCACCGACAGGAGCAAGCAGGCCCAGGCGGAGCAGCAGAGCACCGGCACAGGAGACGGCAGACATGGGACCGCGCACAACACCGAGTGGATCGCCCCACTACAACTTGTAAAGTAAAGAGGTAGCTCCTTGGTTGGTGAGTTCCCAGCAAGGAAGGGAAGCCAGGTCCTGTTCCCAAGACCCTTCTGAGGGGCTTGTAGGAATCCTGGCCCCTGGATGGAGCCAGGAAACAGAGCGACAGCATTTTGTAAGAGGAGCTCTCGGGCCAACAGGGAAACCTGATCTGCCTTTAAAAGACCCATTAGATAGCTTCATGAGGAGATGGGGAGACGCCAAGGCAAGAATTCACCCATTAATTTGAAACAAAATATGAAAACATCAGAACAATAATGATCTAACAACAGATGGGCTTGAACACCCTAATACAGAAGAAGTGGGAAAAATTGACTTTATGAAAGCAATAGAGTCCATTAAACAACATGTGAAAAATGCTCTTATAGAAATGGGATGAGAAGTATAACCAAAAGTTTGAAGAAATGAGGAAATACGTACATGATAGCCTGGGAAACCAAGAAAAACGATCAAACAGTTAATGGAAACAGTTCAAGAATTGAAAACTGAAAGGGAAGCAAGGAAGAAAACACAAGTTGAGCACCAGCTGTATATGGAAAATCCAGGTCAACGAAAGCAGAGCCTACAGAAACAAGCATAATCAATAGAATACAAGAAATAGAAGAAAGAATCTCAGATTCTGGAGGACACCATAAAGAAAATAAACACACTGATCAAAGAAAACAGCAAAGCCAACAAATTCTCATCACAAAACATGCAGGAAATATGTGGACAAAATAAAAAGACCAAATCTAAGAATAATATGAAGAAGGAGAAGATTCACAGCTCAAAGGCCCAGTATTATTTTAACAAAATTATGGAAGAAAACTTCCCAACATAAAGGAAGATATCCCTTTGAATATTCAAGAAGCATACAGAACACCAAACAGACTGACTGAAGAAAAACATCCCTTTGCCATATAATAATCAAAACACAGAATATACAGATTAAAGAAAGTAACATAATGAGCTGCAAAGGAAAGGCCAAGTAACTTATAAAGGTAAAACCGATCAGACTTACACCTGACTTCTTTATGGAAACCATGAAAGCTAGAAGGTCCTGGATAGAGGTACTACAGAAGCAAAGAGACCATGGATGCAAACCCAAACTACTATACCCAGCCGTTTAATATTCACTATCAATGGAGAAAACAAGACATTCCAGGATAAGAACAAATTTAAGCAATATTTAGCTAAGCAAATCCAACTCACAGAAGGTAATAGAAGGAAAAATCACAACCCAAGAACTTAAAATGGTCAACACTGCTCACAAGAACTCAGGTATCTAGAGACCCTTCACCAGCACAACTCAAAGAAGGGAGACACACAAACTCTAATACCAAAAACAATAAGAATAACTGAAGTAAATAACCTACTGGTCATTAATATCACTTAATATTAATGGTCTCAATTCACCTATAAAATGGCACAGGCTAAGAGATTGGATACAAAAACAGGATTCAACATTCTGCTGTTTGCAAGAAACATCTCAACCACAAAGACAGGAATCTACTCAGAGTAAAGGGTTGGGAAAAGGTCTTCTAAAACAAATGGTCCTAAGAAAAAGCAGGTGTAGCCATATTAATTTCTAACAAAAACTGACTTCAAACTAAAATCAATCAGAAGAGAGACGAGATGGACACTTTATACTTATAATAGGAACAATTCATCAGGATGACGTGTCAATCCTGAATATCTACACCCCCACACAAAAGCACCTACTTATCTGCAAAAGAAATATTACTAGAACTGAAGGCAGACATTAAACCACACAGACTAGTAGTAGGAGACTTCAATACACCTTTCTCCCAATGGACAGGTCAATCAGACAGAAACCTGAGAATTAAGAGAATTATTGGAGGTAATGAAGCAATTGACTTAACAGACATCTATAGATCACTCCACCCAAATAGGAAAGAATATACCTTCTTCTCTGCAGCTCATGGAACCTTCTCGAAAAATTGACCACATACTCAGAAACAAAGGAAACCTCCACAGATACAAAAAAATTTCAGTGTCTACCCGTGTCTTATCAGATCACCACGGATTAAAGCAGGAAGGCAACAATAATGCTACCCCAAGAAATCCGACAAACTCATGGAAACTGAACAGTCAACTACTGGAACCACACCTGGATCAAAGAAGAAATTAAAAGAAAGAAATTAAAGCCTTCTTGATTTCCCAATGAAAATAAAGAAACAACCTACTCAAACTAATGGACACTATGAAAGCAGCTAAGAGGAAAGTCCATAGCACTAAATGCACACTTAAAGAAAATGGAGAAAGCATACATCAGGGACTTAACAGCACACCTGAAAGCTTTAGAAAAAGAAGCAGATGTGCCCAGGAGGAGTAGAAGACTGGAAATAATCAAAACTGAGGGCAGAAATCAACAAAATAAAAATACACAAAAACAGTCCAAAAAATCAATGAAACAAAAAGTTGGTTCTTGGAGAAAATCAACAAGATCGACAAACTCCTATCCAAACCAATTAAACAACAAAGAGAGAACACTTAAATAAATAAAATCAGAAATGGTGAATATAACCACTGACACAGAGGAAATTC
>CAWTZC010000246.1:0-18406 GCA_963919715.1 Microtus obscurus | reverse complement strand
TATTAAAGACAAACACAGTGAAACCACTACATATTCCCTCTGTTAGATATCTGAAATGAGCTGTTATGAAGCATCCGGTTTCTTTAGCAGAAAAACACCAAGAAAGCTTCTTTCCAATGTCCTTTCAGTGGACAGATAGTGAACCACTGAAGATATTCATGACTTCAGATTGGAGTTTTCATTCTAATTTTTACATTTTTAAATCAAAAATTTATTTTCAATCTGTACATTCCTTTTGTAGACTCCTAACAATATTAGTATATCCACCAATACCTAATATCTTAGCTAAAAGTATCCTGTAAACATTAGCCTAATGAGATATGTTTTTAATTTCCTGGGTCACAGGCAGTCTGCTGTAATAAATAATACTGAGAATGACTATTTTTCCATGACATTTTCAGGTGTTCTAATTGAAGTACAGATAACCAATCTAAAGAGATCTAAAATGCAGTTTTGCTCGGTTCACCTGTCACAACACACTCGGAGTTTGCAGTGAAGTTGTTTATCAGACTACAGCAGAGAGCCCAAGCAGCACACGTCTCTAGGGGTGCATGAGTCGAGCTAGCAGTGCTCATAAGGCTGAGGAGATACATATACACAAACCATAAAAGGGTGTGAGCGGTGGGCGGTCTGGAGGCTGAACAGGAGCCTCTTTTTGTCACACACAGAAAGCAAGGAACCCCAAGCCGAGGAGTTCCTTCTAGTGAATGGTTTGTTTCTGAAGGCTGAAAATCACTACCACTAATTGTTTAGGGCAGTCCCGGAGGCTACAAAGTAATGCTGAAATGTACAAGACATGTTAAGTATGAAAGTGAAACAACCCTGCTACCTCTTTTTGCCATCTTCGAGATTCTTGTCTGTTTTTCCGTTCAGGTCCTCTTCAAGCACCAGAATTCTTGCCCTGGGGAGAAAACACAAAGTTAACAGCTAAATTACATGTCTGCGGGGGCACAGAGCCTAGGCTGACCGCACTGCCCTGCAGAGTCAGAGAGTCCAGCTTAGAGGAGGAGCCCCGCCCTGATGCTCCTGGTGTGGGTCTGGTGTAACCCATCCTCAGGATTCAGAGAGCTCCCGGGTCACCCACCAGACCGGTTTGAAAATCTGGATCCTGGCTGCACCCCCTGCCGTGGTCCTTTACCCCAGCATGCCCCCCCACCTAGAGCCAGCCAGCAGTATCCACTCGCCTGGGGCTGGCACCCAAAACACCAGCTGGGGGCTCCCGGACCTTCTGAGCGACATGGGGGTGTCACGACTGGTTCCCACTGACTTCCGTGGCCTCTGCCCCTACACCCCACCACCTACCACTGCAGCCAGACTCAGCACCCCCACAGCAGACTCTTCCTGAGAACTAAGCCATTACTACACATGTTTCCACCTCCTTCGTAAAGTCTGCCAAGATGTGGAATTAGGGAAGAAGCGACTGAGTTTTGGGGAACCTGGAAAGATGCTGGGGGCAGCGGCCTTAGCCCCTGGGAGCTTCAAGAGCCACAGCGGGAAGGAACTGGGAAGGCTCCTGCAGTTTGGGACCAGCTGGGAACTAAAGTAGCCAGGAAACCCCCTTCCCAGCCTCCCCTCCCACACCCATCAGCCTGGTGTGGGCGGGATTGGTCTAGCCTGCGCAAACAGGAGGAGCTTCCCAGTTTCTCTGATTTTTGTGGAAAGGCATTGGAATCTTCAAGAGACAAGCCTCTACTTGATGAAATCTCCATATGGAAGTGTATGTCCTGGGATAGTGCACAGTTGGCTTACTGGAGAATCAGGCACTTAAAAGGGTATGTTGGTGGTTACGGGCGGGGGCTGGAGGCCGGGGTCCCTGTTAGTGTGCCAGGCTGCCATTGGGGGTTTGGAGTGCAGCTGGGAGCTGTGGAGGCCGGCAGGGTGAGTGGGCGCTTGCACTGTGGCCTCTGGAATGAGCTTGGAACTGGCCGCGCTCCTCTGCTGCCTTGCCACACATCACGGGGAAAACAAGCTGTAATGAGCATGCGGAAGCAGATGCCTTTCAATGAATAAATAAAGGGGAATCTGTAGTGTAGATAGAACAGGGAAATTTAGTAGAATGGGAATTATTGTAACTTTGTGTAATGTAAAAGCATTTCTTCTTGTGTGTGGTGTGGAAAATTACTAAGGTGAAATATTAAGAGAACATTTGCCCGCTTGAAGCTCCATACCCATCTGGCCCTGCCAGATGTGGGGGCTGTACCGAGCAATTGTGAGAACGAAATAATCTTTGCCACACAAGTGGGACACCCACCCTTCTGGCCAGTTGAACTGATAACCTAGGATACCTGGTTATCGGAAGGGAGCCGAGGGGCAGTTTTGAAGCGACTTAAAAGAGGTGGCTGAAGCAGGACGGTTATCTCACTTCTCACAATGGTCCTGGCACCAGGCCTCTGTGGAAAGAGAGATCCTCCTAGCCTGCCTCCCGAAAAGCAGCAATATTAAATGCCTTGCTTAACACATTTAATGCTCTGTCTCCAGAGTACAGAGCTTCGTCTCCTGAAAACAGATATTTAGCGCCTTGCATCCCGAATGCAAACCTCTATTCCCTGAGAGTGGACATTGAAGGTCTGTCTCCTGAGAACAGACCTCTAGATACTCTGCCTTTCAGATGCTTTGCACACTCCTGAGAGCAAAGCCTCATCTTGGAGAATAGAGAACTAAAGCCTGTCTCCCGAGACTCGGTCACCCAAAAGCCAAGTCCAAGATCCTACCAGATACCAGCCTGGAACACCGGAACCTTATCTCCAGAGTGCAGACTAGGGGGTCAAGATTCGATCTATGCTACCCCAGCCCCCAGTGTGGACAAGAGCCCAGCCTGAAGAAATTCAAAAAGCCTTTTAAGCCAGGGAATACCAGGTCATATGATGCTATTTCATGTGTGTATGAGAGGTTAAGAGAAGAGCATAGATGTGTTAATACATATGTTTAGTGTGTGAAATGTTAAGAGATATTTTATGGATAATTGATAAGATTAGGAAATATTAATGGATAAGTTAAAGTTAAGAAGGGTTTTATAGATAATTAATGTATAAGTTAAGGTTAAGGACTGTTTTATAGATAAGTAATGGATAAGTTGTCTTAAGGTTATAGATAAGTAATGGATAAGTTGTATTAAGGTTAAGAAGTATTTTATAGGTAAGTGATAAGTTAAAGTAATGAATTGGTTTTGTGTATTAGATTTAGTAGGATTAATAATTGTGATATTGAATTGCCTGTGTGTTGCCCATTATCAATCCCCCATACCTATTCTTACGATTGTAACCCCATTGATGTATTGGATATTGAAGTTGCTAGTAAAGAATCATCATAAAAATAATTCTCTTGCTTGGTCTGGTTACTCATCACTCTCTGGGGAGAAGGGCACAGAGTCCTCATAGATATTACTCGAAAAGAACCTGGAGCTGAAGTCCCCCAGCTTGTAACACTTTCCTTCTTTCTTCTTTGACCCACTGTTGATTCAGCTGAACACAATTCACTTTCCAAAGGTTTGTAGACTTTCTGTGATTAGTGTTGTTGAATTCTAACTTTAAAACATGGTGATCTGATAAGACACAGGTGGTTATTACAATTGTTTGTGTCTGTTGAGGTTTGCTTTATCACCATGTATGGGGTCAATTTTAGAGAAGGTCCATGAGGTGCTGAGAAGAGAAGAATTTCTATTCTTTTCGAGGCCAGCCTGGTCTACAAGAGCTAGTGCCAGGACAGGCTCCAAAGCTACAGAGAAATCCTGTCTCAAAAAAAAAAAGAATTTATATTCTTTTGTGTTTGGGAGGAATGTTCTCTAGATGTCTGTTAAGTCCATTTGAGTCCTGACATCTGTTAGTTGTCTTATTTTTCTGTTAAGTTTCTGTGTAGTTGACCTTTTCACTGGGGAGAGTGGGGTGTTGAAGTCTCCTACTATTTGTGTGTAGGATGTACTCCCTAAGAAACAAACAGTGTCAGTACAGAGCATGTAAAAACAGCTCCCAAAGACACAGACAGTAACTGCAATGATTGTACCAAGAAGCACAGACTCTTTTAGCAACAATTTGAGGACGAGATGGGTAGGTACAAAATGTAAGAGCTTATTCAACAACCTAAAAAACAACATGGTATCACCAGAACCCATTAGAAATGCTACAGGAAGACTTGACTAGCCTAACCCAGAGGAGGCTGAAAGAAATAATTTTAAACATAACTTTAAGAGGATGATGGACAGATTTAAAGAGGAAAAAAATTACTTAAGGAAATGGAGGAGAAGGCAAACAAAAAAAATTGGAGAAATCAACAAATCTCTTAAAGAAAACCAAGAAAAAATAATCAAACGTGAAGCAAAGAGTTGAAACACTTAAGACTTGAAAACTGAAATAAAGGCAATAAAGAAAACAGTGATAAGGGGAATTCTAGAAATAGAAAATCCATTTAAACAAATGGGAACAACAGATGCACACATAACTAACCAAATAGAAGAGGTGGAAGTAAGAATATCAGTAGTTGAAGGTACTAAAGAAGAAATAGATTCATTGGTCAAAGAGAATTTCAAATTCAACAAATTTTTAGTGTAAAACATCCAGGAAATCTGGGACATCATGAAAATTCAAACCTAAGAATAACAGGGATAGAAGAAGGAAAAGATCTCCAGCTCAAAGGCAAAGAATACATATTCAGCAAATACATATTCAGCTCTCTTTCTCCTCTTCCTCTTGGACAGGCAGTTTCTGCCTCTCTCTCCACTTCTCTGCTTCCCCCTTCTCTCTCTCTTTCTCTCTCTCTCTCTCTCTCTCTCTCTCTCTCTCTCTCTGCCCATCTGTAACACCTGGTTTTGTTGTTACACCCTCGGTACAGTTCGCGTGCCACTGTACCGAATGCGAGTCTGGGCAAGGACCTATAGATTGAACAAAAGACACAGAGAGACCAGGGTCATTCGAAAGGAATCCAGCCGAATGCCGAATGCCAGTTTATTCAGCCTTGGGGAAGTCCTTATCTACCTAACTGTAGCACAAGGTTCCCCATAACCAGGAGGGGCAGGGGAAAAACAGGAACCAGCAGAATGCTAGTAATCTGACTAGAAACTGTATGTGCCCCAGGAATAAGGGCTGAATGCTTGGTCATGTTGACCAGAAATTGTCTTCGAGATGCACCCCAGGAATAAGGGCAGACCAGGGCCCTATACCCATCCTTCTTCCTTCCCCCTCCATAACTCCCCAAATAAATATTCACCCTCACTCTGCATGTTATTTCTTTTTTTAAATATTTATTTATTAAGTATACAGTATTCTGTCTGCCTGTATGCCTGCAAGCCAGAAGAGGGCACCAGATCTCATTACAGATGATTGTGAGCCACCATGTGGTAGCTGGTAATTGAACTCAGGACCTTTGGAAGAGCAGGCAGTGCTCTTAACCTCTGAGCCATCTCTCAGCCCCTCTGCATGTCATTTCTATCCATGTCTCTGTCTCCTGCCCACCTGCCATGTGTCTCCCTGCCTGAGACCAGCCACCTCTTGGGGACCCGCAACCAGCAGCCATTTCTGACTAGGACTGGCTGCACCCAGGTCCCACTCCCTGCTGCCACATGACCTGCTCCCACCATTTGGGGACATACAGCATTTCTGCTTCCTGTTGCTGCTGGGGATCCTGCAGCATTTTTTAATTTTTTCCATTACACATACTGTTGTATATTTTTTTTGTCAGAAATAGCACTCAATCTTTGCTTCACTATTTGACATTTGTTTTTTTACCTTATTTCAGTATAAAGGGTTGTTGTCTTAAAATGTTTATAATGTGATACTAAACATTTTGCTAAAAATGTTTCTGATGTGTACTTAGAGTTGAAAGACTGTAAATGCATTTCTAAGCCCCCTTAACCCTAAGACATTTTTCTAAAACCTTACACTCACTCTTGGAAACGGGACAGTTGCCCACACACACCTTTCTGAACTGCTTATTTTTCCTATATCCTTGTGAATAATCTTCAAACACAACTCCGTTCTGGGAATTGAGGCAAAGATAACCCACAGATGTTGACTCAGTTCCTGATGTATTGATTTAGTCACTAGAACAAGGTCAGGAAGACCACAGAGATGTTCTCCTTATCACGCACCTATTCTCCTGCCCTGGAATAGACCAATCATTGCTAGTAACCCTTTGAATAAGCCAATCCAATAAGTTGGAAAACAGCCTACAGGTCCCCTTGTGTCAGTGGCTTTTTTGTCTAAAAGATGGACTGTAATAGCTTCAAATGTCCTTCAAATCCCGAACTTGAAGAGCCCTGTCATGACAGAATAAAAATCCTCTTGATTTTGCATCAGTTGAGGCTTTGTGAGTGGTGTCTGGAGTAACTCCTCTCTGATGATTGGACTTATAGTCCTACAGAGTATAAATAGTAAAATTATAAACTAAAAGTTTAAAAATTTAATTGACTGAAAATCACAGTATATTAGTCAGGGTTCTCTAGAGTCATAGAACTTATGGACCAAATCTCTCTCCATCTATATCTATCTATCTATCTATCTATCTATCTATCTATCTATCTATCTATCTATCTATCTATCATCTATCTAGCATATGTTCCTACAAGACTTCATGGTAAGAATGTCCCTAAATATCTGTTTTTACATTGTAATCATGTTCACTAGTGGATTTGTTAATTTAGCATGCTTAATAAAAGGGAGAACATTACATTGTTGAAATTGGGGGTGTCGGGGTTGTGTCCCCAACATCCCAGCTGCCTGGCTAGCTTATGCCCAAAATAACAACACACAAACTGTATTCATTTAAACACTGCTTGGCCCACTAGCTCTAGCCTCTTACGGGGCTAACTCTCGCACCTGGTCTAACCCATTTCTAATATTCTGTGTTAGCACCCCAAGGTCGCTTACCGAGAGATTCTAGCCTATGTCCATCTTGGGTTGGAGCTTCATCGCGAATGTGCTCTCAGAGCGCAAAGCTATCCTGTCTGCCCGCTAGACAGGAACTGCTCTCTCTCTGAAGCGTCTGGCTCTGAGCAGAGCTGCAAGCTTTCTGACCTCACTTCCTCTTCCGCCCAGTTCTGTTTACTCCACCCACCTGTGTTCTAACCTATAGGACCAGCCAAGCAGTTTCTTTATTTTAACCAATGAAATCAACAGACTGATATATGACACTCCCACATCATTACATGAGCATGTTCAGACATCCTAAGTAAAATCCCCATTCTTCCTTTGTTGAGGAAAGACACTGTTTTGAAAATAACTATCGTGCACTTTGTGCCCTCCTGCAATCAATCATTTTTTCTCATTTCTTTTGTCTTGGCTGTTGAAATGGCTATTTTTGGTAGTCAAACTGACTCCCTCTGGAATTAACTAATACACAAAGAATTAATTATACTTAAAGTTTTGGAAATGGGAAAATCCTCCATTAATCTGGATAGTTTGAGATAAGGACCCACCTTTAGCTGCTTGGTGGCCATGCACACTTTTAACACCATGACTCAGGAGCAAGAGGTTTGGTACCCTCACCCCTTATTATCAAAGGGGAGAGAAGAAATTTACTAGCAGAATGTCTTCTCAGGAAGATAGTGGCCTTCCCCTCTCCCACCTGCAAGATTCCAAGCAGAAGGTCACTTAGCTCAGCCCATCCAGCTACCTGGTACAAGCTGATAAAGATGGCCTAACTCAAGGACAATGGCCTTGCTCCAAGATCAAGGAGAAAGCTGCTGAAAGACCTGGATAAATCCAGATGCCCCCAACAGGAAGAAAATAGCCAAAAACCTAAGCAGGAAGAGAAGAATCAGGAATCTAGCATTAGCCAGTTCAGTGACTGTGTTTCAGGAACTAGCTGAAGATAAAGTTAGATTGTAATCTTGAGAATAATCTTGAGAAACAGAGAGTTTCCCCCTTGTGATTATCATTAGGTATTTTTGGAATACTGTGTTTCAGAAACTAGCTGATTATGAGCTTGAGTGATCTTGAGAGGCAGGGAGTTGCCCCCTTGTGATTTTCTGTGACACCCTCCCTGCCCCTTTCAGATTACTGGGCTGTGGTTTCTTCCTATAAAAACCCCTTCTCCAGGTCACATGGGGTCGAACTCTTTCCCTGCATGGGTTATGAGTCTTGGCCCCAGTGCACTGGTTCCCATCTCATCTCATCAATTAAAGATGGTCTCTCGTGAGTTACTGGGGGAGTCCTGTTATCCCGAGACTTAAGGGAGAGTTTCCCCAGCACTGGGGGTTTTTCACTGACTTAACAGAATGGGAGGGAGCAAAAGTCCTTGTACCCATGCCAAAGCAGATTCAAGGAATCTCTTTGTAGTTATGCCTTTAAAAGCTTACCCCACAGAGGAGGTACAACTCCTCTCTACCTTGCTGTAAGGGGGATGGAGATGAGTTCAAAACATGTTTGTATTATTCTGATTAAACCTTGCTTATTACAGTCTGGACCTCTCTGGTGGTCTCTCTCTCGGGGTCATAATACGGGCACAACAAGAGGCACTGGGATTTTCTGAGTTTGAGACCAGTCTGGCCTACCGAATGAGATTCACACCTCCACAAAAAAATCCTGTCTTGAAATCACCAAAACAAGAAAATCTGAATCAAACAAGACTGATCTAACTTTAACCTTCTCACCTTCTGGTAGTAGCAACTGTTGTTCTTTTTTAAAAATACTGCAAGATCCCTGAGGCAGTAGGCAGCAGAAATGCTGTAGGTCCCAAATGGTGGTAGCGGGCCATGTGGCGGCAGACAGCGGGCCCTGGGAGCAGCCAGTCCCAGGCAGAGATGGCTGGTCTCAGAACAATGGCTGGTCCCAGGCAGGGAGACACATGGCGGGTGGGCAGAAGACAGAAACATGGATAGACACGACAGGCAGGGTGAGGTTGAATGTTTATTCAGGGGGTTATGGAGGAGGAAGGGTGAAGGGGGGACAGAGAGAGAGAGAGAGAGAGAGAGAGAGAGAAGAGGAGAAAGAGACAGAGAAGGGGGGAGCAGAGAAGTGGGGAGAGAGGCAGAAGCGAAGCTGCCTCTCCGAGAGGAAGATGGAAAAGAGAGCGAACTCAGGCCAGAAGCTGAAGATCAGCCTGCCTCAGCAGATGGGGAGGGAGTGGGCGTGGCTTGTCTCTTAAAGGGACCAATACCATAACATTCCCAGGTCTTCCTTATAATAAAAAGCAAATTAGATGCTCCAGTTTGAAGGAATTGGGGCAGCGAATTCTCAAGACTGCTTCCGGCTGATTTGTGGGCGTTGTCTTGGGGGGGGGAGCGCGAGAGAAGGCTGGGAGCTTCCTGGCATCGCTGGTCCCTTTGCTTTTGACCGGTGTTTTGTGGCATGGCCTAAGGTATTGGTATTGGCAGGACAAAGAAGAAAGTTAAATTAAGGTTAAAAAATTTTAGGACCAGGGAATTGAGGGGTATCTGACCTGTTTTAATTCGGCTCTCTGGAACTCAAAAAACTCCTTGGGTTTGTGAAAACAGAAGTTTTAGGACATATAATGACTGTAGCATAGGAGATAAATTTGATTTGAAATTTGTTTGGTGAGGTCACCTTACAAAAACCTCAACCTGGCAAAACCTCTCAGCTGTCAGACTGTCAGAGATCTTTGAGAAATATAAGATTTTACGTGAGTTACTGATTAAAAAATGACAGAGAACTTACTTGGTTGGCACCCAGAGCTACTCTTTTTGGGGTCCCCCATGGTCGCTGAAGGTTGCACTTGAGCTTTGCTGTTTAGCGCAGGGCCTGCCAGGCTCCAGAAGATCCTGTGGGCTAAGAAATCTGTAGGAAGACAGGCCTACCTTGACCTGAGCAGCTAGGCTGTCGATTCCAGCGATTCCGTCCATGTCTAGAGATCTCTAGTTTAGATGAAAGGCAGATTAGCCCAATGGTTAGCGCTCTGCAGTTGAAGCGAAATGCAGAAGGACGTTGTTCTCCATGTGTCTGCTTCTTTGGAGGGAGCAGAGCTGCTGCTAGGAGCCAACCTGTCTCTTTTTGGTGTTGTAAAAAGTTTTTAATAATTAAATACTTAAATATCACATTTCCCAGATCTCTGAGCAGTTGAGGGCTGGATTAACTATAGCTATAGTATACTGGCTCTTAACAGGTAAGGTCCACATTTGCAAAAGGGTAGAAAGAAGAAACTTCTGGCAATGGAAGGTTAATGTCAGAACTGAAAATGGTAGAAAACAGCTTAAGAGACTTAAAGGTACATACCAGCTTAAAATATGAGACTCATGATTTTGTAGTCTGAAATGAGATGTAATAAACAATTATTATGCATTGAGAGAGTGAACAAGAATTGAGCAACGTGGACGCCTCTGACGGGCCCTATCAGAGACATTTGCCATTGCCCAAAACATATTTAACAGTTAGCATGAGGATTTTAGTGAAAACCGGGTGAGAACGGCTGCCAGCATTAACCTGGCCCAGTATCTAATCAATGTCAGGCTTTCCTCTGAGAAGGGCATGGGGTGCATTGCCAACCCAGTGGAAGGCTCTTCTGGAAGGCAGGGTAAAACCGGGAGAGTGAAACCGGGAGAGCATGGTCACGTGATCTGGCTCTCAGCCAAGATGGCGAAAAGGTCACCTGACCCATCTGGCCTTCAGCCCAGATGGCTACCGCCACGTGCAGTCTGCTCAGTTGGAAAGCCCGCCAGCCACAACAGAAGCCGCAGAGGGGAGGGGCAAAAGGCTGAAACCGAAAAACTGGGAGAACGGCTTCCCATTAAGGCGAGATGCAGATGACACGAACACCCAAAATCCGGGGGGATTGGCTTAGAATTTTAGATCCCGTGGTTTGCCTGCAGGGGGGCACAGAGGAGTGCCGCAAACGCAGCAGTCTCAGGGTGCGAGCGTCCTCAGACCCCAGAGGCCACAGTAAGAGCGAAAATCAACTCAGGCCCTAGCCAAGTACAGGAAAACCCGGCTAGGCGAGAGGAGATAAGCCCGTGATAGGGTCAACAGTATGACCCGCCGTTCAGCTGTCTGTACAGCTGAAGATGGTGCCTGAAGGGACAGGCCCGCCAAGAAAGAAGGAAGTCAAGGAAGAAACCAGGAATCCTGGATTCCTGGGGATGAGACGCTGAGAGCCGGGCTCTCAGTGCAGGCAAAGTTGCCGTCAACCAGAAATGGGGGGAGGAAGGGAGGGGGCGATCTATCCAGAATGTACCAGAGAACACTGGCCAGGTGTTTTCTAGACTTAATGGAAAGAGGGCCCGCGAATCAAACTCACGAATTGGTTGGTGTCGGAGGAGGAAGGATGCGGAAGCGGTGGAAGTGGTCGCGTTCGTAGCTCGGTTGCGGCTTCATGCCGGGCAGCAGGGTCTAGGCTCCGGGAGGCGCCCAGGCCCGGAGACCAGGCCCCAGATGGAGAGCCTGGGATGGGAGTCTCCGAGTTTAATGGCACCATTGTTATTCATTAAAAATAATTAGCGAGGCAGGCTGGTGGATCTAAAACGGCGGCAGGTTCTCACCAGCAGGGGGGCATGCGCCTCGCGGTCGGTGGCAGAGAAACAGAGGCGTGAACACAGAAAATAAGTATAAGGCATTTTATTGAGGGAGAGAGAAAGAGAGGGAGAGAGGGAGAGACAGAGAGAGAGAGAGAGAGAGAGAGAGGGAGGGAGGGAGGGAGAAGCCCACGTGCACACCGGGAAAGATGGCGGAGAGAGAGGATTGCAAGCGGGGGTCGGAGGTTAAAGAGCATGGGCGTGGCTAGGGCGGGACCAAAGAATAACAGCAATTACATAGAAAGTATATTGAAGTACAAAGTCTCTTTTTTGTCACCTTGCTCTGGCTACCAAGCTCATTCCTTTACTAGTACTAGAGACTACTTCTTTGAAATTTTTGGTGAATTCTTAAAAACAGCTGAGACATCAAGCCTCAAGGGCTGAACAACTACTGGATTCTTCACTTGATCTTTGGGAAAAGGCTGAGAAGCAATCTACTGGATTCTTTAATTGTCATTTATAAGTAGCTATTTTTAGACAACCTGAAACGCATCTTGTGAGACATTCTAAGAAGTCCACTTTTTACATACATGTTGGGATTCATTCTACATTTCCTGTTGATGTAGAGAATCTTGAATACTGCAGTTGTATATTTTATGCACCTGACCATGGAGGAAGATATGCTGGCTAACAATAGTGCTCATGAAGACATTCTTTCTAGCTCCATTATTCTCTATGTATTCACATTTCCATGAACACTACTCTTTTTATTATTATTCATTTTCCTGGAGTTTGCTTTTAATTTCTTTTCTTTTTTTTAGTTTCTTTCTTTCTTTATTTATTTTTAATTTATTTATTTATTTAAGATTTCTGTCTTTTCCCCACCGCAGCCTCCCATTTCCCGCCCCTCCCCCAGTCAAGTCCCCCTCCCTCATCAGCCCAAAGAGCTATCAGGGTTCCCTGCCCTGTGGGAAGTCCATGGACCACCCACCTCCATCCAGGTCTAGTAAGGTGAGCATCCAAACTGCCTAGGCTCCCACAAAGCCAATACGTGCAGTAGGATCAAAAACCCATTGCCATTGTTCTTGAGATCTCAGTAGTCCTCATTGTCTCTATGTTTTTTCCCAAGACGGTTTTATCCCAGGCTTTTTCAAACCCAGGTCAGCTGGCCTTGGTGAGTTCCTGGTAGAAAATCCCCATTGTCTCGATGTGTGGGTGCACCCCTCGCGTTCCTGAGTTCCTTGCTCGTGCTCACTCTCCTTCTTCTCCTGATTTGGACCTTGAGATTACTGTCTGGTGCTCCAATGTGGGTCTCTGTCTCTGTCTCCTTTCATCGCCTGATGAAAGTTGATATTCAGGAGGATGCCTATATGTTTTTCTTTGGGTTCTCCTTCTTATTTAGCTTCTCTAAGATCACGTATTAGAGGCTCAATGTCCTTTGTTTATGTCTAGAAACCAAATATGAGTGAGCACATCCCATGTTCCTCTTTTTGGGTCTGGCTTACCTCACTCAGGATTGTGTCCTCTATTTCCATCCATTTGCCTGCAAACTTCAAGAAGTCCCTGTTTTTTATTGCTGAGTGGTACTCTAATATGTATATATTCCATACTTTCTTCATCCATTCTTCAATTGAAGGGCATCTAGGTTGTTTCCATGTTCTGGCTATTACAAACAGTGCTGCTATGAACATAGTAGAGCATATACTTTTGTTGTATGATAAGGCCTTTCTTGGGTATATTCCCAAGAGTGGTATTGCTGGATCCAGGGGTAGGTTGATCCCAAATTTCCTGAGAAACCTCCACACTGCTTTCCAAAGTGGTTGCACAAGTTTGCATTCCTACCAGCAGTGGATGAGTGTACCCCTTTCTCCACACCCTCTCCAGCAAAGGCTATCATTGGTGTTTTTTATTTTCACCATTCTGACAGGTGTAAGATGGTATCTTAAAGTTGTCTTGATTTGCATTTCCCTGATCCCTAAGGAAGTTGAGCATGACCTTAGGTGTCTTTTGGCCATTTGTACTTCTTCTGTTGAGAGATCTCTGTTCAGCTCAGTGCCCCATTTTATAAATGGGTTGATTAGCCTTTTTACGGTCTAGTTTCTTGAGTTCTTTATATATTTTGGAGATCAGAACTTTGTCAGTTGTGGGGTTGGTGAATATCTTCTCCCAGTCAGTGGGTTGCCTTTCTGTCTTAGCAACAGTGTCCTTTGCTTTACAGAAGCTTCTCAGTCTTAGTAGGTCCCATTTATTCAATGAGGCCCTTACTGTCTGTGCTGCTGGGGTTATACATAGGAAGTGGTCTCCTGTGCCCACTTGTTGTAGAGTACTTCCCGCTTTCTCCTCTATCAGGTTCAGCGTGTTCGGACTGATATTGAGGTCTTTAATCCACTTGGACTTGAGTTTTGTGCATGGTGATAGATATGGATCTATTTTCATTCTTCTACAGATTGACATCCAGTTTTGCCAGCACAATTTGTTGAAGATGCTCTCTTTTTTTCCATTGTATACTTTTATCTCCTTTATCAAAAATCAGGTGTTCGTAGGTTTGTGGGTTAAAGTCAGGGTCTTCTATTCGATTCCATTGGTCGACTTCTCTGTTTTTATGCCAATACCAAGCTGTTTTCAATACTGTAGCTCTGTAATAGAGTTTGAAGTCAGGGATGGTAATGCCTCCAGACGTTCCTTTATTGTTTAAGATTGTTTAGGCTATCCTGGGTTTTTTGTTTTTCCATATAAAGTTGAGTATTGTCTTCTCCAGATCTGTGAAGAATTTTGATGGTATTTTGATGGGGATTGCATTGAATCAATAAATTGCTTTTGGTAGAATTGCCATTTTTACTATGTTGATCCTCCCAATCCAAGAGCAAGGGAGATCCTTCCATTTTCTGGTGTCATCTTCAATTTCTTTCTTCAAAGACTTAAAGTTCTTGTCAAATAGATCTTTCACTTCCTTGGTTAGGGTTACCCCTAGATATTTTATGCTATTTGTGGCTATCGTGAAAGGTGATGCTTCTCTGATTTCCCTCTCTGCTTCCTTAGTGTATAGGAAGGCCACTGATTTTTTGGAGTTGATATTGTATCCTGTAACATTACTAAAGGTGTTTATCTGCTGTAGGAGTTTTTTGGTAGAGTTTTTAGGGTCGCATATGTATACTATCATATCATCTGCAAATAACGAAAGCTTAACTTCTTTCTTTCCAATATGAATCCCCTTGATCCTCTTATGTTGTCTTCTTGCTATTGCTAGAACTTTAAGCACTATATTGAAGAGGTATGGAGAGAGTGGACATCCTTGTCTTGTTCCTGATTTTAGTGGGATGGCTTTGAGTTTTTCTCCGTTCAATTTAATGTTAGCTGTCGGCTTGCTGTAAATAGCTTTTATTATATTTAGGTATGACCCTTGTATCCCTAATCTCTCCAAGACCTTTATCATAAAGGGATGTTGAATTTTGTCAAAAGCTTTTTCAGCATCTAATGAAATGATCATATGGTTTTTTTCTTTCAGTTTATTTATATGATGGATTACATTGATAGATTTGCATATCGTGAACCAGCCCTGCATCTCTGGAATGAAGCCTACTTAATCATAATGGATAATTTTTCTAATGTGTTCTTGGATTCGGTTTGCCAATATTTTATTGAGAATTTTTGCGTCGATATTCATGAGTGAAATAGGCCTATAATTCTCTTTCTTGGTTGGGTCTTTGTGTGGTTTTGGTATCAGGGTAACTGTGGCTTCATAAAAGGAATTTGGCAATGACTCTCCTGTTTCTATATTGTGAAATACATTAAGGAGTATAGGTATTAGCTCTTCTTGGAAGTTCTGGTAGAATTCTGCCTTGAAACCATCTGGTCCTGGGCTTTTTTTGGTAGGGAGATTTTTGATAACAGTTTCTAGTTCTTCGCGACTAACAGGTCTATTGAGATCATTCACCTGGTCTTGGTTTAGCTGTGGTATGTGGTACTTATCTAAAAAAACTGTCCATTTCTTTTGCATTTTCCAGTTTTGTGGCATACAGACTTTTGTAGTAAGATCTAATGATTCTCTGAATTTCCTCTGTGTCTGTGGTTATGTCCCCCTTTTCATTGCTGATCTTATTTATTTGCGTGTTCTCTCTCTGTTGTTTAATTAGTTTGGATAGGGGTTTGTCGATCTTGTTGATTTTCTCCAGGAACCAACTTTTTGTTTCATTGATTCTTTGGACTGTTTTCTGTGTTTCTATTTTGTTGATTTCTGCCCTCAGTTTGATTATTTCCAGTCTTCTATTCCTCCTGGGCGCATCTGCTTCTTTTTTTTCTAGAGCTTTCAGGTGTGCTGTTAAGTCCTCAATGTATGCATTCTCTGTGTTCTTTAAGTGGGCACTTAGTGCTATGAACTTTCCTCTTAGCACTGCTTTCAACGTGTCCCATAGGTTTGAGTATGTTGCTTCTCTTTATTTTTCATTAAATTCAAGGAAGACTTTAATTTCTTTCTTAATTTCTTCCCTTGACCCATGTGTGGTTCAGTAGTTGACTGTTCAGTTTCCATGAGTTTGTCGGCTTTCTGGGGGTAGCATTGTTATTGCCTTCTAGCTTTAGTCCATGGTGTATCTGATAAGACACAGGTGGACACTGATATTTTTTTGTATCTGTGGAGGTTTCCTTTGTTTCCGAGTATGTGGTCAATTTTCGAGAAGGTTCCATGAGCTGCAGAGAAGAAGGTATATTCTTTCCTTTTTGGGTGGAATGTTCTATAGATGTCTGTTAAGTCCATTTGCTTCATTACCTCCAATATTTCTCTTAATTCTCTATTAGGTTTCTGTCTGATTGACCTGTCCATTGGAGAAAGAGGTGTATTGAAGTCTCCTGGTTACTAAGTGTGTGTGGTTTGATGTCTGCCTTGAGTTCTAGTAATATTTCTTTTACATAGGTGGGTGCTTTTATGTTAGGGGCATAGATATTCAGGATTGAGGCTTCATCCTGATGAATTGCGTTCCTGTTATGAGAATAAAGTGTCCATCTCGATCTCTTCTGATTGACTTTAGTTTGAAGTCAGTTTTGTTAGAAATTAGTAGGCCACACCTGCTTTTTTTCTTAGTACCATTTGCTTGAAACACCTTTTTCCCAACCCTTTACTCTGAGTAGATGCCTGTCTTTGTGGTTGAGATGTGTTTCTTGCAAACAGCAGAATGTTGGTCCTGTTTTCGTATCTAATCCCTTAGCCTGTGCCTTTTTTATGGGTGAATTGAGGCCATTAATATTAAGTGATACTAATGACCAGTGGTTGTTTACTCCGGTTATTATTATTGGTTTTGGTAGTAGCGTTTGTGTGTCTCCCTTCTTTGAGGTGTGCAGGTAAGGTTCTCTAGACGCCTGAGTAATTGTAGGCAGCGTTGGCAATGCTAGATTCCTTAGGTTGTGATTTTCCTTCTATTATTTTCTGTAGGGCTGGGTTTGTGGCTACATATTGTTTTAAATTTGTTCTTATCTTGGAAAGTCTTGTTTTCTCCATTGATAGTGAACAATAGCTTAGCTGGGTATAGTAGTTTGGGTTTGCATCCATGATCCCTTAGTTTTTGCAGAACCTCTATCCAGGACCTTCTGGCTTTTATAGTTTCCATAGAGAAGTCAGGGTGTAAGTCTGATTGGTTTACCTTTTATAAGTTACTTGCCCCTTTTCCTTTTGCAGCTCTTAATATTCTTTCTTTAACCTGTATATTTTGTGTTTTGATTATTATATGGCGAGGGGATGTTTTTCTTTGATCCAGTCTGTTTGGTGTTCTGTATGCTTCTTGATATTCAAAGGAATATCTTTCTTTATGTTGGGAAAGTTTTCTTTCCATAATTTTGTTAAAAATATTTTCTGGGCCTTTGAGCTGTGATTCTTCTCCTTCTTCTATCCCTATTATTCTTATGTTGGGTCTTTTTATTGTGTCCCATATTTCCTGAGTGTTTTCTGATGAGTATTTGTTGGCTTTGCTGATTTCTTTGATCAGTGCATTTATTTTCTCTATGGTGTCCTCAGAATCTGAGATTCTTTCTTCTATCTCTTGTATTCTATTGATTATGCTTGTTTCTGTAGACTCTGCTCGTTGACTTAGATTTTCCATATCCAGCTGGTCCTCAGTCTGTGTTTTCTTCCTTGCTTCCATTTCAGTTTTCAATTCTTGAACTGTTTCCCCCAGGGTCTCATGTACGTATTTACTCATTTCTTCAACCTTTTTACTCACTTCTTCAAGCTTTTTGTCATACTTCTCCTCTATTTCTATAAAGGTGTTTTTTACATGTTGTTTAAGGGACTCTATTGCTTTCATAAAGTCATTTTTTCCACTTCTTCTGTGTTAGGGTGTTCAAGTCCTTCTGTTGTGAGATCATTGGGTTCTGGTGTTTTCATGTTGCTTTTCAGATTGTTGGTGAATTCTTGCCTTGGCGCTTGCCCATCTCATCCTATTGATGCTGTCTAATGTGTCTTTTAATGCAGGAACGGGTTTTTTCCCTGCTGGCCAGGGGCCCTGCTTTCCAAAATGCCTTCTCCCCGTTTCTTGAGTCCCGCCACTGGCCAAGATCTTTTTCACTGCTCTGAGGGTCTTCAGGACCAGGACCAGGCTCCTGGTTTGCCAGGGACCTTGCCAAGAAAAAGGCCTACCCCTCTGCAGGCCTCAGCCACCAAAACAGAGAAACTCGCGGTGCCCTCTGCTCTGAGCTCCCCTATCCAGTGCCCAAACAGGTTAAATTTGGTGGTCCTACAGCCCAGCGGAAGGGGGGAGCGAAGGAGGACCCTGGGCACAATCTGGGATATTCCAGGGAGAGAGAGGTCTCAGCGAGGAGGACCAGCCCCAGCAGAGGGTAGAAGCCTCGCAGGCATAACGGGGGGGTGTCAAGGTGATCAGGGAGTGCCCCCGCTCCGTTTCCTGTGTCCAGCCCCGGGGCAAGAACACTCTCCCTATACAAGGTGGTCTTCAGGGATACGACTAGGCTCACCGTTCACCGCCCCGTGAACCTCCTCTGCTCGCTGGTGTCTGTAGGTCTCCGCCG
>CAWTZC010000245.1:0-209279 GCA_963919715.1 Microtus obscurus | reverse complement strand
TGATGGCTTCTTTGTAGTGGTTTGGAGACAAATATCTAGACAATTCTGTTGAACAATGGGTACCAAAGTTTCAGAGTCTCCACCAACCCTGATTAGCATCTACTTAGCTTCTGGGTGATTTAGCAGCAGTCCTCCCTCAGCTAAATTCTACATTGTGAGACTTCACTCTTTCCTGAGCATTAATAAATCCTCTATATCAACAATTCTGCTCTTCTTCATTATGGCATAATAGTGGAGTGCATCCTAACACAAGATGTCTTTGATAACCACCACAAATGTAAATTTAAATGGAGATTATCTGTAAAGGTTGAATGCAAAGTGCTCAATATCTATATGATGCTGGAGAAAAACTAGGCCTCTCCAGTTAGGGAACTTATTTCCATGAATGCATGAAGCATGTTGAAGTTGACAATAAAGATGTTTGTACACACAGCTTCCTGCTCCCAATTCTCTAAGCAGATTTAGCTACAGAGCAAAGTTATTCAGAGGATTGCCCCTAGTTCCATGAGTTAGGAGGGACCATGTGGAAATTCATAATACAGAGAATATGACAGCAGGTTTCCACAGATCCAGGGAGGATGCACCATAGTGTCTCCGACACCTCGCCCTCTGCTCCTCCCCATCTGGAGACAGCATTCCCTTGCTCACCATGCTGTGGTTCATCAGCTGGACAAAGCTCTCAGCTCATCATCTCCATGAAGCAGCTACTGCACCACAACACAGGAAACCGCTGGTGCCAGCTCATCTTCAAAGTCTGAAGACAGGTGCCTAGAAGAGCCCTGTACCACTTCTGACTGGCAGGGCACCAGGAAGCCACGATGGTAGTTAGGCCTGAGTGACAAGTACACCTCCCTTGGGGCTATACTGTGCTTAAAAACACAGTGTGGTGGTTCTTGGCCATTCCTTCCCCCCCCATCAAAGATCTTTTTTAGATCTCCCAAACCCAAGGCTCTAAATCAGACACTGTCATAATCGTGCACTCCATTAGAACTTTTCCTTTTTCCTCCTGAATACAACTTTGCTAGCTAGCTTGTACAGTGGACTGTGCTAGGTAGGTGGAGTGATTCCCTGTAGAACAGTTAGAAGAAAGCCCAGAATATTAACAAAGAGAGTTTTCAGGTCAAAAAAGGAGATGTTTTTGCTGTGACTTCACACTGAGATTGGATGAACTGAAGGTATTTTACCTAGTTTTCAGCAATTTGAAACAAGCATGAGAGAAAACCAAAAACTTGATCTCACACAAGATCTTTCTCCCATCTGATGGCTGGATGACAGCTCCTCCATTTTATTAGTTTTACTCCTGAAATTCAGAGCAATATGGAAATTTGAATATGCAGAGAATAATGAAGCCAGGAAGCATGATTTTATGAGCACTGTTGTTAGCCAGCACATCTTCATCCATGGACTGATGCATAAAAATATGCAGCTGCATTATTCAAGATTCTCTACAGGAACCAGACTGGTAGAATGAATCTCACCAGTTAAAAAGAAAGTGGGTTTATTAGAATGTCTCACAGGCTGTGGTCCAGGTTGTCTAACAATAGCTGCTTACCAATGAAAATTGGAAAAATCCAGTACATTGCTTCTCAACCTTTTGTCTATGATCAAGTAAAGAATTCAGTAGTTGTTCAGTCCATGAGACTTGATGTCTAAGTTGGTTTACAGTATACACTAACTTTTAAAGTTAATAATCTATTCTGTAATTTATCTCTGTGGGCCTAAATTACCCTTTTTTTTAACTGAGCATATATTTTAAGATGCCTGATAAAGTGTTAATCTAATTAGTCTTTATCAATAAAAATCAAGAGTCAGATATTGGGTTATGAACCTGAGAGATTAGAGAAGCAGCAGAGCACCACGAGTGACTCTGACCTCCTCCATGTAAAGAGAGAAAGATCTCCCAGCCCCACCTGTCTTTTTCCTGTCTCTTACCAGTTCGCAGTCCTAAAACCTCTATGATATGGGGCTGGAGAGATGGCTCAGTGGTTAAGAGCATTGCCTGCTCTTCCAAAGGTCCTGAGTTCAATTCCTGGCAACCACATGGTGGCTCACAACCATCTGTAATGAGGTCTGATGCCCTCTACTGGCCTGCAGACATACACACAGACAGAATATTGTATACATAATAAATAAATAAATACATAAAAAACCTCTATGATATTTTGTTCAGCTAATGGCTAGGTTTGATCTCTGACTATAAAGTTGATTATCAAAATAAGATCAAACTAATATACAACCCCTACAACTTCTCATATTCTTGCTCCATTGCAACTTCCATTCCTCATATGCAGGTCTCCATAACAGCTGTCTCATAGTTTGGAAATTAAAACATCCTGTGGTCTCAAATGTAACCCAGCTTCATCTTCAACACTTAATGCAATGAAGTCTCACAGTCTCTTCACTAGGGCTCTGAATCTCCAATCATATATGGCTACAATTGTGATGAACAGACCACAGAAGAAGAATCCATGACCTTTACATTTTGCATCTTTCTTGTTTCCAGAATCAGTAAATCATAGGCAATCCTGAGATTTGATGAACCCTACCAAGCTTGGACTAAATTTGCTGCAGGTTCTGTATGATGCTGCTTCTGAGACTGATGTGGGAGTGCCCTCTGAACGCTGTGATTACCATTAATGAATAAAGGAACTGGTTGGCCTGCTGATAGGGCAGAACGTAGGCAGGCAGGAAGAACTGGACTGAATGAGGGGAGAAAGAAGAGTGGAGTCAGGAGATGCAATGGATCCCACATGGAAGATAGAAGTACTGAAATTTGCTGGTAGGCCACGAACTTGTGGTGATACACAGATTAATGGAGATGGGTAAAATTAATATGTAAGTGTTAGTTAATAAGAAGTTAAGATTAATGGGCCAAGCAACAATTTAATTAATACAGTTTTTGCATGGTTATATTTGGGGTCTGGTCAGCTGGAAAATAAGCAGCTAAATGGTCTTCCTCCAACATGAGACAAGGAATTACTTTCTATATTCCATCCATAAATTAAGGGCATAGCTGGATAAAGTCTCAGGTCACCTTGCTAAACTTTAAATGCACAGCAAGGGGCTTCCTTTAATGGTGCTAAAATCCTTGAAAATCCCTGTCTCTTTTTCATCACTGGACTACCATCTGAAACTTCCTAGTAATTTTATTCTTGGGACATGCTAAAATTCAGATAGGTTTGGGGCCAAAATATCACACAACTGATCTCTAATTAAATTTTTTTATGAAATATTTTAAGAATCTGCTTTTACTTACCAGGCCAACATCACATAATAGAGCCAAAAGTAATGAAGCCAGGCTTAGGCTGGAGAGGCCACAGCAAGATAAAGCTATGACTGTTCATTGAGAGCAATCAGATATTTTATACCTTTAGCAGAAATAGAAGTTAATAAAAATTTCCAAGATCAATACAGTGTAGTTGCCAGGATATCATGAAGACTGCAAGCTATACAGGGAATACAGGATTGTGGTCTCAGTCCAAGTGTCCTGTTGAACTTCCATACTTCCTTGACCACTAAGGGAATACTCAGAGAAACACTGATTAGCCTGAATGACTCACTGCTTGAGGGAGTGCATCACTGTGTCAGCAACTTAAAAAAGCACACTGTGCCCCAGGAGCCATGGATTTTAATGTAAAATAACTAAGACACACTTTTCTCAGGGTAGATGGGCCAATCTAACTCCTTTGTTCCCTGCAGAGCCTTTTGTCCACTAAAATCCTATAATTTTTACCTCCACTGCCTGCCACCTGAAAAACACTCCTGTCTTTCAGGTCCTACAATGACAATCAGTTAAGCGGTGTAGAGTTTTCTATGACTTTTGCCATCTAAAGTCCTGTTAGCTTGAAAATTCTTCCCCAGTCAATATTCCCAAGTCCATTGCATCAACAAAACCACTTTTATGGTATCATTTTTATTCCAACTTTCTTCTTAGTTCTTGTGATTAAATTATCTAACCTAAAACAACTTTGGTAATGGACAGGTTTGTTTGTTTTTTACCCCTAAGTCAGAATCCACCACTGTGGGAGCTGAGGATAGAAACTCAAGTTAATCACTGGAAGCAAAACATTTGGAACCATTGATTCCTGGTTTTCTCTTGTGCTTTGTCAGTTTTGTGCTCAGCTAGCCCCCTTAATCAGCCCAGGCCCACTTGCTTAGAGACATTGCCAACTCAGTGGAAGAGTCTTCTTCCAACATCAATCATCAATCAACATAATCACTTTCAGACAGAAATCAGACATTCTGATCTAAGCACACACTCAGTTGATAATTCCTCAGACGACCCTAGGCTTTGTCTTGTTGACAGCTGAGGCTAATTATCACACAGAGACAATATTCTATGAGAATGTTTTAAAGAACCAAAAATATAATGTATTATTCCTGTCAATCACTTAAGCAGCATCCAACCATTAGGATGACAACAAATGGAAAACACAGATATGCCAGAAAATGGAAAGAGATAAGGATCTAAGATCAAGAAGAGAAAACTAAAACTGTCACTCCACAGAAACTATTCAAAACAAAAACTTAAGGAACTGATAGCAGAGGAAACATTCTGAATACAAATTGATGAAAATCCATCATTTTTGAAATTTTAATGATATAATTAGATTATGGTTCATAAAATCAACATAGATGGTACCAATGCCAAAACAAGAATCAAAGACAGACCTATGAATATATATTATGGTCCCTTAAACAAGAACTACAAGATTATACTCAAAATCAAACTCCAGAAAATCACTGGCCATCACTCATCCTGTACACTTCAGTTCTCTCCTTTACCAATAACAGAAAAAGGGTTGTGTAAAAAGGAATGTTCCACCAAAATTCACAAGATTCACTTGACACCATCTGACATTTTTGCTTTGTGGAAATAGTTTTCATTACTAAAAGGATCTCATTCTCTTATGATGAAGAAAGTGATATCTGTTAGGATCACTTAGACACCATTTCATTTCGTACAATTGGTGATTGCCTCTATGTCTGTATCAGAGCGAGGAAGTATAAACTTTTTAAATGAAATTTCAAGAGAACAGATTTTTAAAGTATCACTGTACATGTGAAGTAACTTGCTTTACACTGACTGCTTGATAAATCACAAACAATTTTGAAAACAAGGTTATTCCTATTTTTGAGTATGTTTGTGCATAAGACAAAATGCCTGTGATATACAAAAAAATGATTTTCAGATCTCTTGGATTTGGAATAGTAGAGAATTCTTAACCTGCAAACTTGAATGTAGGTTTAAACTCAGGTTATCCACAGGAAAAAAAATATGTGTGAGCCACCTGCCAAGACACATAATAAATTTTATCACATAATCCAAGTCTTTCTTAGATTAAAAAAAGCAAGAAAAACAAGACATGAATAAAGAAGTAAAGAAATGATTTTAAGGAACATGAGGCATCAGAATTAAGATGATATGTAAGGTAAATTTGCAGCATTAAATGAATACAACTCAGGCTGGAGAGATGGCTCAGTGGATAAGAGTGCTGCCTGCTCTTCCAAAGGTCCTGAGTTCAATTCCCAGCAACCACATGATGGCTAACAACCATCTGTACTGAGATCTGGTGCCCTCTACTGGCCTGCAGGCATGCATACAGAACACTGTATACTTAATAAATAAATAAATCTTAAAAAACTGAATACAACTCAATAACTTCATCCAACAATTTATAAGAGTAACATTCTCAGTAGAAATACTCAGAATGCTCATTGGGATTATGTGTTAATCACATCAACATTTAAGTAGCAAAGACTCAAATGTGAAGATAGCAACAACTGGAACACATAGATATGACAGGAAATGAAAAGAGGCAGGCATCTAAGATGAAAAAAAAAACAATCTGCACAGAAATATCCCCCAAACCTCAAACTTTAGGGACTTTTCTGAATAAAATTTGTAAAGATCCATCATTTTCAAGAAAGTGAATAATAAATTAGGTTTCAGTTGTAGATTACAAAAAAAATTGTATACAGATTCACATACTATGCTTTCTGCATTTTCACAAAGATCCATTAATCAAGAATTTGTACAGTGTTTGTGAAAGAATAAAGGTGTTAAAGAGCAAGAGCCGTGAACAAAAGCAGGAATATGTAGTCAATTTTTAATTAAAAGACCAAAGTAAAATTAGGCAAAGAAAAGTGTGATCTTGGTCAATGCTACCCAGCTATCTTTGATTATATGTGTACATAAATTAAGTAAACATAAACTGTACAACTTTCACAAAGATATCTCAAAGTGATCCTTAAACTGTTGTTTCTGACCCACAGTTACTGATCTGTCTTCTGAGATGCAGCCACATGATATAGATGTTCTCTTTGCAAATACAAAATATCTCTTGTTAAAGCTCTCCAGATCCCTGTGCTATCTTCTGGTTGAAGGGAAAAACAGTCCCACTGATGACCAATCCCAAAACAACCTAAAAAATGACTTAAAATCTGCTTTGTGCTTCATGTATTATGGCAGAATCGGTGGATTGTGCCTTATCAACCCGGCAAACACAATGCACACCTGAGAAATCTCTGCACATCATAAACTCCTTTTTGTCCCCCTGGTAAGCTTCACTGGATCACACAAATTGTGGCAAGTGGCAGAATCATATTAACAGAATTCTACTCAAGTATTGCTCTACCAGTTCCTAAACAATTTGTAATCTTGCAATTGGAAAGCAGTGTTCAGAAAGTCAATATTCTAGAGATTAGAACTTTAGTTTTCTAATCCCTCTTCCCACTGCACAACAAAAGTAGTGCCCATGTATATACTCTGGACATAGATATAACCAGCATCATATCTTTCCATTCCAGGGCTGCAGAGTCTCCCCTTCCCCACTAAATCTACACACAAGGAGGCTCAGAGAACAAGGGCCACTGCCAGCATGAACCACATGGGCCAATATAACTACAGTCTGGCTCATGGTCCTTCCACGTCACAGCAGAAATAACAGTTCAACAGACCTGCTCTATACACCACCCCCACTCAGCATGGGACAGCTTGTGGTCTTTCTTAAAGCTACCTACTGATGTGGGAGTGTCATATATCAATCTGTTGATTTCATTGGTTAAGCAATAAAGAAACTGCTTGGCCCTGATAGGCTAAAACATAGGTGGGTGGAGTAAACAGAACAATATGCTGGGAGGAAGAGGAAGTGTGGTCAGAAATCATGCAGCTCCTCTCAGAGCCAGACGTGATTCAGCTCCGCCCCAGCATGGACGTAGGCTAGAATCTTCCCGGTAAGTGCAACTTGGGGTGCTACACAGAATATAAGAAATGGGCTAGTCCAGGTGCGTGAGTTAGGCGAGAAGAGGCTAGAAATAATGGGCAAAGCAGTGTTTAAAAGAATACAGTTTGTGTGTTTTTTTTTCGGGGCATAAGCTAGCAAGGCGGCTGGGATGCTGGGGACGCAGCCCTGCCGCTCCAATTACAACAACCTACTACAGAGGCAGAGGAGAGTCATGGAAAGAACCCACAAACTATCTGCCACTAGTACTCTTGATTGCCAATGTTTCCCAGAATTCTCTCATTGGCTAGGACCTCCCAGCTGGGACTCACAATATTAGCAGCTCCTCAACTGGTGGATCAGAGATCAAATGACTCAGACAGCACAGCCCTTCCAGTTCTGCCCTCCCAGCCAAGCAGAAAGGGTCCCAGTTTAGAAACTTTGTATTTAGCACACATTATTCCACTCTCCTAGAGCACAAACATCAGGTTCCTCATTCAAAGTGCAGGGTCCTTTGGGTGCACATTCCATTACACACTCACTTTCGAGTGCAGCCATCACCTTGTCTGAGAGATGCGAAATTGTGAAGAAAATCAGGTCACATTCATAAAGTAATTCCTGTTACTGTGTAACTGTGGTTACTTTGTAACTGTTGTCAAAATGACAGACCATGAATTAGAAAACAATGCAGGCATATTGGGGCTTGAGGGCAGCAAAGACAATGTAAATATGACATAGTTTTCATTTCAAAAATTATTTTTAAAACTTGAAACAGACTTTATGGCCATGTGCTCCAGAGACTAGGGATTTGTATTCAAGCACATTAAAGATTTCTCATATATTTTATCTAAAGATGATTGTCTTAATGGAGGAATGTAGCAGTCCTTTTAAGCAGGGCCACTACATTTTACCTAGATCTTCTATTTTAGATGAACTTCTGTAAATAGAGCAATTAGGTTTAAAGATAAGGTCAGTCCCTTTCCAAGATTCTTTACAGCTCTGGTCTGTGGACTGCAAACAATGGTCAATCAGGACAATCATAGAGCATCTACAATTGACTCCCTGCTTCCACATAGCTAATCTCAACTTCTATTGAAGGAGGAAAGCTCTCACCCTCAGTCAAACCTTTTTCTGCCCTGTGTCTCCACCAGCTTCAAGATGGTCAATGACCTCAACTTTTGCACAGGTGCATCTGCTTCTAAGTCCCTAATAAAGTGAGAAAGATCAGCAGACACTCATTAACTACTCTATTTTTTTCTCATTGACAAATCAAGGTCATACCTGTAAGGAGTTGCAGGACTGTTTTCAGAGCACTAGGCAGCAGAGGAAAGATTGATTAGGAGTTCAACATGATTCTCAATTACACAGCATGAGGCAAGCCTAAGCTATAGGGCACATTGCTCTACACAGAAATCAATAATCAACATCACTTGAAAGAAATAAAATGCGACTATTAATGACTTTGAAATGTTGGAGAACAGAAACAGAAACAAGAGCAGTAATACACTCAAAGAAAATATCTGAAAATGACACCAATAAGTGATTTTTTAAATGACAAAAATACTGCACTTTTAAGATTATATAAAGCATTCTATATTGACTTTGAAAGAGTAGGCCCTTCTATAAGAGAGGGTATGCCATTAAAAAGAGATAGATTGATGGTGCCCATATACATATGGTGGCTGCTGAGATCTGTAACCTGACGCATAAGAGTTAGTCAATGGCCTGCTTCTCAAATCTCTGAGTATACATAACTTTGTCAAGCACGATCAACCACATCTGCAGAGGATAGTGGCCTAATTGCAAATTCAATGTTCATTGCCTCAAGATGACCTTCCCAATCTGTACACCCACACAAATGATCTGCATTCATTCACATGGGATTAAATTAATAACACATGCTGGGAAATTACAAATTCACTGAACCTACCACAATCAGACTGTTTTTCATAATGGTGGCTTCAATAGTTGATTGCCTCCACTGTTTCCCCTGCAGTGTACACAATAAACTATTTATCCTATTCCGGTCTGAAGACAGAAGGAATGCTCCATATGCAAATGCTTCTCTGTGACTGCATTGCATAGTCAACTACATGACTCAAATGCATAAGTCTAAAACTGTGGGCCGGGTGATGGTGTCACACACCTTTAATCCCAGCACTCAGGAGGCAGAGGCAGGCGGATCTTTGTGAGTTCGAGAACAGCCTGGTCTACAGAGCTAGTTCCAGGTTAGGCTCCAAAGCCACAGAGAAACCCTGTCTTGAAAAACCAAAAAAAAAAAACCTGTGAGGTTTTACAGTCATTTTTTAGGGGAATTTTGAAAGTGTAGTATACCAAGGACAACTGAGTCAAAATAAGAATTTGTCTCAGAAACTATTTTTCTAACAGGATGGAAATGCAGCTGTTCTAGGATTAATATGCCTTTCCATTGAGAAATCACTTCATACACTTAGGAGATTAATAAAGAAAGACCTCTTTAATGATGGTAGACATCAATCTCTGGCTAATGCTCAAAGAGGAGCCAGCTAGATAGATTTCACATTTGCTGTTGTCCTTAAGCCTCCTTTAGAATTAGGCTCTAGGTTACACTTTGAACAATTAAAATAGAAACAAGCAACTTGCCAGGCTAGACATTTAGGCAGATAAGAGAGTTACAGAGCAAAGATATTTCCAGGATAATTTCTTATGTACACTGGTGACCTGAATCAGCAGATCATGCTTCAGTAACAGGATCCTGAGTTGAATGTCACAGGAGATGACAAAGTTAGGAAAAGTAAAATGTGAAAAGTTAAAAATTGATGGCGGGGAGGTCTTGCAGATGCCTAGTACGTTCCCCGAGAAAAACAGCAACTTGCTGGGCATTGATGGCACACACTCTTGCTGAGCCAAGGGACCTCTATGAGTTCAATGACAGCCGGGTCTACCCAGTGAGTTCCAGGATAGTCAGGACAGTCCTACAGTGAAACACTGTGGGTCTTGTATCTCATCTGTTGCTTTCATTGGCTAACTAATAAAGAAACTGTCTGGGCCCTCATAGGACAGAAAATTAGGTAGGCGGAGTAGACAAAAGAGGATTCTGGGAGAGAGAAGCTGAGTGAGGAGTCGCCATGATGTTCCCAGTCCCTGCAGACGCCGGCTAGAATCTCTCCGGTAAGCACACCTTGGGGTGCTACACAGATTATCAGAAATGGGTTAGATTGATATGTAAGAGCTAGCCAATAATGGGCCAGGCAGTGATTAAATGAATACAGTTTGTGTGTTGTTATTTCGGGGCTTAAGCTAAGCCATGCGGGCGGCCAGGTACAGGGTCACAGCCCAGCCGCTCCTCATTCAACATTGCAGATGCCTAGTAAGTTCCCCGAGAAAAACAGCAACTTGCTGGGCATTGATGGCACACACTCTTGCTGAGCCAAGGGACCTCTATGAGTTCAATGACAGCCAGGTCTACCCAGTGAGTTCCAGGATAGTCAGGACAGTCCTACAGTGAAACACTGTTTCAATATATATGGTTTTTCGAGACAGGGTTTCTCTGTGGTTATGGAGCCTGTCCTGGAACTAGCTCTTGTAGACCAGGCTGGTCTCGAACTCACAGAGATCTGCCTGCCTCTGCCTCCTGAGTGCTGCGATTAAAGGCGTGTGCCACCACCGCCCGGCTCAAAATATTTTTTAAAAAAGGAGTAAAAGAAGAATAGCATCTTGGATACTTCCAGAGGGGAAATGGAAGGAAATAGGAGAATTACAAGAAGTCAATAAACAATATCATATGAATTTGGGAGGAGGTTAGTCAGACAATTCTACTCAATAGGAACACAGGTTATCTCAAGAACTTTACTCAGAGCACAGTGGCCTGGGGACTGATAAACATAGCTCTACATGGTGAAAGGGTTGGGTTCTTAGGACCTACAGGAACCCCTCCACAAAGGCCTTGGCACAAGACCATTACCAGCTCCACAAGCATATTCCTGGTTTTAGAGAAGAAGCTCTGTTTTATTATCAATACATCAGGTCCTTAGGGAAACTCACAAGGCTTAGCCCCCAGGCTGTTACTGGATCTCCTAGGAATGTCCCTGCTCCCTGCCTGAGAGAATAAATAAAACCCTTGATTGATCAGGTAACTCCTCCTCACAATAATGTTTTGCATTTCAAATATGTGTCACCTGGTGTCCCATTGCCCATCTGGAAGAACTGTGGTTTTCTAAAGAAAAAAACTGGAACTTTGAGCCACATCAGGCCTTAAGGCTGTATAGGAACCTGTAATACCTCCTTGAAAAGCTTGCTAGAGGTTTTTTTCTTGTATGAGGATGTGCCTGGTGTCTGGCTTTAAATCAGTGGTGGCTTCTCTGTAGCAGTTTTTAGCTAAATATCTGGACAATCCAGTTGAACAAAGTGTGCCCTAGCATCCTAAATTCTAACAGCCCTGATTAAAATACATTTATCGCCGGGCAGTGGTGGCACACGCCTTTAATCCCAGCACTCGGGAGGCAGAGGCAGGCGGATCTCTGGGAGGACAGGAACCAAAGCTACAGAGAAACCCTGTCTCGAAAAACCAAAAAATGTAATAAAATAAAATAAAATACATTTATCTTCTGGGTGATTTAGAGGCAGTCCTCCTTCAGCCAATTCTACCTTTTGAGACTGAATTATTTTCAAGGCATTGGAAAATCCTTTTTATGAGCAATTCAACTCTTCTACATGGCAGCTTAAAAGTGCAGCGCTACCCAACAGGTGAGATGCCTTGATACCGTCCACATAGTTAAATACAAATGGAGATCGTATGTAAAGTTAAATGCAACATGCTCAATTTTGAGAAGATACTGGAGAAACTAGGTTTAAGAATGGCATATTGAATTTGAGAAGAAAGATGTTTGTACACACAACACCCTGCTCCCAATTCTCTAAGCAGATTAAGCCCACAGCACTAGGTCTAGAAATTAACAGGACCACACAGGACTTCACTAGGCAGGGAAAATGGCAACAGGTTCCTACACAGATCCCACAAGGAGGCACCATGCTGTCTCCTGCAACTCCTCCTCCTCCTCCCCATCTGGAGACAGCATTCCCTCGCTCACCATGTTGTGGTTCCCCAGGTCACCAAAGCTCTCAGTTCATCATCTCCCTGCAGCAGCAACTTCACCACAGCACAGGAAACAAGTGGCACAAGCTCCTCCACAAAGCTGAGTCTGAAGGCGGGTGCCTGGAAGAGCCCTGCACTGGCAGGTCACCTGGAGGGCCTTATTGGCTGGTGCTGTCTGAGTAGTAAAACACAGTCCACAGGGCCACAGTGTGCTTAAAGACACAGCACACTGGTTCCTGGCTATTCCTTCCACCCCAGTCAAAGGTCTTTTCTACATTGGCCAAGCTTTGCATTTCAATAGCACTTGCTCCTTGCTCCAAAAGGAGACACAGTCTTAATCTTGGACTCAATAGGAACTTTCGCTTTTTCCTCCAGGACACACTGTGGCTAGCTAGCTTGTACTGTGCACTTGGCTGTGCTAGGTGGATGCAGTGACTTCTTGTCCTACAGGGGATAGGGTGCACAGAATATTAACAGCTAAAGATAACTTTAAGGTCACAAAACATGATTGGTCTCCGGCTTCATGCTGAGGTCACATGAACTGAAGGTACTTTTGACATGGTTTTCACAGGGATTTCACACAACGGAAAAGAGACAAGGAGGAACCAGATCTTAAACAAGATGATTGGTCTTTCCCCAACTGATGGCTGGATGATGGCTCCATTGTTTTATGGGTTCTATTCCTGAAATTCAAAGCAAATTCCAGGCAAATGAATAATAATAAAAAAAGTGTAGTGTTCATGAAAATTTGAATGCATAGATAATAATGGAGCTAGGGAGAATGTCTCCATGAGCACTATTTTTAGCCAGCACATCTCTTTCCTTGGTCAGGTAAATAAAATATACAACTGCAGTATTCAAGATTCTCTACATGAGCAGAACAGGTAGAATGAATCTCACCATGACTGTAAGAAGTGGGCTTATTAGAATGTCTCACAAGCTGTGGTCCAGGTAACTTAAAAGTAGCTGCCTACCAATGGTAATTGGAAATATCCAGAATATCACTTCTCGATGTTTTGTCTAAGATCAAGTGAAGAATTCATTAGTTGTACAGTCCACAAGACTGGCTATTGTCTGTGTTTTGTTTCTGCTATGAATTTGAGTAGTGTGCTTTCAAGGCCTGGGAACAAGAGTTTTGGGTTGTTGGTGTAGATTGCATTAAATGTATTAATTGCTTTTCGTAGGGTTGCCATTTTTATTATGTTGATTCTACCTATCCAAGAGCATCTTTCCATTTTTCTGGTATTTTCTTCAATTTCTTTCTTTAAAGTCTTAAGTTTTGAAATAATAGGTCTTTCACTTCTTTGGTTACTGAAGATATTTTAAATTATTTGTGGCTATTGTAAATGGTGATGCTCCTCTGATTATTTTCTTAGCTTCTTTCTTATTTGTATATAGGAGGGGTACTGATTTTTTTGAGCTGATCTTGTATTCTGACAAATTACTGAAGGTACTTATGGGCTGTAGGAGTTCCCTGACAGAGTTTGTGGGGTCAATTTCTTATACTATCATATCATCTGAGAGTAGCAAAAGCTTAACTTCTGCCTTTCCAGTTTGGATCCCCATGATCTTCTTTTGTTTTCTTTTTTCTCTACCTAGAATTTCAAGAACTATGTTTACTAGGTATGGTGAGAGAGAACAGCCTTGAATTGTTCCTAATTTTAGTGGAATCATTTTGAGTTTCTCTCCATTTTATTTGATGTTTGCTCTATGTTTTCTGTATTTTTTTTATTATGTTAAGATACCTTCCTTGTATCCCTGATCTCTCCAAGACCTTTATCATGAAGTGGTGTTGGATTTTGTCAAATGCTTTTTCAGCATCTAATTAGATGATTATATTTTTTCTTTCAATTTATTTATATGCTGGATTACATTGACAGACCATATGCTTCATATGTTAAACCATTCTATATCCATGGGATGAATCTAGTTTCATCATGGTGAATAATTTTTTGGTGTGTTCTTTGATTCAGTTTGTCAGTATTTTTTTGAGTATTTTTGCATTAATGATCATGAGGGTGATTGGCATATAATTCTCCGTTTTGATTCTTTGTGTGGAATTAGTATCAAGGTAACTGTAACATCATAAAATGGAAATGTTTGTATGGAACTGTTCCTATTGTTTTTATTTTGTGTAACCATTTGAGGAGCATAGTTGTTACCTCTTCTTTGAAGTTCTGGTAGAATTCTCAGTGAAACCATCCAGTCCTTGGCTTTTTAATTTTTAGGTGAAGGGAGGCTTTTGATGTCTGCTTCTATTTACTTGAAGGTTATAGGTGTTTTTGAATTGTTCACCAGGTCTTGTTTTAATTTTGGTTTGTAGTGCCTATTAAGAAAATTGTCCATTTACCTTATGTTTTCCAATTTTGTGGAATACAGGATTTGAGGTATGATGAAATGATTCTCTGGATTTTCTCAGTGTCTGTTGCTATGCCTACCTTTTCATTTATGATTTTGTTAGTTGGAATGTTCTCTCTCTGCCTTTTGGTTAAGTTGGATAAGGGTTTGTCTATCTTCTTGATTTTTTTGAAAGAACAGCTCTTTGTTTCATTGATTCTTTGTAGTGTTTTTCTTTCTATTTTACTGACTTTACTCCTACATTTGATTATTTCCTGACATCTACTCATCTAGGGTGAGTCTACTTCTTTTGTTCTGGAGCTTTCAAGTGTGCTGTTAACTCACTAGTGTGAGATTTCCCCACTTTCATTATGCAGGCACTTAGTGCTATGCACTTTCTTCACAGCACTGCTTTGATAGTGTCTCAAAGATTTGGGTATGTTGTGCCTTCATTTTCATTGTATTCTAGAGAGTCTTTAATTTCTTTTCTTCTTTCCTCTTTGACCCATTGTTGATTCAGCTGAGCAGTATTCACTTTCCAAGGGTTTGTAGACTTTCTGTGCTTAGTGTTGTTGTTGAATTCTAACTTTAAAACGGGGTGATCTGATAAGACACAGGTGGTTATTGTCAGGAGCTGTTTTCCTCCTAAAAATCATTACAGGGAACCATCACCCTGGGGAGTCTGCAGGGAACCCCACACTCATAATTATGTTAAGAATCGTTCTATTGATGGAACCTACCCCATACCCAATTAGCTGTTGTCTGTTAGCAGAACCTGCCTCACATTCCAGCTATCCAGGGAACTAGGTGTGTCAACTCGTGACCTCCTGGCCTACGTGACCTGACCAAATGTCACCTCCTGAACCATGTGATCAATGTGAACCATGCAGTAAAGAGTCCAGGCCCCTGTGCCCTCCTCCCAACTCCTTTTCCTATATAAGCTGTAACCTGTCTCTAATAAATGGAGGCTGTGACAAACTTAGCATGGCCTCCTTCCTCTTTCCTAGCCCATTTATCTTTCAGGTAGCACCCCTCCGTGACCCTGGAGTAACTGATTTCAGGGTGGGTTACAACCCCTAGACAGAGTAACCCAACCCCAGGCAATCGACAGGTTATAACAATTTATTGTGTCTGTTGAGGTTGGCTTTATCACCATGTATGGGGTCAATTTTAGAGAAGGTCCATGAGGTGCTGAGAAGAATTTATATTCTTTTGTGTTTGTGAGAAATATTCTGCAGATGTCTGTTAAGTCCATTTTTGTCCTGACATCTGTTAGTTGTTTTATTTCTCTGTTAAGTTTTTGTGTTGTTGACCTTTTTACTGGGGAGAGTGGGGTGTTGAAATCTCCTACTATTAGTGTGTAGGGTTTGACTGCAATTTAAGCTTTAGCACTGTTTCTTTTCATATGTGTGTTCTGTTCTATGTGTGTTCACTTGTATTTCAGGCATAGATGTTCAGGATTGAGATTTAGTCTTGATGGATTTTTTCCTGTGATGACTATGAAGTGTACTTCCCCATCATCAATCATCTTCTGATTGATTTTAGTTTGAAGTCTATTTTGTTAGATATTAGGATAGCTATACCTGCTTGTTTCTTAGGTTCATTTTATTGAAAATCTTTTCACAACCCTTTACTCTGAGGCAATGTCTGTACTTGAGGTTGAGGTGTGTTTCTTATATACAGCAGAAGGATATATCATGCTTTCATATCCATTCTCTTAGCCTGTGTGCATTTTTATAGGTCAATTGTGTCCAAAAATATTTGGAGATATTAATAACTAGTGATTGATAATTCTTTTTATATTGGTGGTAGTGCTTGTGTTTCCTTTCTTTGGCATAGGCTGATAAGGGGTTATCTGTTGCTTGTGTTTTTGTGGGTACAATTAGCTTTTTTGAGTTGGAGTTTTTCTTCTATTTCTTTTTTTTAAGCTAGAATTTGTGGATTATTATTTAAATCTGTGTTTGTCATGGAATATTATGTTTTCTCCATCGATGGCCATTTAAACATTTGCTGGGGCTAATTGTCTGTGTTCTGTCCATGGTCTCTTACTGTCTACAGCACATTTTTCCAGGACCTTATGCAATTCAATTAAGAATTAAGGTTTAGCCGGGCAGTGGTGGTTCTCGGTGAGTTTGAGACCAGCCTGGTCTACAAGAGCTAGTTCTAGGACAGGCTCCAAAACCACTGAGAGACCCTGTCTCGAAAAACCTAGGCTGGGAAAGTTTTCTTCAATGATTCTGCTGAATATGTATTCTGTGCCTTTGAGCTGGAGATCTTTTCCTTCTATCTCGGTTATTCTTTTTTTTTTTTTTTTTGGTTTTTCGAGACAGGGTCTCTCTGTGGTTTTGGAGCCTGTCCTGTTACTAGCTCTTGTAGACCAGGATGGTCTCGAACTCACAGAGATCCACCTGCCTCTGCCTCCCAAGTGCTGGGATCAAAGGCGTGCGCCACCACCTATCTCGGTTATTCTTAAGTTTGAAATTTTTTTTTCGTTTTTGAGACAGGGTCTATCTGTAGCTTTGGAGCCAGTCCTGTTACTAACTCTGTAGACGAGGCTAGCCTCAAACTCACAAAGATCCACCTGTCATTGCCTCCCAAGTGCTGGAATCAAAGACGTGTGCCACCAACATCTGGAAGTAGGTTTGAATTTTTCATGATGTCCCAGATTTCCTAGATGTTTTGTGTTAAAAATTTGCTGAATTTAAATTTTTCTTTTTCCTTCTTTTTTTTTGTTTTTTTTTTTTTTTGAGACAGGGTTTCTCTGTGGTTTTGGAGCCGGTCCTTGTACTCGCTCTTGTAGACCAGGCTGGTCTCAAACTCACAGAGATCCACCTGCCTCTGCCTCCCAAGTGTTGGGATTAAAGGCATGAGCCAACACCGCCCGGCTTAAAATTTTCTTTAACCAATGAATATATTTATTTTTCTGCACTTTCAACTGCTGATATGCTTCCTTCCATCCCTTCTTATTGGTTAATTATGTGTGCATCTGTTGTTTCCATTTGTTTAAATGGATTTTCCATTTCTAGAATTCCTCTTTTTGGTGTTTTCTTTATTGCCTTTATTTCAGTTTTCAAATCTTGAGGTGTTTCAACTCTTTGCTTCCCATGTTTGATTATTTTTTTCTTGGTTTCCTTTAAGAGATTTGTTGATTTCCTCCAATTGATTTTTGTTTGCCTTTTCCTCCATTTCTTTAGGTGAATTTTTAATTTCCTCTTTAAACCTGTCCATCATCCTCTACGGTTATGTGTTTTTTTTTTATTTATTTTCGAGACAGGGTTTCTCCATAGCTTTTTGGTTCCTGTCCTGGAACTAGCTTTTGTAGACCAGGCTAGCCTCAAACTCACAGAGATCCGCCTGCCTCTGTTTCCTGAGTGCTAGGATTAATGGCGTGCACCACCACCGCCCACCAAGGTTATGTTGAAAATTATTTTTTTTCTTCCTCTTCTGTGTTAGGCTGGTCAAGTCTTTCTGTAGTATTTCTATTAAGAAACGTCAACCTTGGGCTGGAGAGGTGGCTCAGTGGTTAAGAGCATTGCCTGCTCTTCCAAAGGTCCTGAGTTCAATTCACAGTAAACACTTGGTAGCTCACAACCATCTGTAATGAGGTCTGGTGCCCTCTTCTCTCCTGCAGACATACAGACAGAATATTGTATGCATAATAAATAAATATAAATAAATATTTTAAAAAAAGAAAAGTCAACCTGTCTACTTAAGTATTGAACTATTTCTCAGCTGAACTCACGTTTGGATCAGCATTTACATGGAATCCAAGGAACTTTATCCCCCCTTTCCCTTTCACAGAGATTACTCACATTCTCCTTTCTCAGATGTCTTCTCTCACCAATTTTCTAATCATGCTCTTTACTAATCCCTCAGCATCCAGTCAAACCACTGGATAAAGTTCATCAATCAGTGCACTGATAGTTGTAGATTAGACCATTTCTCCTTCCAAATAAACCACATTGAAATGTGTATTGTTTGATTTTCTGCCCACTGTGAACATTTCCTTTCACAAGTATCTTTCAGGGTTGTCCCAGCCAGGGATTGTAATCCTGCAGCTGCCTAATTCTGGGTGGTTCATGCATGATGTATAGAACCATCATCCAGGGCCTACTCATCTCTTTCTCATTCAACCAGTAATAGGGAATACACTATAGGTGTATTATCGACAGCAGAAGGCATTGTAACAGGAGTAGAAACCGTTGGAAGTTGACCATTTCTTCATGTATCTTCCTTGTGTCTTCAGAACCTACTTGGTCCTGATCATTAATATACCACTTCCATTCGATAACAAGTTGCAGCTGTAAATGTCCTACTTCATAACTTGATAGATCCAGAAATACCCAGCTCAGGATGGGCATTTTACATCACTTGGTAAGGTGGTGACTGTAATGATTTCATCTGCAAATGGTTGATAGTTCTAGGTTCTAGTGGGGATGCAGGGGCAGACAAGCCTTCAGGCACCTGGGGATGTTAAAGACGCCCTCCTGTATGATCCACATATGACTCAGCTAAGCCCTTGCTCACTTGCATCGGGCCCATCATCTGCATATGATGTAGCCATGTCAACCCCTGTGTGCATGCACCAGGCAGCTTTTCAAAGCCGGATGAGCCATCCTCCTCCCTCTTTCTGCACACTGACTTCGCAGACCTGTGTTTGTCCCTTCTAATAAACTCCTAAGAGTATTTGTTATGTGTTCTGTGTTTCCTTCTTGTTAATAAAAAAATCCCAAGATTGCGCAATTCTGGTAGCACATAGAAGTCCAATTAGGTGAAATGAAGCCAAATCAAAATGCCCATCATTTTATTAAGTACAGCGCCCTCTAGTGGCTGGTCCCATGTTGGGAAAGACAGGGGAAGCCCATGCAAACTGGGAACCAAGTGTTTAATCCTAAGATACCACCTAAATAAGCTGTGCGAGTGCTCCTGACCCACCATGGGTTCTGTACCAGGCTTGCTGGGATTTGGAGTCCAGGCTAATGCAAATCCTAGGCCGGGGGTGCTGGGATGGATGCCAGGAGCTGGAGTGTAAACTCCAGACTTAACACGTCTCACTTGTGCCACGTCATTTCATTGACCTACTGTCAAATGTTCACCTTTTCCCAGTGAATTGAATTAATAGTATGTGCTTGCATATTTGAGTATATTTACTTTTGCAAATGATTTTTTCATGGGCAGCAGTGGCAGATATTTGGAATGAATTTAAGAGGTAATATTGTTCCAATTCTCCAGTGCTCCTTTTTTGGTTACTCAGGTTTCTTATTTTCTTGGGTTGTGTGATTTTTCTTTGTAGACTATGTAGCAGCTGTGGCCTTCTGCCTAGTCAGCCTGCTCAGAGCAAAAGCAGCTTTCTCTGAGATTAATAGAGATCATCATAACTGTTCCTCTAAAAGCACAGTATAGAGGGCTGTTATTTGACTTTTTCTTGAAGTTTTCTGTTTTTTTGTTCTCTATCTTTTGTGTTTGTGAAAATTATGGTGTTGGTAAGGTTATCTTTTTTGTTTGTTTGTTTTTTGGAGGGGGTTATCTTTTAAAATAAGCCTCAAGATTGATAATCAACTTTTCACAGTGTCTTCTACTTGATTTTCAACCAAGAACTTATGATACAATATAAACATGCCAGAGGTATTTCTTTCAATCATTTGTTCAATTTACATTTGTTCCTACATGATTTTGAGGTAAGAATGTCCCTAAATGTCTCTGATTTTACATTGTGATTATGGTTAGAAGTGGATTTGTTATCTGAGCATGCTTAACAAAGGGAGAACATTACACAAGCATGTTCAGACACCCTTCGTAAAATCTCCATGCTTCCTTTGTTGAGGAAAAACACTGTATTGAAAACAACTCCTATGCTCTTTGTGCCTAGTACAGGCAAGAATTTTTTTTTCATTTCTTCTGTCTTGACTGTTGAAATGGCTATATTTGGTAGACAAAACTGACTACATCTGGGATCATCTGATACACAAAGAATTGATTATACCTGAAAGAGATTTTACTTAAAGGTTTTGAAATGGAAAAATCCTCCATTAATGTGTATAGTTTGAGATGATAGAACCCACCTCAAGCTGCTTGGTGTTTGTGCACACTTAACCAGTGAGCCATCTCCAGCCCATGTGTATACAGTTTTATCACCATCACTCATGAGCAGAGGTAGTGGGATTTTTTTGTATTTGAGACCAGTCTGGCCTACAGAATGAGTTCTACAACTACACAGAAAAATACTGTCTTGAAATCACCAGAAACAAAAAAACTGAATCAAACAAAGACTATGATGCAACTTTAATCAGCACCTTATATTCTGGTAGCAGCAGTCACATATAAAGTCTTTTGAAGAAGAAAGGACTCTTTTTTGCCTCTGTGCTCTAGCTCTGGTTAACAAGCCAATTCCTTTACTAGCATTAGTGCCTACTTCATTGTAATTTTGGTGAATACTTGAAACCAGCTGAGTCACAGAGCCTTGTGGGCAGAACAGCTACTGGATTCTTCACGTGATCTTTGACAAAAGACTGAGAAGCAAGCTATTGGATTCTTCAATTGCCATGGGTAAGCAGCTGTTCTTAAGTTACCTGGACAACAGCTTGTCATCCTAATAAGCTCACTTTTTACATAGTGGTGAAATTTATTCTACCAGTCCTGTTGATATAGAGAATCTTAAATACTGCAGTAGTATATTTTATTTACCTGACCATGGAAAGATATGTGCAGGCTAACAATAGTGCTCATGAAGGCATTCTTTGTAGCTCCATTATTCTCTACATATTCAAATTTCCATGAACACTACTCTTTTTATTATTATTCAGTTGCCTGTAGTTTTATTATTATTTTTTTTTTTTTGGTTTTTTGATACAGGGTTTCTCTGTGGCTTTGGAGCCTGTCCTGGACCTAGCTCTTGTAGACCAGGCTGGTCTCGAACTCACAGAGATCCGCCTGTCTCTGCCTCCCAAGTGCTGGGATTAAAGGCGTGCGCCACCACCGCCCGGATAGTTGCCTGTAGTTTGCTTCGAATTTAAGGAATAAAACCCGTAAAGCAATGGACAGGAATCAGTATTCTGTCTCTTTAAGCACACTATAGCCCTATGGGAGATGCTCTTGCCACTCAGGACTCACTAGCCAATCAGCACTCCAGGTGACCTGCCAGTCAGAAGCAGTGCAGGTCTCTTCCGGGCAGCCGCCTTCAGTCTTGGCTTTGAAGACGAGCTGTCGGCAGTGGATTCCTGATCTCGGGTGCAGCTGCTGTTGTAGAGACAAGATGAGCTGAGAACTTTGGCAAAATGGAGAAGCACAACATGGTGAGTGAGGGAACGCTGTCTCCTGATGGGGAGGAGCAGAGAGCGAGGTGCGGAAGACACTATGGTGTTACCTCCATGGGTCTGGGTGGGAACCTGCCACCATATTCCCTGTATGTGAAGTCCCTCATGGTCCCTGCTAACTCATGGGCCTAGGGGCAGGCCTCTTAATAACTTTGCTCTGTGGCTTAATTTCCTTAGAGTATTGGGAGCAGGAGGCTCCAAAACTCCTTCCTAGTGAACTTCAACAGGGTGCCTGCATTCATGGATACAAGTTGCCAAACTCAGAGAAGCCTCGTTTCCTCAGTATCTTCTCGATATCGAGCACTTTGCATTTAAGCCTTAAATATAATCTGAATCTGTATTTAAATTTGTGGAGGTTATCAAAGGCCTCTCACGTGTTGTGTAGCTTTCCACTACTGTACCATAATGTTGAATAGTAGAATTGGTGATACAATAGTTTGACCAAGCTTAAAAAATAATTAGTCTCACAAAGTAGAATTTCACAGAGGGAGAACTGCGTGTAAAACACTCAAAATGTAAATATATGCTCATTAGGGCTGGGAGAGATTAGAATGCCTGTACGAATGATTGTTCACAAGGATTGTCCAGATCTTTGACTCCAAACCATTTCAAAGAAGCCATCACTGATTTAAAGGCAGTGGTGGTGCACACCTTTAATTCCAGCACTCTTGAGGCAGAGGCTGGTGGATTTCTTTGAGTTCAAGGCCAGCCTGATGTACAAGAGTTCCAGGCTCCTCAGGTACTGAGAAACCCTGTCTCGAAAAATCCCCAAGTGCAGGGATTAAAGGCATGCCCCACCACCACCCTGCTAAGATGCTATTTTTCTTCAGAAGCTTACTAGGCACATTCAGTGAAAACACCAATTAACCCAATATTTTTAAAAGTTAGAAAAAAGAATGAATGAAATTATCTACACTGATGTCATACCCTTGAGACAAACTACAAGCTAGGGCTAGTTAAAAATGGACTGCTTCTTGTCTTGCATGGAAACAACTGTGGCCTTCTGCTTAGTAACACTGATCAGAGCAAAGCAGCTTTGTACTGGAATTAATAGAGGTCATCATAACCGTTCATCCAGGAGCACTATATAGAGGGCTCTTAGGTGACATTTCCTTGAAGTTTTCTAGTTTTTTGATCTCTATCTTTTATGTCTGTGAGAATTATGATGTTGGCACATTTCTCTTTGGTTAAGCATCAAGACTGACAATCTATTTTTCACAGTGTCAATTAATGATTTTCAACTAAGACCTTATAATGCAGTATGAACATAGAGATATTTCTTTCCATTGTTTTTGTAATTTTCCTATGTTCCTCCATGACTGATGTAAGAATGCCCCTAAATGACTTTACATTATGATCATGTGCAGAGGTAGATTTGTTAACTAAGCACACCAGAGAAAAGGAAGAACATTATCTGAGCATGCTCAGACTCCCTAAGTAAAATCCCCATGCTTCCATTGTCAAGGAAAAAAGCTGCTTTTGCAACAACTCCCATGCAGGCAAGAGGTTTTTCTCATTTCTTCTCACTTGGCAGTTGAGATGGTTATATTTGGTAGTCAAACTGGCTACCTCTGGGATTAATTCATACACACACAAAAATGGTTATATGTGAGTGGGGTTTTACTTAATTGAAGTTTTTGAAATGGGTAAAACTTTTATCGTTCTAGATTATTTGAGATGATAGATTCCACCCTTAGCTGCTTGGTGGTAGTGCACACCTTTAACACTATCACTGAGGAGGCAGAGCAAGTCTGGTCTACACAATGAGTTCCAAAGCTACATAGATAAATCCTGTGTTGAAAACAAAACAAAAAAAATAATGAACCAAACAATGACTATGATCCACCTTTAACCTGGATCTCACCTTCTCATGGCAGCAGACACATATAAAGGATATTAAAGAAGAAGCTTCTCTCTTTTTGCCTCCTTCCAGTAGCTCTGGCTACCATGTTCATTCCATTACTAGCATTAGAGCCGACTTCTTTGGAATGGTGGTGTATCCTGTAAACCACCTTAGACATCAAGTCTCATGGACTGAACTGCTGCATTCTTCACTTGATCTTAGAGAAAAGACTGAGAAGCTATCTCCTGTACCCTTCAAATTTCCATTGCTAGGCAGCTATTTTTAGGTGACCCGGAACATAGCTTGGGAGACATTCTAATAAGCCCACTTTCTACTTTAATGGTGAGATTTATTCTACCAGTCCTGTTCATGGGGAGAATCTTGAATAATGCAACTGCACATTTTTATGCAGCAGTCCATGGAGGAAGATGTGCTGGCTAACAACAGTACACATAAGTCATTCTTCCTGGCTCCATTATTTTCTCCATATTCAAGTTTCCACATTGCTCTGAATTTCAGCATTAAACTTGAAACACCATGGAGCCATCATCCAGCCTTCAGATGGGGGTAAGATCTTGTTTGAGATCTGGTTCTTGTGTTTCTCTCATGGTTGTCTGAAATTGCTGACACCAGGTAAAAATTACCTTCAGTACATCCGACCTCAGCATGAAGCCACAGAACAAACATCTCCTTTTGTGACCTGAAAACTCCTTTATTTGTTAATATTCAGTGCTTCCTTCCACCTGTTCTACATGGATTAACTCCAGCCATGTAGCAGAGTGCACTGTACAATCTAGCTAACCACATTTTGTCTAGGTGTGAAAATGGAAAATTCCTATGGAGTGCAAGATTACAACAGTGTCTGATTTAGAGTCAGGGGCAAGTGCTATTGACATGCATATCTTGGGAGATCTAGAAAAGATCTTTGATGGGGGAGGGAATGGCAAGAAACCACTGTGCTGTGTTTTGAAGCACACTATAGCACCATGGGATAACTTATGTTCCTACATGACTTTCAGGTAAGAAGGTGCCCAAATGTCCCTGCTTTTGTATTTAGAAAATATATTTATATTTAGATTATGTTTAGAAGTGGATTTGTTAATTGAGCATGTTTAAGAAAAGGGCGAACATTACATAAGCATGTTCAGCCCATGTTTCCTTTGTTGAGGAAAACACTGTTTTGAAAATAACTCCCACACTCCTCATGCCTCCTGCAAGCAGGAAATATTTTCTCGTTTCTTCTCTGTTGGCTGTTGAGACTCTCTGTGATTATCTAATACACAAAGAATTAATTATACCTGAGAGAGTTTTACTTAAAGGTTTTGAAATGGGGAAACCCTCCATCAATCTGTATAATTTGCGATTATAGAACCCATCTTCAGCTGCTTGGTGGCAGTGCACACTTTTAACACCATGACTCATGAGCAGAGGTAGTGGGATTTTCTGAGTTGAAGACTAGCCTGGCCTACAGAATGAGTTCCACAATTACACAGAAAAATCCTGTATTGGAATCTCCAAAAAAAATCTGAATCAAACAAAGACTATGACCGAACTTTAATCAGCATCTTACATTCTGGTAGCAGCAGTCACATACAAAGTATTTTGAAGAAGAAAAGTCTCTTTTTTGCCTCTGTGCTCTAGCTCTGCTTACCAAACTCATCCCTGTACTAGCATTAGTGCCTACTTCATTGTAATTTTGGTGAATACTTAAAACCAGCTGAGATGCCGAGTTTTGTGGGCTGAACAACTACTGAATTCTTCACTTGATCTGAGACAAAAGGCTGAGAAGCAATCTATTGGATTCTTCAGTTGCCATTGGTAGGCAGCTATTCTTAAGTTACTTGGACCATAGCTTGTGAGACATTTTTAAGCTCGCTGTCTTCATACATTGTGAGATTCAATCTACCTGTCATGTTCATGTAGAAAATCTTGAATACTGCAGTTGTATATTTTTTTTCACCTGAGTGTGGAGGAAGTTGTGCTGGCTAACAATAGTGCTCATGAAGACATTCTTCCTAGCTCCATTACTCTCTACATATTCAAATTTCCATGAACACTACTCTTTCTATTATTGCGTGGAGTTTGCATCGAATTTAAGGAATGAAACCCATAAACAATGCAGTCGTCATCCAGCTTTCCAATGGGGAAAGACCAATCATCTTGTTTGAGATCTGGCTCCTGATTTTTTCTTTCCTGTTGTGTAAAATCCATGTGAAAACTATGTAAAAAGTACCATCAGTTCATCTGACCTCAGAATGAAGCCACAGAACAAATATTTCATTTTGTAACTTTAAAACTCTCTTCAGTTGTTAGTGTTCTAGACATTCTTACCCCTGTGGGACAGGAAATTACTCCACCTACTTTGCACAGTGCACCATACAAATCACCTTAGTGTGATGGAAAAAAAGAGAAAGTTCCTATGGAGTACTAGAAGATAACATTGACTGCTTTTGTAGCCAGGCGCAAGTGCTATTGAAATGCATATATTCTCAGATCTGGAGAAGTTCTCTGTTGGGGTGAATGGATTGGACAGGAATCAATATTCTGTCTCTTTAAGCACACTATAGCCCTATGGGAGGTTCTCTTGCCACTCAGGTCTCACTAGCCAATCAGCACTCCAGATGACTTGCCAGTCAGAAGCAGTGCAGGTCTCTTCAGGGCTGCTGCCTTCAATCTTGGCTTTGAAGAGGAGCTGGCACCAGAGGACTCCTGTTCTCGGGTGCAGTTGCTGTTTCAGGGAGACAATGCACTGATAACTTTGGCAGAATGGAGAAGCACAACATGGTGAGTGAGGGAATGCTGTCTCCTGATGGGGAGGAGCAGAGGATGAGGTGCGGAAAAAACTATGGTGTTACCTCCATGGGTCTGGGTAGGAACCTGTCGCCATGTTCCCTGTATGTGAAGTCCCTCATGGTCCCTGCTAATTCATGGGCCTAGGGGCAGGCCTCTGAATAACTTTGCTCTGTGGCTTCATCTCCTTAGAGTATTGGGCACGGGAAGCTGTGTTTAAAAACAATTTCCTAGTCAACTTCAACAGGGTTGATGCATTCATGGAAATGAGTTGCCAAACTCAGAGAAAACTAATTTCTCCAATATCTTCTTGATATCGAGCAGTTTGCATTTAAGCTTTAAATATAATCTGAATTTATATTTAAATTTGTGGGGGTTATCAAAGGCATCTCGCGTGTTGTGTAGCTTTCCAGTACTGTACCATAATGTTGAAGAGTAGAGTTAGTGATACAATAGATTGAACAATGCTTAAACATGATTAAGTCTCACAAAGTAGAATTTAGCAGAGGGAGAACTGCATCTAAAATACCCAGACTTTAAGTATATGCTAATTAGGGATGGAGGAAATTAGAATGCATTGTTTACCAGGATTGTCCAGATATTTGACTCCAAACCATTTCGAAGAAGCCATCACTGATTTAAAAATAAACACTCACATCAGTCGCCCTCCTATACACAAAGGATATGGAAGCAGAGAGGGAAATCAGAGAAGCATCACCTTTCACGATAGCCACAAACAGCATAAAATATCTCGGGGTAACTCTAACCAAAGAAGTGAAGGATCTATTTGACAAGAACTTTAAGGCATTGAAGAAAGAAATTGAAGAGGATACCAGAAAATGGAAGGATCTCCCTTGCTCTTGGATTGGGAGGATCAACATAGTAAAAATGGCAATCCTACCAAAGGCAATTTATAGATTCAATGCAATCCCCATCAAGATCCCATTAAAATTCTTCACTGATCTTGAAAGGACAATAATCAACTTTATATGGAATAACAAAAAACCCAGGATAGCCAAAACAATCTTGTACAATAAAGGTACTTCTGGAGGCATTACCATCCCTGACTTTAAACTCTACTATAGAGCTACAGTAATGAAAACAGTGTGGTATTGGCATAAAAATAGAGAAGTTGACCAATGGAATCGTGTAGAAGACCCGGATCTTAACCCACAAACCTATGAACACCTCATTTTCGATAAAGGTGCTAAAAGTATACAATGGAAGAAAGAAAACATCTTCAACAAATGGTGCTGGCACAACTGGATGTCAACCTGTAGAAGAAAGAAAATTGACCCATATCTATCACCATGCACAAAACTCAAGTCCAAATGGATCAAAGACCTCAATATCAATCTGAAAACACTGAACCTGATAGAAGAGAAAGTGGGAAGTACCCTACAACAGATGGGCACAGGCGATCGCTTCCTAGGTATAACCCCAGCAGCACAGTCATTAAGGGCAACATTGAATAAATGGGACCTACTGAAACTGAGAAGCTTCTGTAAAGCAAAAGACACTGTCACTAAGACAAAAAGGGAACCCACTGACTGGGAGAAGATCTTCACCAACCCCGCAACAGACAAAGGTCTGATCTCCAAAATATATAAAGAACTCAAGAAACTAGACTTTAAAATGCTAATTAACCCAATTAAAAAATGGGGCACTGATCTGAAGAGAGAATTCTCAACAGAAGAAGTTCAAATGGCCAAAAGGCACTTAAGGTCATGCTCAGCCTCCTTAGCGATCAGGGAAATGCAAATCAAAACAACATTGAGATATCACCTTACACCTGTCAGAATGGCTAAAATCAAAAACACTAATGATAGCCTTTGCTGGAGAGGCTGTGGAGAAAGGGGTACCCTCATCCATTGCTGGTGGGAATGCAAACTTGTGCAACCACTTTGGAAAGCAGTGTGGCGCTTTCTCAGGAAATTTGGGATCAACCTACCCATGGACCCAGCAATGCCACTCTTGGGAATATACCCACGAGATGCCCGATCATATGACAAGGACATTTGTTCAACTATGTTCATAGCAGCATTATTTGTAATAGCCAGAACCTGGAAACAACCTAGATGCCCTTCAATGGAAGAATGGATGAAGAAAGTATGGAATATATATACATTAGAATACTACTCAGTGGTAAAAAACAATGACTTTGCGAATTTTGCATGCAAGTGGATGGAAATAGAAAACACTATCCTGAGTGAGGTAACCCAGACCCAAAAGGATGAACATGGGATGTACTCACTCATAATTGGTTTCTAGAGATAAATAAAGGTCAGTGAGTCTATAATTTGATATCCTAAAGAAACTAAATAAGAAGGTGAACCGAAAGAAAAACATATAGCTATCCTCCTGGTTATGGGAAGTAGACCAGATTGCCGGGCAAAAATTTGGGATCTTGGGGGTGTGGGGGGAGGGGGGGTAAGGGGAGAAGGGGAGAGAAATGTGAGAAGGGGAGGATGGGGGGAACCTGGGGAAACGGAATGTTTGGGATAAAGGAAGGTTGGATAGGGGAGCAGAGAAGCACACATCTTAATTAAGGGAGCCATCTTAGAATAGAAAAAAAAATATAAAATAAAAAAAAAACAGTTTCCAATAGAGAGAGCTTAAAGCTGCCTAACAGGTACTCAAACAGGTAAAATATAAATCAACAGGTAAAGTATACAATAATCAACAAATACAGTATATTAATTATAATGCAGCTATGGCAAGTGTGCATATTAAATATAAAACTTATTCTACAACATTTTTATAAAAAATGCTGTTTATGGCAAAATCTTCTCAAGTTTTGCCAATTAAGATATTAAACTCTTAATTTAAACCAGTAGCCTGTCTGGTACAAAAGGGCAGGATAAAAGCTAAAAAATGGCTTGATCCCCAGATGATTATTGCTACAATTCACACAACTGTATTTTGCTAATGTTATAGCAAAAAAAATCCCTTAAAGGATTTTATGCTAAATTTTACAAATGGCTCTTCCAATGGAGGAACTGCATATATGGCTATTAATAATAAAAAAAATATTATGGAGCATAATAAGGCTCCTTGTAAGCAGCTTATGAAACTTGCAAGTAGATCCAGATGCAAACGGATCTGACATGATAACACCAAGCTGACCTTTGCTAGGGCAAGGTGGAAAAGCCCTTGCAATGCATTATGAAAAAACCCGACCTATATATATTTGGGGTCGAGGATATGTTTATGCTTTTTTCACAGAAAGAAAATAAAAGCTGGGCCTGATGTCGAGGCTGCGCTGCGGACACAGAGGAGTTCCTGAGGCGATTGCAGAGAGGTCCCTAGTCTGGCTTTTCCTGCCCCCAAGGAGAGGAGTCCCTGATAACAGAACCTGCTGCTCCACTCTACAGGGTGTCAATTCTGCCTCCTGAGTCCAGGGAGACCCGGCTGAGATAATGCCAGGATGTGCTTCAGATAGCTGAATCCAGCTCACCTCACCCAGGAATCCCACCGGCCCTGAAGCACAAGTGCTAAACTGCTTCTGCAGCTTGAACTCTGGTCTGCTTTGGAGCTGAGATGCAGACTGGACATCAGACTGTTTTAATCTTTGGGACACAGACAGAACTCATTTTAATTAAAATACTAACCTCTTCACTTAAGAAGGGGAAAGATTGGGGTTCCTGAGACTGTTGCTCAGAGTCTGGAAATGGTGGTATTTGACAACAATGTATGTCATTGTACTTTTACTGAAATTGATCTAATGATATTTGTAACTGCTTATAGATGTTGGGAAAGGTTAGACACATGCTGTAAAGGGTTTGGGTTTAATGCATATGTTAAGAATTTTAGATTTTGATCCCTTTTTCACCTCCCCAATTGATGGCAGGCAAGCACACGTAACTTTTTGTGGAGTAGGCATTTAGGAAGGAGGACATACCATGGGCCAGACTAAAAGGTGAATACTGGGTTTGGAAGGTGCCCCTTTCTTCTTGTCTGGAGATGGAGTTATTGGTGCCAAAATTATATCATATCTTTTGTTTAAGGAGCACCTCACAGATTTTTCATTAATGATAGATACAGGGGCCCAATGACGGGAGTTAGTGTGGATCCTCACCTAAATTTCAAACCATACAGAGGCCGTACAGGCCAGCTCAACATGGCATGGTTTTTAGGTACGAGGGCGCTCTCCACATAGCCTAAGACAGGGTGCCCTGTGATCTGCTTACTTTAATCCTACTAGATACCTTTTATTTGAGAAGCTCCAAGAAACTAATGCTACTCATAAGGCACCCTCTGTTCCCAGGAGAGGTAAATTGCTTCACCAGTCGAGAGGAGGGTCTCTCCTTGTTCCAGTCCCTTCTCCTTTAGATCTGACACCATGGTTGACTCTGTCTTGGTGCCCTCCACCTATAACTACTTGCCTTTATATAAGAAAGGAGGAATATGTTGGGAGCCGTTTCCCCCCCTAAAGATTGTTACAGAAACCATCACCTTGGGGAGCCTGCAGGGAACCCCAAACCCATAATTATGTTAAGAATAGTCCTATTGGCAAAACCTGCCCCACACCCAATTAGCTATTCGCTAATTGCTAACGAACCTAATCTGATAGCGGAACTGCCTTAAATTCCAGCTATCCAGGGAACTAGGTGTGGCAACTCCTGACTTCTTGGCCTACCCGACTGGATGTAGGTTACGTGACTGGGACCACGCGGCCAGATTCCATGCTCCTGTGCCCTGCTCCCCAAGCCCTCATTCAGGGGGTATATAAGGTGTTACCCTGTCCCTAATAAACGGAGGCTTTGACAAAAAAAAAAAAATAAACACTCACTGCATGGTGGTGGTGGTGCATGCCTTTAATTCCAGCACCCTGGGGGCAGAGGCTGGTGAATTTCTTTGAGTTCAAGGCCAGTCTGATCTATGGGAGTTCCAGGACAGGCTCCAAAGCTACTGAGAAACCCCATCTTGAAAAATCCCCAAGTGCAGGGATTAAAGTCATGCCCCACCACTGCCTGGCTAAGATGTTATTTTTCTTAAGAAGCTTACTAGGCATGGAACGTATCTTCTGCAACACCTCCCCACCATATCTTTTTTACCCTTTACTTGTCCAGTCCAGTCTTTCTCCTCCCTTGTAATCTTCACCTTAGAACCCTGTCAGTGAAGAATGACCTGCTGTAATAGGTCACTGGCATACTTAAGAGAATATTCTGAGAATAATTTTGCCTAAATATTTAGACTGGAAAATGGCCTGTTTCTATTTCAATTGTTCAAAGTTTAATCTTGACCATTATCCTAAGGGATACTTATGGATAACAACATATATTGAATGCAAAATCTGTCTAACCTAGCTCCCCTTGAGCATTGGACAGAGATCAATGCCTAACATCATTAAAGATATTTCTCTTTATTAATCTTATAAATGTGTATTGTGATTTCTCAGTGGAAAAGCATATTAATTCTAGAAGAGCTGCATTTCCATCCCAATAGAAATATTGTTTCTGAGACAACTTCTGTTATGTTGACTCAGGTGGTCTTGGTCCCTGTCTGTTGCTTTCCTGGGCAACCTTGAGTGTCCTCTATATTACACCCTCAAAGTTCTTAAATGACTGTACCAATTCACAGTTTTAAAATTATGTATTTGCCTGGCACTGGTTGTGCACACCTTTAATCCAAGCACTCAGGAGGCAGAGGCGTGCAGGTCTCTGTGAGTTTGAAGCCAGGTTAGTCTACAAAAACTAGTTCCTGGACAGGCACCAAAGCTACAGAGATACCATGTCTCAAACAAAACGAATAAATTAAAATAAAATAATGCACTGGAGCCATGTAGTTGACTGCCAACACAGTCACAGGAAAAGGATTTTCTTTTTTCTATTTTTTTTTTTTTTTTTGGTTTTTTGAGACAGGGTTTCTCTGTGGTTTTGGAGTCTGTCCTGGAACTAGCTCTTGTAGACCAGGCTGGTCACAAACTCACAGAGACCCACCTGCCTCTGCCTCCCGAGTGCTGGGATTAAAGGCGTGCGCCACCACCGCCCGGCAGGAAAAGTATTTTCATATGGAGCATTTCTTCTGTCCTCAGACCACAATAGAAAGAATAGTTTATTGTGTGCACTTTGGGGGCACAGCATAGGCAATCAGCTGTTGGAGCCACCATTATGAAAAAGGGCCTGACTGTAGTAGCAGGAGAGGTTTGTAATTGCCCAGCATGTGTAAATTAATGTCATGTGGATGAACACAGACCGGATTGTGTGGGGGTCCAGATTAGGAAGGTTATCTTGAGTCAAGGAACATTGAATTTGCAATTAGGCAACTGTCCTCTGCAGATATGATTGATTTTTTTTAATTGATATTTACTGAGCTCTACAATTTCTTTGCTTCACTCCCTGCCTCTCCAATCCCCCATTCAACCCTCTCCCAAGGTCCACATGCACCCAATTTACTCAGGAGATCTTGTCTTATTATACTTTATACTTCCCATGTAGATTAGAACTCTGTAGGGCTGGAGAGATGGCTCAGTGGTTAAGAGCATTGCCTGCTCCTCCAAAGGTCCTGAGTTCAATTCCCAGCAACCACATGGTGGCTCACAACCATCTGTAATGAGGTCTGGTGCCCTCTTCTGGCCTGCAGTCATACACACAGACAGAATATTGTATGCTAAATAAATAAATAAATATTTAAAAAAAAAAAAGAACTCTGTAAATCTCTCTTAGCATCCTCATTTTTGTCTAAGATCTGGCATTGTGGTTTGTAGACTGGCTTTCTTTGCTTTATGCTTGAAAACCACCTATGAGTGAGTACATGTGATAATTATCTTTCTGTGTCTTTGTTACCTCACTCAAAATAATATTTTCTAGCTCCACCCATTTTCCTGCAAAATTCAAGGTGTCGTTATTTTTTTTCTGCTGTGTAGCACTCCATTGTGTAAATGTACCACAATTTTCTTATCCATTCTTCTACAGAGGGGCATTTAGGTTGTTTCCAGGTTCTGACTATGACAAACAAAGCTGTTATGAAAATAGTTGAGCTCATGTTCTTGATTATATACCCAAGTGGTATTACTGAGTCTTGAGAAATATTGTTTCCTAATTTTCTGAGAAATTGCTACTCTGACATCCAAAGGGACTGTATCAGCTTGCATTCCCACCAGCAATGCAGAAGTGTTTCCATTTCCCCACAACCTCTCCAGCATAAGTTGTCATCAGTGTTTTTAATCCTGGCCATTCTTTCAGGTGTTAGATGGAATCTCAGAGTTGTTTTGATTTGCATTTCTGATTAATGATATTTAACATTTCCTTAATTGTCTTTTAGGTATTTTAGATTCCTCTGTTGAGCATTCTCTGTTTAGGTCTTTACTCTATTTTTTTTATTGGATTATGTGTTCTTCTGGTGTCCAATATCTTGAGTTCTTTGTATATTTTGGAGATCAGACCTCTATCTGATGTGGAGTTAGTGGTGATCTTTTCCCATTCTGAAGGCTGCTGTTTTGCCTTATTGATCATGTCCTTTGCTTTAAAGAAGGTTTTTAGTTTCAGGAGGTCCCATTTATTGTTTCTCTCAGTGTCTGTGCTACTGTGGTTATATTTAGGAAGTGGTTCCCTATGCCAATGCCTTCAAGTGTACTTCCCACTTTTTCTTCTATAATTTTCAGTGTGGCTAGCTTTATGTTGAGGTCTTTGATCCATTTTCACATGAGTTTTGTGCATGGTGATAGATATGGATCTATTTTCATTTTTCTATATGTTGATATCCAGTTATGCCAGCACCACTAATTAAATATGCATTTTTTTCCATTTGATATTTTTTGCTTTCTTATCAAATATCAAGTGTTCAGAAAAATGTGGATTGATATCTGGATCTTCTATGCAGCTCCATTGGTTCTGCTGTCTGTTCTTATGACAGTACCAGGCTGTTTTCAATACTGTAGCTCTGTGGTAAAGATTGAAGACAGGGATTGTGATGCTTCCAGAAGTTCTTTTTTTGTATAGGGTTTTGTGGCTATCCTGGGTTTTTTGTTTTTCAAATGAATTTGAGTACTGTTCTTTCGAAGTCCTTGAAGAATTTTGCTGCGATTTTAATGTGCATTGTATTCAATCTGTTCATTGCTTTCCGTAAGAAATATGATCGATCTTTCTTTACAGAGTTATGTAGACTCGAAGATTTGAAAAACAGGCCATTCACTAACTCTATGTATTAGGTTACAAATTTCAGCAGTCAACATATGTAAGGGCACTGTCAATCTATCTCTTGTTAATGACATCCCCTCTCCTAGGGAGAGACCGACTCTTTTTTTTTTCTTTTTTTTATTGGAAAAAAAAAAGCAATTTTTGCCTCCTCCCCGCCTCCCATTTCCCTCCCACTCCTTCCTCTCCTCCTCCCCTCCCCCCACTCCTCCCCCTCCCTCTCCAGCCTGAAGAGCAGTCAGGGTTCCCTGCCCTGTGGAAAGTCCAAAGTCCTACCCCCTCAATCCTGGTCTAGGAAGGTGAACATCCAAACTGGGTAGGCTCCCACAAAGCCAGAGCATGAAGTAGGATCAAAACCTGGTGCCATGGTCCTCGGCTTCTCAGCAGCCCTCATTGTCCGCAAATTCAGAGAGTCCGGTTTTATCCCATGCTATTTCAGTCAGAGTCCAGCTGGCCTTGGTGAGCTCCCAAAGAATCAGCCCCACTGTCTCCACGGGTGAGCGCACCCCTTGTGGTCCTGACTTCTTTGCTCATATTCTCCCTCCTTCTGCTCCTCATTGGGACTTTGGGAGCTCAGTCCAGTGCTCCAGTGTGGGTCTCTGTCTCTATCTCCATCCATCGCCAGATGAAGTTTCTATGGTGATATGCAAGATATTCATCAGTATGGCTATGGGATAGAGTCATTTCAGGTTCCCTATCCACAGCTGCCCCAGGAGCTAACTGGGGACATCGCCCTGGGCACCTGGGAGCCCCTCTAGATCCCAGTCTCTTGCCAACCCTAAGATGGCTCCCTTAATTAAGATGTGTGATTCTCTGCTCCCCTAACCAACCTTCCTTTATCCCAATCATCCCGTTTCCCCAAGTTCCCCCCACCCTCCCCTTCTCACATTTCTCTCCCCTTCTCCCCTTACCCCCCCTCCCACCACACCTCCAAGATCCCAAATTTTTGCCCGGCAATCTGGTCTACTTCCCATAACCAGGAGGATAGCTATATGCTTTTCTTTGGGTTCACCTTCTTATTTAGTTTCTTTAGGGTATCAAATTATAGACTCACTGACCTTTATTTATCTCTAGAAACCAATTATGAGTGAGTACATCCCATGTTCATCCTTTTGGGTCTGGGTTACCTCGCTCAGGATAGTGTTTTCTATTTCCATCCATTTGCATGCAAAATTCGCGAAGTCATTGTTTTTTACCGCTGAGTAGTATTCTAATGTATATATATTCCATACTTTCTTCATCCATTCTTCCATTGACGGGCATCTAGGTTGTTTCCAGGTTCTGGCTATTACAAACAATGCTGCTATGAACATAGTTGAACAAATGTCCTTGTCATATGATCGGGCATCTCGTGGGTATATTCCCAAGAGTGGCATTGCAGGGTCCATGGGTATGTTGATCCCAATTTTCCTGAGAAACCGCCACACTGCTCTCCAAAGTGGCTGCAAAAGTCTGCACTCCCACCAGCAATGGATGAGGGTACCCCTTTCTCCACAGCCTCTCCAGCAAAGGCTATCCTTGGTGTTTTTGATTTTAGCCATTCTGACAGGTGTAAGGTGATATCTCAATGTTGTTTTGATTTGCATTTCCCTGATCGCTAAGGAGGCTGAGCATGACCTTAAGTGCCTTTTGGCCATTTGAACTTCTTCTGTTGAGAATTCTCTCTTCAGATCAGTGCCCCATTTTTTAATTGGGTTAATTAGCATTTTAAAGTCTAGTTTCTTGAGTTCTTTATATATTTTGGAGATCAGACCTTTGTCTGTTGCGGGGTTGGTGAAGATCTTCTCCCAGTCAGTGGGTTCTCTTTTTGTCTTAGTGACAGTGTCTTTTGCTTTACAGAAGCTTCTCAGTTTCAGTAGGTCCCATTTATTCAATGTTGCCCTTAATGACTGTGCTGCTGCGGTTATACCTAGGAAGCGATCGCCTGTGCCCATCTGTTGTAGGGTACTTCCCACTTTCTCTTCTATCAGGTTCAGTGTGTTCAGATTGCTATTGAGGTCTTTGATCCATTTGGACTTGAGTTTTGTGCATGGTGATAGGTATGGGTCTATTTTCATTCTTCTACAGGTTGACATCCAGTTGTGCCAGCACCATTTGTTGAAGATGCTTTCTTTCTTCCATTGTATACTTTTAGCACCTTTATCGAAAATGAGGTGTTCATAGGTTTGTTGGCTAAAATCCGGGTCCTCTATACGATTCCATTGGTCGACTTCTCTATTTTTATGCCAATACCACCCTGTTTTCATTACTGTAGCTCTGTAATAGAGTTTAAAGTCAGGGATGGTAATGCCTCCAGAAGTTCCTTTATTGTATAAGATTGTTTTGGCTATCCTGGGTTTTTTGTTATTCCATATAAAGTTGATTATTGTCCTCTTTTTTAAAGTCAATATAGATAATTTTATTTAATCTTAAAAGTGCATTTTTTGGTGTATTGAGACAGGGTTTCTCTGTAGCTTTGGAGCCTGTCTTGGAACTAGCTCTTGTAGACCAGGCTGACCTCAAACTCACAAAGATCCACTTTCTTCTGCCTACTGAGTGTGGGATTAAAGGCCTGAGCCACCACTGCCCAGCTAAAAGTACATTATTATCATCACTTTAAAAATCACTTTTTGGTATCAGTTTCAAAACTTTCTTTAAGTGTATCGCTTCTGTTATCTCTACTTGTTTCTGTTCTCCAATGTTTCTAAGTCATTGAGAGTTTCATTGCGTTTCTTTCAAGTCATGTTGATTTATATGTAGAGCGATGTCTCCTATACTTTAGGCTTGCCTCATGCAATGTAATTGAGAATTGTTTTGAACATCTAATCTTGCCTCTGCTGCTCAGTTCTGGGAAGACAGTCTTGCAACTCCTTCCAGGTTTGTCCTTCACTAGTCAGTGAGAAAAAAAAAATAGAGCAGTTAATGAGTGTCTGCTGATCATTCTGGCTTTTATTGGGGACTTAGAAATGAAGAGGGATTGGTATAAGAATTGAACTCATTGACCTACTTTGAAGCTGGTGGAGACACAGTACAGGAAGTGGGAGGTTAGCCTGAGGGTGAGAGCTTTCCTCCTTCAACTGAGATTACTTATGTGGAATCAGGTAGCCCTGATTGATCAGTTGCGATGCTGTATGATTGTCCTGATTGACCATTGTTTGCAGTCCACAGACAATGGCAATCTAGATATGGGACTGAACTTATCTTGAAACCTAATTGCTATATAATTACAATAGTTCATCAAAAACAGATGATCTGGGTGAAATGTTGTTGCCTTGCTAAACAGAACTGTTACTTTGCTGGAATAAGGTGTTCATCTTTAGGGAAAATACATGAGAAATATTTATTGTGCTCTAATACAAATCCTCAGTCTCTGGAGCACATGGCCATAAAGTCTATTTCAAATTTTCAAAATAATTTTTGAGATTAAATCTGCATCATATTCACATTGTCATTGCTCCTTCTGAGCTATAACATGATCCTGATTGTTTTCTAATTCATGGTCTGTTTTGGTTTAAAAACAGTTACAAAGTAATCACAGTTACACAGGAACAGTGATTCCTTTATGAATGTGACCTGTGTTTGTCTTCAGGATTTCCCATCTCTGAGGCAATTGGATGGCTGCACTGGAAAGTGAGTGTGCAATGGAATGTGCACACAAAGACCCTGTGCTTTGGATGAGAAACAGGATGTGGTGTAGGAGAGTTGAATTGTGTGTACTAAATACAATGTATCTAAACTAGGGCCCTGTTTGCTGGGCTGGGAGGGCAGAACTGGAAGGACTGTGCTGTCTGAGTCATTTGATCTCTGATCCTCCTATAGAGGAGCTGCTAATATTGTGAGGCCCAGCTAGGTGACCCTAGCCTGTGAGGAATTATTGGAAGGGATAGCAATGGGGAGTACTAGTAGCAGACAGTCTGTGGGTTCTTTCCATGATTCTATTCTGCCTCTGCAGTAGGAGTAAAAAGGAAGATCACAAGCTATACCATGGTGAGTGTTTTGTGTTCAGGTCTGTTGAACTGTCATTTCTGCTGTGATATGGACTGATCATGAGCAAGACTGTAGTTATGTTGGTCCATGTGGTTCATTTTGGTAGTGTACCTTGACCTCTGAGCCCCCCTGTATATGAATTTATTAGGGCAGGGGAGACTCTGGAAATTCAGGACATGATGGTGATTGTCCAGAGTACACACATGGACACTGCTCTTGGTGTGCAGTGGGAAGAGAGATTAGAAAACTGAAGGTCTAGATTCTAGATGTTCTCAATATCGCATTCCAGTTTGACATTTGTGTTATAAAGATTACAAAAAGTTTAGGAACTGGTAGGAAATGATGATATTGATCTTCTTCTAACAAGGCATGATTAGAATGCTTTTAATGTGATGCTGCCCCTAGCTGCAATGGTGATCCAGTGAAGCTTAGTTCCAGGGGACAAAGGAGTTTCTCATCTGCAGACATTTCTCAGATGTGCCTTGTGCTGGGCAGGTAGATGGAGCATAATTCACATCTTGGGCCATAATCCATGTAGGAGAAAATAAATTTTAAATCATTTTTTCTTTTTTTCATAAACAAGTTTCCTCATGACACATTATTTTAAAAAACCCCATCCCTTGTGATTGAGTTTAAAAAATAAACAAAATCCAGCTCCCACCTCCTTATTCCCACTTCTTCCCATCCCCTCCAAATAAAAGGGAAAAATGTAAAGAAAAAATAAAACAAGAACACCAGATAAACAACAACAACAACAATAAAAAAGAACACTGCAAAACTTCCCAAAACAAAGTAGTGTATTTCCCCTGGGGTAAGTGGAATTTACACTGAATCCACTGGGAGTGAGTTCTTTCTGCTACAAAAATATGCAAAGAAAGACATTCAAGACAGAAAAATAAACAAAAAAAAACCAAAAAAATTCACCAGACAAACTGGAGAGGCAGGAGCCACGAGGAAAGAAGGGTAGGGTGTGCCTAGACCTGGTAAATCAGGAGCAGGCAAGGACTGCAAAAGGCAGAGAGAAGATGAGGGAAGGAACCAAGCTAAACAGATTGGTGCCCTCCAGAGCTCTAGGTAAAAAAAAAAAAGGCCTCCTACCATTGGAGCCCACCTACACTTGAGCAGACCCAAAAGGAGTGAACTGGAGCAAGGAAACCAGAAGCAGGTTTTACACTTGAGAAGTGTCCATATCGAATCACCAGAGGGAATATGTCACTCCCTGGGCCTGCCCTACTGCTCAGAGCAGGTCCCTCCTCAGTTAGTTATGGGATTCTCCCCCTTCCACAGTATATCTTTTTTGAAAAATAAGTTTCCACCTTCTGTTTTTCTTTCTTTTTTTTAAATTCTTTTTTTTTTTGATCCAAGCGCCAGCTGTTTAAACCACTGTAGAATCAAGATTGGGAGCTGTTGTCATTGGTAGTGCAGGCACAGTACTGGGCACACGGATAACCCGTCTGTTGTGCTGATGGGAATAACTTTGATCTGTCTTCCTCTAAATGGAAATCATCTGAAGCCAGGGAAGTCCTCACTGACTCTTTGTCTAAGAATTCTATATATGCAAACCCTTTGGCAAGGCCACTGAATTTGTCAGACTGTAGTAACATGGTTGACTGAACCATATCCATGAAAGTGAGCTTCCAGCTCTTCTGCTGTTGCACCATAGTCCACATTGACAACTTAGATGGAACTGGCATCAGCCTGCATCTTCTCCTCTAGAGACGTGATCACTGAGCCAGCATTGCCTGGCGTTGTACTCTTATTTATCTGCTTCTCTACCTCATTTGTAGCTCCTTTAACTTCTCATCCTCTTCTTCTATCTCCCTGACTCCCTGAAGCTTTGATCACTTCTAGCACTCATACAGAGAATATCATACACAAAAATACACAAAAATAGCAGTAACCTTATTTTCAAAAGTGCTTAGAACTCCAAGTAGTTGGAGTAAATCAAGTTGATTTACATGTACACTGGTTCTTTAAAAATCTGTTCTCTTGAAATTCCCTTTAAAAAAGTTTTCATTTCCTCACTGTGATGCAGACTTGGATTCCATCACCAATTATAGGAAACAATATGGTAGTGATCCTAACAGACATCATTTTCTTTATCAAAAGAGAATGAGATGCTTTTAGTAATCAAATCTATTTTCTGTAAAGTAAAAACATCAGAAGACTTCAAGTGAATATTGTAAATTTTGGTGAAACAGCCTTTCTCACTGAACCCATTTTCTATTATTGGTAAAGGAGAGAACAGGAGTGTACAGGATCCGTGATGGCAAGTGATTCAGTGTTTGGTTAGAATCTTGTTGTTCTTCTTTAAGAAACGGTAATATGTGTGTGTGTGTGTGTGTGTGTGTAGATTTGTGTTTGTGTCTTGTTTTGTCAATGGTGTCATCCATATTGTTGATTTTGTGAACCATATTTTAATTATATCATTCATTGTTTTTGAATAGATGGACCTTCCACAGTTTATACTCAGAATATTTTTTTAAATATTTATTTATTTTATTTATTACGCATACAATATTCTGTCTGTGTGTATGTCTACAGGCCAGAAGAGGGCACCAGACCTCTTTACAGATGGTTGTGAGCCACCATGTGGTTGCTGGGAATTGAACTCAGATCGTTTGGAAGAACAGGCAATGCTCTTAACCACTGAGCCATCTCTCCAGCTCCCCTCAGAATATTTTTTATACTCTTTGGTGATAAACAGATTTACTTTTCTCTTCTTGATTTCAGATGCTTGCTTCTAATTATTTTATTTTTTTATTTATATTTTAATAATAAAGCTTGCCTGAAGATCATCAAGTAAAACAGATGCCATGGCCAGCCTTACACCACAGGCAATATTGACACACACCTTTAATCCCAGTAGTCACACTAGTTTGTTATAGAGTCAATGCTGGTGTCTCATATCTTTAATCCTATCACTAAGGAGTTGCAGATAGGAAGTGGCATGCCTGGGCAGAGAGAGGAATATACAGTGGTACAGGAGAGGAGCTGAGGATTGAGTGTTTTGTAGACAAACGCTCACTCTGAGGATTTATAGAGACAGGATACCCCATTTGGTGAGTCTAACAACATTTATCTAGGGCTTACCTTGGAGGGAATGCTGAGGCTAAGGAAAAGTTAGATTAAGAGAAATGAAGACAGAATCATAGGTTAGACTGAGAGGATGAAAGGTCAGTAGAAAGCAGCCTGAGTTTATTTCTCAGCCAGCATATATACTAACACAGTCAAAAGGCAGATCAAAAAGCAGTACAGTCAGCTCACCACCTCCCTGCACTGCACTTGGAGGCAGCTCAAACCTGTGCATTATCTGATTCAGCTAAGCATCTTCTAATCACTAACAAGGAGTGCACCTTGGGTGGCCTACACTAGCCCAAATCTCAATTGAAAAAATAGACTCTTTGAGCTGGGCAAAATGCTTTTTCTGTTGGCTAACACAGATGTTAATCACAGCCCTCAGGGTTACTAGAAGAAGAACAGCAGGCATGCTCAGAGTCAAATAGATTCTTTAAGTCTGAAATGACTCCAGATGGAAACTGAGTCACACATGGGCTCCCACATTGGACTGGGAATTTTATAGAGCTAAGAACTAGTGGCTTGATGCTGTGCTTCTCTGATCTTTCAGCTTTCAGAACTACTATCTGACTGCAGGATTTATGAATCAGATCAGTTTGCACTACATCTAAAATCTAATTTAAATAAAAGGCTTCTTCTTAATTCCTGTTCATGATTTTGGGTCTAAATCTCTATCAAGTAACTTTAAATTAAGTTTTTGAATTCTGTATGTAAATAAGAGGCTATGGTCCTTTAACCTCTTTGAGCTTTACTACATACAGCACTTAAAAGGTTTTCTACAGTAAATCACGATCATTCTTTACAGTGACCATTAAAATCTGAAACAGAGGCTTAGGGCCCCACAACATTGATTCCTCCTAGAGTGTGGTAATGCCACTAAACTGACTACCCTCTTCCAAAGGTCAGCTTTGGGCTATAAATTATTCAGGACTATTCCAAGATTACTATCTAAGATGGTCCTCATGCACTACACTAGCCAGAACTTGAGATAATTCCTCCACTTTCCCATTACACAAAGACTGGACAAGAGATAAAACAGGCAATTCTCCCATGAATTGAAATTATCCTAGGTTTATTTCAGGGACCCTTATAGATGCCATTGCCCACAGACATCAAAAGATAATTTTAAAAGCATGGTTCCCATATTCCCAAGAGTTGGGGTAAGCAGTTTGGTCATTCATTAGGTCATGGTTTATGTCATCATTGAGGTGGCAGTGGTAACATGTTACTATGGGTAATGGTAAAAAATATAAACAAAGGAGATAATATTCAGTTATCTTGTACTGAAAAAGGAAAAATATAGAAATTATAGGATAAATGATAGTTTACTAAATTGACTTTAAATAAAAAACAACTGGTTTTTTGTGTATTAATACATATTTGAGATTATTTTATTATATTGTAGATATTTCTAATCTTATTTAACATATTTTTGTATATTCATAAAAATTCAAGGTTATTTTTGATAAAACATAGTGTACATACATTTCTACTCTTATGTAATGTTTTCTGCCCAACAAGTCACTATACGATGTAAAATAAATCTCTAGTCCTGAAAATTACTATTACAAGCTATTTAAATTAATAAAATTACAAGTTAATAGTTACATATTATAATCATACTTATAGTCATGTTAGGTAGGCTTTCAAGGTGAAACAAAAAGACATTTCATTTCCATTTTTTTTCATGATAGGGTTCCTTTGTATTACTCTGCTTGTCCTGGAAATCACTTTGTAGACCAGCCTGGCCTTGAGCACACTGAGAACAACCGGCTTCTGCCACACAAGTACTGGGATTAAAGACATGCACCATCACTCCCTGGCCAAAAATACATTTTAAATAAGTCATCAAACATTTCCTATTCAAAATATGGCATTTAAGATGTTACGATTATATAAGGCTTTTATGGCAAGACATGTCTGTTCTTGACAACACCAATCTACTTCAGAGAAATGATGGATATCATAGAAATGACTAAATGTAGTTAACTTTCTTGCTGGCAAGAGTTAGGCACTGGCAAGAGACTGCCCTTTGATTTAACTACTGACAGTATACTGTCCAAGTTAGACAGGCAGGACACAAAAGAAAGTGACAGCTGAGAGTTGCCATGACAAAGCAGGACAATCCTTCAAAATTCCTGCTTCACAGAAACTTGGTCAGATCTTCTAGGTATATAGACTAAAGTTAAAAGTCCAACACTACAGTGGAATCTTGGTTGAAAACTTGGGTGACTGTCTAGGCAGTCAGTTATTTCTGTCATTTCTTGGTTTTTAAAAATTGTTTTTATTGAGTTATATATTTTTCTCTGCTCTCCTTCCTTCCTCCCCTTTTCTACCTTCTCCCATGATCCCCATGCTCTCAATCAGTTCAGAAGATTCTTTTTCTACTTTCCATGTAGATTAGATCCGTGTGTGTTTGGCTTAGATTCCTCTTTGTTATCTAAGTTCTCTGGGGTTGAGAATTGTAGGCTGGTTTTCTTTGCTTTAGGTCTAAAAGCCAGTTATGAGTGAGGACATTTTATATTTATCTATCTGGATCTGGGTTACCTCACTCAGTATGATGTGTTCTTGGTTCAAAAATTTGCCTGCAACTTCAAGATGTCATTAATTTTTTTCTGCTGTGTGGTACTCCATTGTGTAAATGCAGCACATTTTCCTCATCCATTCTTTGGCCAGGGAGTGTTTAGGTTGTTACCAGGCTAATACAAATAGTGCTGCTAAGAATATAGCTGGACACATGCCCTTGGGGTATGATTGAGAATCATTTAGGTATATACCCAAAAGTGGTATTGCTTGGTCTTGAGGTAGGTTGTATCCTAATTTTCTGATAAATCACCGTTCTGGTTTCTAAAGTGATTGTACCAGTTTGCATGCCCACCAGCAATGGAGAAGTTTTCCCTTCACCCCACATCCTCTCCAGCATAAACTGTCCTCAGTGTTTTTGATCTTGGCTATTCTTACAGGTATAAGGTGGAATCTCAGAGTTGTTTTTACATTTTTTAATGGGTAAGGATGTTGAGCATTTCCTTAAGTGTCTTTCTGTCATTTTATATTCATCTTTTGAGAGTTCTCTGTTTAATTCTGTACAATTATTTTTCTATTGGCTTATTTGTTCTTCTGATGACCAGTTCCTTGAGCTCTTTATATATTTTGGATATCAGCACTCTGTTTGATGTGTGGCTGAAGACCTTTTTCCATCCTGTAGGCTGCCTTTTTATCGAACATTTCCTCCGCTTTGCAGAAAGTTCTCAGTTTTAGGTGGTCCCATCTATTAAATATTGCTATTAGTGTTCATGTTGCTGGGGTTATATTTAAAAAGTGGTCTCCTGTACCAATGTGTTCAAGTGTACTTCCCACTTTCGCTTCTATGAAGTTCAATATGGTTGGTTTTATGTTTTGATCTATTTGGACTTGAGATTTCTGCATGGAGATAGATAAACACTGTACTTTCTGTTTATTCAGGTAGTATTATATCCTTCTCAGGTCTCTAATGGAGTTAAATACCAGATAATTGTAGTTCTCTTTGTTACCAAATTGAACAACTCAGAAACTAGCATGAAATATGTATGGTTAAGAGATATAAAACGTTCATTTTAGGTTGGGATAAAAAATGATTTAGGTACAACACTTTGGACTTACCTAGATAGGATAGATAATAAAGTATTTTCTCTAAATTTACCAAATACAAATGGATTGTTCATTGTTCCCTATATATATTTTTATATAGTTGTTGTATATTTTGTATATAGCTTTACTGTGTTAGTTAAATTCTTCACTTTTTATTTAGTAAGAAAGGGGAAAAGGTATGACATTTTGATCATGTTCTCATAATAAAGCTTGCTTGGAGTCAGGACAGAGCTAACAACAACCTGACTGAAAATTACCCTAGAGGTTTGAAGGTCTTTGACGAGGTAGGAGTCAGCATTATTAAGGCAGGCTTGAGAGAAGATATGGGCTCTATTCTTGCATGGAGAAATTGAAGAGGTAGTAGTCACCAGTGGCTGATCAATCAGTTTACTGATCTTTCAAGTTCTTACCCTACTATCTGACTCATGAGTTTTTATTTTACTTTATTTCAGTTTAGTTTAGTCTAGTTTGGTTTTGTTTTTCTTTTCTTTTTTTTTTTTTTGGTTTTTCGAGACAGGGTTTCTCTGTTAGCTTTGGTGCCTGTCCTGGCACTAGCTCTTGTAGAACAGGCTGACCTCACTCCCAATCCCCGCCTCTCATCCCAATTCGGCGCCACACCGCCGGGCTGGTTTTGTTTTTCTGAGACAGGGTTTCTCTGTGGCTTTGGAGCCTGTCCTGGAACTCATTTTGTAGCCCAGGCTTGCCTTATACTCACAGAGATCTGCCTGCATCTGCCTCCCAAGTGCTGGAATTAAAGGTGTGTGCCACAACTGCCTGGTCTGAGTTTTTATTCTAAATATCAATTAGATTAATGCTTCAGTAGTGATTGAGCTAATTAAGTAAGCACGTTGAAAGCGAAGCCTCACCAGTCATTGGTGGTTCATTTCTGTGAATTCAAGGCCAGTCTGGTCTACAAGAGCTAGTTCCAAGAAAGGCTCCAAAGCTACAGAGAAACCCTGTCTCAAGAAACACAAAACAAAAACAAATAACCAAACAAACAAAATATGTATCCCCATGTACCTGAGAGAGAACCACAGGATTTGGCATTTGATCTGCTGAATTTTCATCTTTCCTTGACACAGTCTTCCCTCATTTGTCCTCATTCCTCTCTTTCATTGGTCTTTTGTTTCTTCTTCTTTTTTTTACCTTGACTGTAGTGCTTCCTTCCACCATTCATCTCAGTCTCACATTTCCCACAAATCTCTCTTCTTTGTTTACCTTTAGAATCTCATACATATCAATAAAACATGGTTTCTTGATTTAATTAGAGAATCTGCTGTTGTGATGAAACACCATGACCAAAAAGCAAAATTGGGTGAAAAGGGTTTAGTTGACTTCTACGTCCATATTGTTGTTTACTGTTAAGAGGGAAGAAACTTAAGGAGGGCAGGATCCTTGAGTCAAGAATTGATGCAAATATGATGGGGGAGTGCTTCTTACTTTCTTACTTCATAGGACTTACTCATCCTCTCTTCTTATAGAACCCAGGACCAGGCCAGGGATGGCACAACTCTCAGTGCGCTGTGCCCTCTGCCATTGATCAGTCATTGAGAGAATGCCTCATTTCTGAATCCCATGGAAGTATTTTTTTTCCTGATGCTCCCTAATCTCTGATGTCTCTAGGTCATTGTCAAGTAGACATGGAAAACCAGCCCATATCCATGGTACAACAAGTTAAAGTAAGACTATGCAGAATCCATATAAAGCCTGGATATAGAAACCCAGTATGAGGGAAAGTGGTCTCAAAAGCTGTCAAATGAGTTAAAGTAAACCCCACATATACAAGCACCAAGTCTTAGCAGTCCCACAAAACACCAAAGTATGAACTGATTACATATATGCAAAGCATTCAGCACAGGCCCCTATAGGATCACAAGTCTCTGTGATCACCAATAACTCCTGCTTAGTTGATTCTGTGGGCTGTGTTAACCTAGTGTCCTCAACCAAGGTGGGAGGCAGTTGCTATGGTACTTCCTCCCCATTGGCAGCAGGGTCTCCTTAGCTCCTCTTATTGTTTGACTGCCTGTGTTTACTCCTGCTGTTTTGAGTTCCTGGATTAGGCCAGTTTGGTAACAATTGGCTGAGGCACCATTCTATGAGAATAACAGAATATCATGAGAAACCATTTCATGGACTTTTTTCCTATCTTGTTTGGTTCTAGCATAGACCTGTAATGTAGTGAGCTTCAGGTCATGGACATCCAATTAGGATGGGCATGGTCTCCCTCTAATGGAATGGGCCTGAAGTTTCACGAGTTATTAGTTGTTTACTCCTACAAGTTCTGGGGAACAAATAACTCAACATATCTTGCAAGCAGGACTAGATGTAGATGTAACTGTTGCTGGGTGGTGTCCCAGTCCCAACATTGAATCCTTTGCCTGGTTAGAGAAGACTCCACAGGCTTCTCATCCCTCTTTCCTAAAAGTCATTGCTAGGAGTATTTTCATACAATCTAATGAGTATTTACTGTATTAGGTACCATACCAACTCCCAAATGTTCCCCAATTCCTGTAGTCTTTCCTCATTCTTCCTACGTCCAAGCACCCTGATCCCGATTTCTCCTGTTCTGATACCCAACTACCACCATTCAATTCAGAAGACCTATTCTAGTGCACCTTTCAGGAAGATCGATGTATCTCTCCCTTGATCCTTTGTTGTTAACTAACTCTCTCTGTATCTGTGGATTGTAGCATGAATATCCTTTACTACACAACCAATATTAATGTATAAGGGAGTTCACACCATTGCCATTTGAATTGCTGGTTCTTGAGGTAGGTTGAATCCTAATTTTCAGAGAAACTGACATACTGTGTTCCAAAGTGGTTGTACAATTTGCATTTCCACCAGCAATGGAAGAGTCTTCCCCTTACTCCCACATCCTCTCCAGCATAAGGAGTCATTGGTGTTTTTGATCTTAGCCATTCTGACAGGTGTAAGGTGGTATTGCAGAGTCATTTCGATTTGCATTTCCATGATGGCTGAGGATGTTGAACATTTCCTTAAGTGTCTTTTGGCCATTTGATATTATTCTATAGAAAAAATTCTGTTTAGTTCTGTACCCCATTTTTAATTGAATTATTTAAAATTTTGATGTTTAATTTCTTGAGTTCTTTATATATTTTGGAGATCAGTCTTCTATCTTATATGGGATTGGAAATTTTTTTCCCATTCAATAAGCTGCCTTATTGTGTTATTGACTGTGTCCTTTGCTGTGCAGAAGCTTCTCAGTTTCAGAAGGTCCCATTTATTAATTGTTCCGCTCAGACTCTGTGTTACAGGGTTTTTTTTTAAATATTTATTTATTTATTTTATTATGTATACAATATTCTGTCTGTGTGTATGTCTGCAGGCCAGAAGAGGGCACCAGACATCATTACAGATGGTTGTGAGCCACCATGTGGTTGCTGGGAATTGAACTCAGGACCTTCGGAAGAACAGGCAATGCTCTTAACCACTGAGCCATCTCTCCAGCCCTGTGTTACAGGTTTTATATTTAGGAAGTGGTCTTCTGTTCCATGCTTGGAAGGCTACTTTTCAGTTTCTCTCCTATCAGTTTCAGTGAGGTCAGATTTATATTAAGGTCTTTATCCCCTTTGGAATTGAGTATTGTGCATGGTGGTAGATATGGATCTATTTGCATTCCTTTACATGTTGATATCCAGTTATGCCATAGCCATTTGTTGCAGATGCTTTCTTTTTTCATTGTATAATTTTAGCTTATTTGTCAAAATCAGGTGTTCATCGGTGTGAAGATTAATATCTGGGTCTTTGATTCAATTCCGTCATTCAACCTGTTTGTGTTTTTGCCCATCATGTCTTCCTCAAACCTCCAAAATGAACTGTTTGCTTAATTAAAAAATGTTCCCAGCAGTCTCAGTCATCTGAATGTACCATTTTGATATTGTCCCGAGCAGTTTGTAGTCCAAACCTGATGTTTAGATGGTGGAACAATTACATAGTGCAGTTGAAGTCTTCCATGCATGACTCACACTTCTTTTGGAGACTTCACAGGTCACTATAATGCATGCTCATATTTCTTTGCAAAAAACTTAAGCATTTTAATTGTCATATGCAGCAGATCTGTAAAAAGTTACAGGATGAGTATTTGTTATGTATGCCTAGATATCAGATAGAGACTCAAACCCAAAATTAAATACAGGAAGCTAGATGAAACCTTTCCCTAGAATTAGTTACTTCTCTATATGATCATTAATATTATGGCTAAAGAGATACTTGTTGTTAATTTCTCCTAAGAAATTACTGTAAGCTCTTTGCCAATGTTCACTTCCTGTCCATAATGATTTAATTTCAACATTAGTAAAACATGCTACAATTTAACCTTGGTAAATTCTTGCTAATAGATGAAGTTTCAGTTTTCTTTTTAAAAACAACTCGGATTTTTTTCCCACATAACTTTTTAGTTTTTTAGTATGTTTATATGTTTAAAATATTGATTATAAGATAATATCTTTCCTCTGCAGTAAAATTCCTATAGGGGATGTATAGAGAGTAAAATGTCAGAATGAAGGCCAGGAGGTGGTGGCTCAAGCCTTTAATCCCAGCACTTGGGAGGCAGAGGCAGGTGGAGTTCAAGTCCAGCCTGGTCTATAGAAGAGCTAGTTCCGGGACACATTCCAAAGCTACAGAGAAACCTGTATCAAAAAAAGTCTTGAATGTAACCAAACTTCAGATCCAAACAATCTGTATGTGCCTCCTATAATTTTATTTCCACTAAACCATTTTTTTCTCTGCTTTAGATGATAATTCTCTTTGCCTATTTAAATCCTTGTCACCTTTTATGGTTTAGTTCTAATTACTGTTTCCAATTTTTTACTTCAATAGTGGAATATAGATGGTCAATGTCTTACAATAATTTTTGAAAATTATTAAGATTCCACAAATAATCGCTGCTAATTTTTAACATTTGGGCTTAAATTTTTATAAAAGTATTTTATATGCTGAATAATTAATTGAATCACCTTTTTGTATATTTTCAGAAGTAATCTCCAAGGAGACAATGTTTGCTTAACTTCACCAACCATTTTCTCTAAAGTATTTACATTTGAATCAGCTAATGAAATTCAATATAATGATGGAAACATACCTACCTTGAGTATAAATTCGATTGTAATAAATAACAAAGTACTAACATACAGTACTTTATATCCTAATTGGTTTATAATAATAACTTTTAAGGACCTGAAATTTTCATTACGTGTTTAAGTGAGTTGAATTAGATAAAATCGTTTGAGTAAGAATATAAAAATCATAGACAGTATGTTTTAATAAAAATATCAAGTTTATATCAAAAGGGAGCATCCTTATCTATATCAATATAAAATATACAAATAAGTAGTTACTTTTTAAAATTAATTTTAATGATCTACAGTTTTACATCATACACATATATGCCCCTTTATTCTTTTTAGATTCAGTAATCTACACTTTTACCCTATCATTTCATTGGGTGTCTTTTGTAAGTGGATGTATATTTATGAATATATAGAGCTGGATTTGGAGATGGACATTGGCTCTGTCCCTCTATAAATCCAAGCATGTCATTAAAATATAAATTTAGAGTTTCTCTCTCATGTCAGGAGCATGAGACAGAAAGAAAAAAGAATTTAGAAAATTTTTCACTTTTGTACATTTCTATTTTTGTCTCTATTGTACATGTCATTGAATATATATGTCAGTATATGACTAAATAAATAATGTTTAAGTTTTCCACAATGAACAATGAATTTTCTTGCAGTAAGTTTTGAAGTTTTCAAGAAAAAGTTGGGGCCCCACATCAACAAATCAACCTGTTTGATATGATGGCATGATGATGAAAGTGCTACTACCAGATGTATTTTGCATACCAGCTGCTCAAGATGGTACCAACTTGGTTAGCTGCAATGGTCCACTTTTTACAATGTTCTGGACAGACCTTATAAGTCGAAGCTCAGAAAAACTTTACGAAATACTCAGAGACTATTTGTAATTATACCAAAGAGTAATCTTGGAACTTAACCATCATTTTACTTTCACAGGATCCCATAGAAAGAACATCGCCCCCATGACAGCTGGAAGTAATTCTAAAAGACTACATCCCCTCTTCCAAAAAAGTTTGTCCTAGGGTTAGTGATATCATTTAGAGGTTGATTATAATTGGTATAGGGTTGCAGGTGAGAATGGAAATTTGTTGGTCTCAGGGATTTCATTGAAAAAAAAGGGAAAATTGGATGGAATAATAGATTAGTGTGAGTTTACATACATTAATAATAATAGTGAGTATTAGAATGAATGCTTGTGAGTTATAATTTATAGGCAATTGCTTTTATATAGATTTTTGTATATTGATATAATGTTAAATATTGAGTATTGTATGCATTCATGCTTCTACCTCTGCTTAAAACATTTTATATATTGATAAATATATCCACTGATCAAGATACTTATTCATTGGTTACATTTTGAGCCCATTGTCCTCATTTTTGTACAGTTGTTTATTGTACAATATTCTAATATGAAGTCTTAGTCATTAAGTTATATAGGTATTAGAATTATAGATCAATAGTCATCTATGTTTGTCATACTTATAGTTAGAATAATCAGGTTTTTTAGACACATAAAGAATATATTTTGCATAGATAGGTAATCTTCAACCACTTCAAAGAGCTATAAATATGGAATTTAAATAACCTAGGGTACTGTTGAAGTGAGATATGATTACTACTGGTAGCATTGATCTATTTTCCAGAGAATGTTGAACACCGAAGACACTCAAAGCTTGTTTTCTTCTTGTCAAAACTGTCCTTTGGGCAAAGACATGCTCATGCCTCAACCTCTGACAAAATACATGGTATCCAAAAATGGATAAGCAGTTCTGTTAAACCTTGTCTGGCATTCATCTCAGATACAAATATACCCACCTCTGTTTTCTGAGTGTTGTGGTAAAGGCAAAATACACCAATATGCCCAGTTTGTCCATCTTTTTTTTCCCCTTTCTGTTGTCATTAATTTTCTCTTGCATACAACTGTTGATCTTTTCTCTTTTTCTCTCCCTGTGAATATATACTACTCTTATAAGGTGGTATCCTTTACAAAGGACACAGAAATAAAAGAATTGATTCTCCTTTTCAATTTCCTTCTAAAGTGACTGTCTATGTCATGGAACAAGAATGGGAAACACTAGAATCATAAAACTATACTTTCAAAGAAGTATGCATTTCACTGTCATACTTACATTGTACTCATGTATGGTATATTTTTGAAGGCAGTGACCTATGATGATGTGCACATCAACTTCACGAAGGAAGAGTGGGATTTGCTGAATCTTTCCCAGAAGAATCTCTACAAAAATGTGATGCTGGAGACCTACAGTAACCTAAATACTATAGGTGAAAATTAATTTATTTCATGTTTCAAATGATGGAGATAACTTTTTCTTGGTTTATGGTTTTGTTCTATTTGTTTTAGGGAAAAAAGAATGAGGTGAATAACACAGTCACAGTTCTTAGGTGCACTTAAGATAATAAGCTAATTGTTGCACATTCTTAAACAATATAACATCTATTCTGGTACTGTATTTTAGGATACATTTGGGATGACCTTAACACTGAAGAGCATTGTCAATGTTCTAGAAGACATGCAAAGTAATTTTCTTGGGCAAGTTCATAACAATTTCCCTTGAATAGTTTGTAATGTGTTCTGGAACTTTAAAACAAAACAACAGTGTAAATAAGCACAGCTTTAAATGTACTGATGGTTATTAAGTTCTCACAAATCCATATACCTCAATTTCTTGTATGTGAATTGCATCTGCAACGCCTTCATTTAAGAAAAAGTCTAGGTAACAATGCCTAAACAGATATCACCATTTGATTAATAGCACCATGAGAGCTATGTTGTAGAACTGCTGCTTCATTTGCTTCTTGCTATTCATGACAGAAAATGTATACATATTTCAGTAATGATTAGAATAGCTGCAAAACCTTCTACTAATTTAATAGTCCATAATAAGCTTTGTATCACTCATATACATTTTGTGACTGTGCTACATTTAATGAAATCAGATTAGTCAAGGGTCAAGGGGCAGTTGTTGTGGAGAAACCTTAATATCTATTCCACAAGTCTGTGAAAGTCGAACCTTGTGGATTCATTTTGGAAATCTTTTATACACTATTCTTTTTTTCATATGTATGTGTGTGTGTGTGTGTGTGTATTATATGTCACTCTTGACACAAGTGTATGAGCATAGGAATATGGAAAGATTTAGCATACCTCTCCTTAAAACCAATTAAGAAGATAAACTGTAGTTCCTATGTAGAGTGTACATGTTTAATTTGATCCAAAAATAGAAAGTTAATTTATTTTTTATCATCATGGTTAATAAATAAATACAAACACACATTACAACAAAAACAAACAAACAAACATGAGTACTAGGTCTATGCAAATACTCCTGTGTGTCTTAGTTCACTTACCAAATGTTGTTTACAATATAGTAAAATTATGAATGGAGTAAATGTGTTAAAGCACTCAGTATATGCAGTTCTCTTCAAAAATGTAAAGAATATCCTAGAAAAATATAGGTATAGTTATAGATAAAAAGATAAACCATAACACAATGGAATTTATTATCATAAATATTTTTCTAGATGTAAAATGACCCCTAATGAGAAAACAAACTGATTTTAAACAAAGGTATAAAACCTTGATATTTGATTCCTTTTTACAACTTGAAAAAATATGAAATTAATTCATATAGGTATGAGGTTCAACTGCACTGAATGTGGTAAAGCTTTTACATGTGTAAATTATCCTTGCAGGATTGAAAGAAATCAGACTGGAGAGAAGTTTTCAGTATATTCTCACTGTGGTAAAGTCTTGTCTTATAACACTTATCTTCTAAGGAATCAAAAAACACATAGCGGAGAAAAATGCTGTGAAATTAAGCAATGTGATGAAGTCTTTTCTTATCACAATCATCTTGAAATGCATAAAAAACACACACTGGAGAGAAAGACTATGAATGTGGTCAAGATGATAAAGACTTTCTTGTTTATGAAACCCATCAAAGTCATAAACGAACACATACTGGAGAGAAATCATATGAATGTAATCTGCATGATAAGGTCTTTGCTGATCACAGTCATCTTCAAAAGATTAAAAGAATATATACTACAGAGACATCATATGAATATAATCAGTGTGGTAAAGCCATTACTCAATGTACTGTTTTTCAAACACATAAAAGAATACAAACTGGAGAAAAACACTATGAATGCAATCAGTGTGGAAAGGCCTTTGCACGTCATAATCATGTTCTGTTGCACAAAAGAACACATACTGGAGAGAAACCTTACAATTGTAATCAGTGTGGTAAGGCCTTTGCACATCACAGTGATCTTCAAAGGCATAAAAGAACACATACTGGAGAGAAACCTTACAAATGTAATCAGTGTGTTAAGGCCTTTGACCAGCACAGTAGTCTTAAAAGCCATAAAAGAACACATACTGGAGAGAAACCTACGAATGTAATCAGTGTGGTAAGGCCTTTGCACGCTACAGTGCTCTTCAATACCATGGAAGAACACATACTGGAGAGAAACCCTATGAATGTAATCAGTGTGGTAAGGCCTTTGCATGTCACAGTGATCTTCAAAAACATAAAAGAACACATACTGGAGAGAAACCCTATGAATGTAATCAGTGTGGTAAGGCCTTTGCATGTCACACTTATCTTCAAAGGCATAAAAGAACACATACTGGAGAGAAACCCTATGAATGTAATCAGTGTGGTAAGGCCTTTGCATGTCACACTTATCTTCAAAGGCATAAAAGAACACATACTGGAGAGAAACCCTATGAATGTAATCAGTGTGGTAAGGCCTTTGCATGTCACAGTGATCTTCAAAAGCATAAAAGAACACATACTGGAGAGAAACCCTATGAATGTAATCAGTGTGTTAAGGCCTATGCACGTCACAGTGATCTTCAAAGGCATAAAAGAACACATACTGGAGAGAAACCCTATGAATGTAATCAGTGTGGTAAAACCTTTGCATGTCATGGTGGTCTTCAAATGCATAAAAGTACACATACTGGAGAGAAACCCTATGAATGTAATCAGTGTGGTAAGGCCTTTGCACGTCACAGTCATCTTCAAAGGCATAAATCAACACATACTGGAGACAAACCCTATGAATGTAATCAGTGTGGTAAGGCCTTTGCATGTCACAGTGATCTTCAAAGGCATAAAAGAACACATACTGGAGAGAAACCCTATGAATGTAATCAGTGTGGTAAGGCCTTTGTATGTCACAGTGGTCTTCAAAGGCATAAAAGAATACACACTGGAGAGAAACCCTATGAATGTAATCAGTGTGGTAAGGCCTTTACACGTCACAGTCATCTTCAAAGACATAAAACAACACATACTGGAGAGAAACCCTATGAATGTAATCAGTGTGGTAAGGCTTTTGCACAACATAATCATCTTCAATTGCATAAAAGAACACATACTGGAGAGAAACCCTATGAATGTAATCAGTGTGGTGAGGCCTTTGCACAGAACATTGTTCTTCAATACCATAAAATGGGAGTGATTTCTTATCAATAAAGAAACTGCCTAGGCCCATTGATAGGCCAACCCTTAGGTATGTGGAGTAAACAGAACTGGAAGCTGGGAGATAGAAGCTGAGTCAGTGCGTCACCATGATGTTCACATGCCAGGCAGACGCAGGTTAAGATCATTCCTGGTAAGCCATCTTGTGGGCTACTCAGATTATTAGAAATAGGTTAGGTCAATATGTAAGAGCTAGCCAATAATCGGCCAGGCAGTGTTTAAAAGAATAGTTTCTGTGTAATTATTTTGGGTATTAAGCTAGCCATGTGGGTGGCCATGTGCCGGGGATGCAGCCCTACCGTTCCTATTACTACAGGTGGTGCCCAGATGTGATGGGCTAAATCCATTTAAAAACCTGAGAGAGCTTAATTTTAAACAGAAAAAAAAGCCAGAGAGTATAACGCAGTTTTTGTTCTTTATTGATGGCGTGCCGTAGAGAAATTTTCTGATTCAGCAACAGCAGCAGAAATAATTTTAAACTGCGGCTTCCTGGGGCTGTGCTGCCAGCTTGAACTCTGGTTTTAAAGCATATCAAAGCTTTTATGGGACTGGATGCTTCTGTTCCTGCTTGGGATCGGAAGGAGAGTGCTCTGAGACCTGGCTCAGTGCCTCAATGCTTTCCACCTGGACCTAGGCAAAAGGCAGAATCAGGCTTAGGCAGGCGGAAGAGCATGGCGGATACGTGTTTTCAGACTGCACAGTGCTCTGCATGTCAGATTTGGCTGTAACTTGTATGAAAAGTGTTTCTGTGCCGCACACTCAGTCTCAAACTGCTGACTGTGGCTCCGATGTGGACTTGCTGTGTGCCTGGAACTGTGCTCAGCTCAGGAGCACCAAATAGATCTGAGGCAGGAGCAGCTGCTCCATGCTGAACTGTGCTGACCTCAGGCAGGAACTGCCGTAATTACCATAATAATAGCACAGTTAAGGTTTGGACTTGGCAGGACACAGGCAGTACCGTATTACCCCTACATGATGCAACTTAAGTTTTTAAGAAGTTCTCTTGGACATTAAAAAATTACAGATTCACAATGAAACAGATTCAGACATAAAAGACCACTAAATGAGTCACAATGTTGGATGAATGTACGTAGGCTTCAGAGAGAAAAAAAGTATATATATATAGAGAGAGAATAAAGTTAATGCCTTAAAAAGGGGGTAAAGTCTGTAAAGAGACAGAGTACAGATAGTTATAGATTAAAAAAATAAAAAAATATAAGCCACATAAAAATGGAAAATTCACAGAGAGTCTGGATTATGTACATTGTCTTTTCTTTAAAATTTTGACTGTGAAGGAGCTAAGTACAGAGAGTCATTTCATCACATGGGCTGCCAAGCTAAACCAGAATGGATATAAGGGTACTATGATTTCAAAATTTGGGTCTAAGAATATGATGCTTTGGAGAGGGTCTTCTTTTCTTTTCACAGAGGAGCAGACCCTGTGGATTTCTTCTATTCCAATTTGGTATGATAGACCATGCCCTCCTGAAAGGTTGCTGTGAATACCCTCGAAAAAATTACTTCACTCAACTGCCAACTGAGATGACCCTGGCACACATGTTAGACCATAAAAGACCTAATTAACGACGCCCCCATTCAGCAGGAAGCAGTTTAGAGAGAAAAAACTGCGCCCATGTTCCCAAATATTGTTTATAAATGTTCTTTTACATTTAAAGGGGGATATGATATAGGCATGAATAATTTGCATTGGTGTGGATTTTAAGGTCAAGCTTGTTATATGTATATGTATTTCTGATCTTGATTAAGGTATTGTGATTATGTAGTTCATTTTTAAAATGTAATGTATAATTAGGAAATGTAGGTTGTCGATGAATAATCATAAATAATAGTCAAGCTTGTAGGCATGTTAGTTATATTTTCTAGATATATAGAGATATATTTCAGTTAGATAGGCATTCTTCATATCTTTAGAGGACTGTAGAATATGGAATTTAAATGTTTTAATAACTTAGGACTTTTCATGACAATGAGACACATCTGCTCCTGGCAGCACCAATCTACTGGAGAGGAAGATGGGCATCTAAGAGGATCCTTATGGAGTTTGATAGCCATTGGGCAAGAAACTGCTCTTGCCTGGACTATTGCATAACCTGCCGAGAGAGGACTGCTGAACTTGCCTAAAGGTGAGATGGTCTTTTGGGGTTCCTGACTCATGAAAGAGTCTGGGAGACATTCTGCAGGACACAGCAGAAAGTGACTGAACTGGCTTTGGAATTTCCTGCTTGATGAAAATGTCTGCTGGATACTATGGGCCTGAAGGCTGAAGATGGTACAAAGGAACTTTGGGTGACTGTCCAGGCAGCAAGATGTCTCTGTCATTTCTAGAGTTTTGTTATTTCTTGTTTAGTATTATATCCTTCTGGAGTCTTTGATGGAGTTGAAGAATGGTTAGTTATAGTTATAGTTTTCCTTAGTTATGATAAAAAGATAAAGTAGATATAAATATTGTAACTGTAATTCTTACTTGATAACTATTTTGTTATATGTAATTTTACTATGTTAAAGTTAAAGCCTTTTTTTGTTTAAATAGAAAAAGGGGAAATGATGTGGGAGTGATTTCTTATCAATAAAGAAACTGCCTAGGCCCATTGATAGGCCAACCCTTAGGTAGGCGGAATAAACAGAACAGGAAGCTGGGAGAAAGAAGCTGAGTCAGTGATTCACCATGATGTTCCCATGCCAGGCAGACGCAGGTTAAGATCATTCCTGGTAAGCCATCTTGTGGGCTACTCAGATTATTAGAAATAGGTTAGGTCAATATGTAAGAGCTAGCCAGTAATGGGCCAGGCAGTGTTTAAAAGAATACAGTTTCTGTGTAATTATTTCAGGTATTAAGCTAGCCATGTGGGCATTACTACAATAAAAGAAAACATACTGGAGAGAACCCCTATGAATGTAATCAGTGTGGTAAGGCCTTTGCACAAAATGGTGCTCTTCAAATGCATAGAAGAACATATACTGGAGAGAAACCCTATGAATGATATCAGCGTGATAAGGCTTTTGCAGATCCCTGTACTCTTCAAAGGCTTAAAATGTAACATACTCTATAAATACCTGTGAATGGAATGTAGTAAATTCTTTTTCACAATCATCTCCAAATACATAATATGAGCCCTTCTGTAGAGAAACCCTGAAGTTTATTTGTTTATTTTTCAAAAACATGAGAAAAAAACATACTTTAGTGAACCTCTATAAATGAATTCAGTGTCATAATGTTTTGTGCTTTACAGAAGAGTAAGACTTTGTGTGTAGTTATCTGAGAAAACTTGTGCATATTATTATAATCTTTTGGACCTCAAGAAAGAACTTGGGGTTTATTGTTCTTTCAGATGTTAAGCCACTTATAGTCAGTTAACCAAAATCAGTTATTGTGTAGAAAAAAGTTTGAAATGTCAACAATTGGTTTATGCATCATTATACCTCTCTTTATTTTAGTTTGAACCAGCAAAGTAATGGATAAAACCTTATTGGTTACAGGAAGGGTATTCCAACTTTGGTCTTCAAACCAGAGCCAAAGGAAAGAACTTTGTCTCTGAATCTACGACTACATAACAAAACAACATCTCCCTGAAAAGAACCAAAATATTAAAAAGGTCCAGTGAGAGAAACACAATTTGGCTCTCAAACCAGAACCATAGAATCCTATAAAGTTTCAAAAATGTTTTTAAGCTCAAAGAATAACATTAACTGAAATATGAGAGGTGTGAAGAGTCAAATCTCTTATATGTTTATTTGTATGTTTTTTATAAAAGTATCCTTAGAACTTGGGGGTATAATTATGGTTATCAGAAGATTGTGAGTGGTCATAAGGAAGATAGATAGAAGGTGATTACTAGGAATATTTTCAGAAAAAGAAAGATGGTTTGAAGTAATAAATGATGGAAACATCACCCTTAACAGTAGCCACAAATAAAATAATATAAAATATTATGGAATTAACAACTAGAGAAGTGAAAGGACTGTAGGAAAAGAAAATTAAATCTTTGAAGAAGACACCAGAGAATGGGAAGATGTCCCTTGCCATTGTCAGTTAGAAATCAGCATAGCAATCTATAGGCTCAATACCATTCCCATGTAAATATCAGGAAAATTCTTCACAAATCTCAAAATAAAAACACTCAACTTCATATAGAAAAGCAAAAAAAATGCAAGATAGTCAAAACAATCCTATATAAAAAATAATTTCTGGAGGCATCACATTCTCTGACTTTTTTAGACGACTGCAGAGCTGCAGTACTGAAGAGAGCCTGGTGTTGGCCCAAAAACAGATAGGAGGACTAATGGAACTGATTCTAAGACCCAGATATCAATCCACTCGCCTACTACACCTGATTTTTGACAAAGCACAAAAAATATAAAATGGAGAAAACATATTTAACAAATGGTGCTGGCATAACTGAATATCAATGTGGGGAAGAATGAAAGTAGATCCACATCTATCATCATGAACAAAACTCAAGTCCCAATGGATCAAAGACTACAACATAAAGACAAACACACTGAACTACATAAAACAGAATATTGTAAGTACACTTGAACACATTGGTAAAGAGGACCACTTTCAAATTATAACCCCAGGCATCACAGACACTGAGAAAAATAACAAATGAGATCTCCTGAAGCAAAAGTTTCTGTAAACCAAAGGACATGATCAACAATACAAAAAGGGCAGCCTGTAGTGTGGGAAAAGATATTCATCTACCCCACATTGGACAGAACACAGATCTTCAAAACATACAAAGAACTTAAGTAATTGGTCATCAAAAGAACAAATAATCCAAGAAAAAAATGGAGTAGAGACCTAAATAAAACAGGTTTAAATATAAATCTAAAATGACTCAGAGGCACTTAAGGAAATTTCCAAACTCCTTAGTCCTTAGAGAAATGGAAATCAAAATAAATCTAAGGATCCCTCTTACATCTGTAACAATAGGCAAGATCAAAACACTGATGGCAACTTAAGCTGGAGCGGGAGTGGAGTTAAGGGAACACTCCTCCATTGCTGATGGGGTTACAAACTGATCAGCTACTTTGAATATCAGCATGGTTATTCCTTAGAAAATTAGAAAGCCACCTGCTTGGTTGTGATGCATGCCTTTAATCTCTGCACTTGGGAGGCGGACATAGATCTCCTTGACTTCAAGGGCAATGTGGTCTACAAGAGCTAGTTCCAGGACAGGCTCCAAAACTAAAGAGAAACCATGTCTTGGAGAACCAAAAATTAAAAAAGAGAATGAAAGAAAATTAGGAAACAACTTATCTTAAAACCCAACCATGCCCTTTGGATATGTACTCAATGGATACTCAATCATATCACAAGGACAAATGCTCAACTGTGTTCACAGCAACATTGTCAGAGTCAGAACCTGAAAACAACCCCTCCACTGAAGAATGGACAAAGAAATTGTGGTATATTTACATAATGGAGTACTACACAGTGGATAAAAACAATTACATCTTGAAATTTTTTGCAAATTTATGTATCTAGAAAACATCATAAAAGAGAGAGTTAACCCAGAACCAGAAAGAAAAAAATATATATACTCACTCCTAAGTGGCTTTTAGATATAAAACAGAGGACAGTCAGCCTACACTTCACAATGCCCAGAACATATACAACAAAGAGGAAACAAACAGAGACATACAAAAATCTATTCTATATAGGACATAGAGAAAGACAAGATCTTAGTAAATTTGGAATATGTGAATCATGGGAAAAGGGGAGAGGGGAGGGAGAATAGTGATTAATATATAGTTGAATCAAAAACAATTAAAACATCCTTGATACACAGCTGTTCGTGGGTGAATTATACGAAGTGATAGTATAAAATGAATAGCTGAAATATGGAACTTTGCTTAATTTTGTAGCTGAATGAAATACTTTCTCTTTCTAAGGCAGACTTATTTATTATATTTAATTAAAAACAATCCACACATTTTCCAAAAGAATTTTAAGATTTGTACCATATCTCCCAATCTTCCAAACCTATAATCACACATACAAACACATGAGACAGAAGTGCTTGATTTTACTTAATATAGCTGCATTCATTCTAACTTCATCATGTAACAATGAGTTCATGTTTTAATGATGAATTTTGAAGGCTGTACAAGTCAGAGTGACAAACCCCAAACTGTGTGAGTACTAAATGAATCTTTGACTTTTGAAAACACCAAGTTAGAGTGTAAGAATATCTTGAGCTTTTATAGGTCAGCTGAGCACCTACAGGGTGATGTACCTTATATACAATATAGCTAGCATCCAGAATCAAGAGCTGGATTCAAGAAAGCCACCACACACTTTATAGATTCATTTATACTTATAAGAGATCATGCCCATGTAGATTGATATCTTAAAGCTATTGACCCATTTAAATTAATAAAAAATTCCAAACCCTATACAAAACTATCTACACAAGAAACAGATGTCAAAATAAAGTTAGAATTACAATAACCATAATCAATATTATGGATGGAATACATCTTATGGTTTGATAAGCATTCTATTTTAAGGAGTCCATGTTGTAGTAGAAATGGCTTAACTAGATCATAAGAGGATGGTAAGTATGATTATCTCATCTTCAACACCATCAAAAGCCTGAGAAGAGCAATAATATTACTTGAGTAGGCAGGTAGTGCAGTCTAGCAGCTTCCAAAAAGTATAGTAGATGAGAGAGACAACTGACTGAGCAATCAACCAAAGTCTCATCACAGTGTTGAAGAATAAGACTTCATATCAGAAGATAAAATACTCTTTAAACAACTATGCAGTAAAGCAGGACAATGACCTCAAAAGCTAAACAATGTATAAAAATCTTGATCAGAGGTAGAGTTATATAATGCAATATGATTAAAATATCATAAAATTGTGTCAATAAAAATATGTTTTAAACAGAGGTAAAATCATGCCTTTATACAATCTGACAAAATAACCTTGTATAGTTGTTACAAATATTCTAAACCAAAATAGAAACATTCTATATAATAAATATAGTTTGAATTTGTGTCGATATACAAAAGTCTATAACAATGTAAATCCATAAATAATAGTTCTCAAGTATTCCTTCTATTACAAAGTGTTATTATTAGTGTGAGTAAGTAATCTACCTATTATCCAATTTCATTTTCCCTCTTTTTGAGATCTCTGGGTGTACATAATTTCACCCAACCCTATATGAGTAATAATCAACTCTTAAATGTTCTTCCTGACTGTGAAGATGAACTTTGTTGGGAGAGAGAATGGCATCTTCTAGAATTGCTTCCAGATGTCATGGGGGCGATGTTCTTTCTATGGGATATTATAAAGGTAAAATGATGGTTAAATTTCAAGATTGCTGTTTTGGATAATTGCAAATGTTTTCTGAGTATTTGATAGGGTTCTTCTGAAGTTCTTATTTGGAATTCTGGCCAGAACGTTGAAAGAAGGTGCACCATATCTGCAGCTTTTACCCATAAATCGGTCTCATAGTGTTATCAGCATCATGCTGTCATATCACCCAGGTAGAGACATTGTGGGGCCCTAATGGCTTCTCCTTGGAAGCTGTTCTTTGTTGAAAATATAAGTATTATTCATGTAGACATATTTTCAGTGAAAGATAAGATATAGACAAAGTGGGCATGAAGGAAAGTAAAATGTTCCTTTAAAATTGATCTTCTTCCTGTCCCATACCAGAAGGCTGTTGACATGAGACAGAGTTTTGAATTTTTTTAACATCATGCTTGGATTAAGAGAAGAATAGACTGTCTAATTCTAAAACCATTTCTGATTCTGAAGTAGAGATGTAAACACGAAAAGACATCTTCTAAAGCTGTAGCCCATACAAAGCACCTAACAGATTATCTCTCTGGGGGTGTGCCTCCTCACAGGTTTACAGGTCAGTATCTGCCCCCTTCCTGAGATATAAAGCATTCAGTGTGGCAAACAGAACCAGAAGAGACAGATCAGCTACTATAGGTGAGGGAAAAATGAAAAATATTTCAGATAGTGAGAACAGTGTAAGCCATGGCTTAGAGGCTGCAGCAAAGTCAGCAGGACCTTTAGAGCCATTCATCCCTGTGCCATCAGAGCAGCAACAGCACACATATGCCCTAAGACAGAAACTCTGGAAGGAAAACACACTGTGTTTTGACAGTCTTCCAAATAATTCCAGTATGTGTGTACATTTTAGGACCTCTGATCCAGGCTACCAGCTCTCAAATGCTGTTTGCAGGTCACTTCTCTGTGATAGGATAGGAGATGAAGTGGATGTAAGTTCAGATAAGTTTGGAAGTGCATAGTCTACATTGCTTTTGGAGAGCTTCCAATAAACATTATCCATTGAAACGTTTTAAGTAGTCCTACAATAAAGACCTTTATTTCTCATTCAGCTGTGGCTCTCTGTGATTCTGCCTATTCATACTTACATAAATACCCTCTTAGGGATATCATACTCACTATTCACATGGATGCAGTGTAACCTACAGAAGATAAGGAAACTGTCCCCAAGTCACAGAATGTATATCCATGTTGGAAAAGACCTTAAAAATTTTTGTGTTCTCAATATACTGCATCCTCTGTCCTTCCACTCTACTGTGTATCCAGGTATAACTCTACATTTTGTAGGCCAGAATTAGGACAAAAGTATCTGCATTTATCTTTTTCTTAATTTATTTATTTATTAAAGGTTTCTGTCTCTTCCCCGCCACCGCCTTCCATTTCCCTCCCCCTCCCCCAAAGAAGTCCCTCTCCCTCATCAGCCCAAAGAGCAATCAGGGTTCCCTGCCCTGTGGGAAGTCCAAGGACCATCCATCTCCATCCAGGTATAGTAAGGTGAGCATCCAAACTGCCTAGGCTCCCACAAAACCAGTACGTGCAGTAGGATCAAAAACCCATTGCCATTGTTCTTGAGTTCTCAGTAGTCCTCATTGTCCGCTATGTTCAGAGAGTCCGGTTTTATCCCAGGCTTTTTCAGACCCGGGCCAGCTGGCCTTGGTGAGTTCCTGATAGAACATCCCCATTGTTCAGTGTGTGGGTGCACCCCTTGCGGTCCTGAGTTCCTTGCTTGTGCACTCTCTCTCCTTCTGCTCCCGATTTGGACCTTGAGATTTCTGTCCAGTGCTCCAGTGTGGGTCTCTGTCTCTGTCTCCTTTAATCGCCTGATGAAGGTTAATATTCAGGAGGATGCCTATATGTTTTTCTTTGGGTTCTCCTTATTTAGCATCTCTAGCATCATGAATTATAGGCTCAATGTCCTTTGTTTATGGCTAGAAACCAAATATGAGTGAGTACATCCCATGCTCCTCTTTTTGGGTCTGGCTTACCTCACTCAGGATAGTGTTTTCTATTTCCATCCATTTGCATGCAAAATTCAAGAAGTCCTTGTTTTTTACTGCTGAGTAGTACTCTAATATGTATATATTCCATACTTTCTTCATCAATTCTTCCTTTGAAGGGCATCTAGGTTGTTTCCAGGTTCTGGTTATTACAAACAATGCTGCTATGAACATAGTAGAGCATATACTTTTGTTGTATGATAAGGACTAACTTGGGTATATTCCCAATAGTGGTATTGCTGGGTCTAGGGGTAGGTTGATCCCGACTTTCCTGAGAAACCGAAACACTGCTTTCCAGAGTGGTTGCACAAGTTTGCATACCCACCAGCAATGGATGAGTGTACCCCTTTCTCCACAACCTCTCCAGCAAAAGCTACCGTAGGTGTTTTTTATTTTCGCCATTCTGACAGGTGTAAGATGATATCTTAAAGTTGTTTTGATTTGCATTTCCCTGATCGCTAAGGAAGTTGAGCTTGACCTTAAGTGTCTTTTGGCCATTTGAACTTCTGTTGAGAGATCTCTGTTCAGCTCAGTGCCCCATTTTATAATTGGGTTGATTAGCCTTTTCCAGTCTAGTTTCTTGAGTTTTTTATATATTTTGGAGATCAGACCTTTGTCTATTGCAGGGTTGGTGAAGATCTTCTCCCAGTCAGTGCATTGCATTTCTGTCTGAGCGACAGTTTCCTTTGCTTTAGAGAAGCTTCTCAGTTTCAGGAGGTCTTATTTATTCAATGTTGCACTTAATGTCTGTGCTGCTGGGGTTATACCTAGGAAGCGATTGCCTGTGCCCATCTGTTGTAGGGTACATCCCACTTTCTCTTCTATCAGGTTCAGTGTGTTCAGATTGATATTGAGGTCTTTGATCCATTTGGACTTGAGTTTTGTGCATGGTGATAGATAAGATCTATTTTCATTCTTCTATAGGTTGACATCCATTGTTGCCAGCACAATTTGTTGAAGATGCTCTCTTTTTTCCATTGTATACTTTTAGCACCTTTATCGAAAATGAGCTGTTCATAGGTTTGTGGGTTAAGATCCGGGTCTTCTACACGATTCCATTGGTCAACTTCTCTATTTTTATGCCAATACCACACTGTTTTCATTACTGTAGCTCTGTAATAGAGTTTAAAGTCAGGGATGGTAATGCCTACAGAAGTACCTTTATTGTATAAGATTGTTTTGGCTATCCGGGGTTTTTTGTTATTCCATATAAAGTTGATTATTGTCCTTTCAAGATCAGTGAAGAATTTTAATGGGATCTTGATGGGGATTGCATTGAATCTATAAATTGCCTTTGGTAGGATTGCCATTTTTACTATGTTGATCCTCCCAATCCATGAGCAAGGGAGATCCTTCCATTTTCTGGTATCCTCTTCAATTTCTTTCTTCAATACCTTAAAGTTCTTGTCAAATAGATCCTTCACTTCTTTGGTTAGAGTTACCCCGAGATATTTTATGCTGTTTGTGGCTATCGTGAAAGGTGATGCTTCTCTGATTTCCCTCTCTGCTTCCATATCCTTTGTGTATAGGAGGGCGACTGATTTTTTGGAGTTGATCTTGTATCCGGCCACATTACTAAAGGTGTTTATCAGCTGTAGGAGTTCTTTGGTGGAGTTTTTGGAGTCGCTTATGTACACTATCATATCATCTGCAAATAACGAAAGTTTAACTTCTTCCTTTCGAAGTCGAATCCCCTTGATCCCCTTATGTTGTCTTATTGCTATTGCTAAAACTTCAAGCACTATATTGAAGAGGTATGGAGAGAGTGGACAGCCTTGTCGTGTTCCTGATTTAAGTGGGATGGCTTTGAGTTTCTCTCCGTTTACTTTGATGTTAGCTGTCGGTTTGCTGTAAATAGCTTTTATTATATTTAGGTATGACCCTTGTATCCCTAATCTCTCCAAGACTTTTATCATAAAGGGATGTTGAATTTTGTCAAAAGCTTTTTCAGCATCTAATGAAATGATCATATGGTTTTTTTCTTTCAGTTTATTTATATGATGGATTACATTGATAGATTTTCATATGTTGAACCAGCCTTGCATCTCTGGGATGAAGCCTACTTGATCATAATGGATAATTTTTCTAATGTGTTCTTGGATACGGTTTGCCAGTATTTTGTTGAGGATTTTTGTGTCGATGTTCATGAGTGAGATTGGCCTGTAATTCTCTTTCTTGGTTGAGTCTTTGTGTGGTTTTGGTATCAGAGTGACTGTAGCTTCATAAAAGGAATTTGGCAATGACTCTTCTGTTTCTATATTGTGAAATACCTTAAGGAGTATAGGTATTAGGTCTTCTTGGAAATTCTGGTAGAATTCCGCATTGAAACCGTCTGGTCCTGGGCTTTTTTTGGTAGTGAGGTTTTTGATAACAGCTTCTAATTTTTCGTGACTGACAGGTCTATTTAGATTGTTCACCTGGTCCTGATTTAACTTTGGTATATGGTATTTATCTAAAAAAGTGTCCATTTCTTTTACATTTTCCAGTTTTGTGGCATACAGGCTTTTGTAGTAAGATCTAATGATTCTCTGAATTTCCTCTATGTCTGTGGTTATGTCCCCCTTTTTATTTCTGATCTTATTAATTTGCAAATTCCTTCTCTGCCGTTTGATTAGTTTGGATAGGGGTTTGTCAATTTTGTTGATTTTTTCCAGGAACCAGCTTTTTGTTTCATTGATTCTTTGGATTGTTTTCTGTGTTTCTATTTTGTTGATTTCCACCCTCATTTTGACTATTTCCAGTCTTCTACTCCTCCTAGGTGAGTCTGCTTCTTTTTTTTAGAGCTTTCTGGTGGGCTGTTAAGTCTCCAATGTATGCTTTCTCTGTTTTCTTTAAGTGGGCACTAAGGGCTATGAACTTTCCCTAGAGTAGCTTTCAGGTGTCCCAAAGTCTGATATGTTTACCTTTATAAGTAACTTGACCTCTTTCCTTTGCAGCTCTTAATATTCTTTCTTTATTCTGTATGTTTTGTGTTCTGATTATTATATGGTGATGAGAATTTTTTTTTTTTTGGTCCAGTCTATTCGGTGTTCTGTATGCTTCTTGAACCTTCAAAGGAATATCTTTCTTTAGGCTGGGAAAGTTTTCTTCTATAATTTTATTAAATATATTTTCTGGACCATTGAGCTGTACTTCCTCTCCTTCTTCTATCCCAATTATTCTTAGGTTTGGTCTTTTCATTGTGTCCCATATTTCCTGAATGTTTTGTGATGAGAATTTGTTGGTTTTGCTATTTTCTTTGATCAGTGTGTTAATTTTCTCTATGGTATCTTCAGTGTCTGACATTCTTTCTTCTAACTCTTGTAATCTGTTGGTAGTACTTGTCTCTGTAGTTCCTGTTCGTTTACCCAGGTTTTCCATCTCCAACCTTCCCTCGGTTTGTGTTTTCTTCATTACTTCCATTTCATTCTTCAGGTCTTGAACCATTTCCCTTACCTGTTTGATTGCATTGTCTTGTTTCTCTTGGTTTTCTTGGGTATCTTTGAGCGATTTATTCATTTCCTCTACCTTTTTGTTTGTAATCTCTAATTGTTTATGGCAGTTTTTCACCTCCTGTTTAAGGTCTTCTATTATTTTCAAATAATTCACTTTTGAGTCGATTTCTTCTACTTCTTCTGGAGTAGGGTGTACAATTCTTCTTATTTCAGGATTCCTGGGTTCTGGTGATGTCATGTTGCCTTTCAGGTTGTTGGAGGAATTCTTGCATTGGCGCCTTCCCATCTCCTCTTTCAAATGAAGCCAAGAGAGGCCTGGTGTCTTGGTCCAGTCTTTGCTGTGACTGAGTCTCTGGGTGTATCTCTTCAGTGTAGAAGCAGGGACTGTCCTGCTGAGCTTGAACTCCTCAGTACCCAAACATGGACAACCATCCAGATGGAACTCCTCAGCACCACCCCCAGTGATGTCTCTCCTGGCACCTGGATCTGATCTCCCTGCTGCTTGGGTGTCTCGCAAACAAAGGGCCGACCTTGCTTGGTGCAGGCAAATAGCCAAAGAGCTACTATCCTCCTGGATGCCCTCCCAATTCGGACCCTGTCCCAGCGCCCAAACAGGCTGAGCTGGGAGCTGTTGTGTGGTTCAAAGAGGGGAGGGGGGTCAGAGGAAGTCAGCTCTGCCCATTTTTTCTGCAAAATTTAAGCTGTCATTATTATTTTTCTGCTGTGTCGTACTCCATTATGTAAATGTACCACATTTTCCTTATCCATTCATTGGTCAAAGGGCATTTAGGTTCTTTCCAGGTTCTGGCTATGACCAACAATGCTGCTATAAACATAGTTGTGCACATGTGCTTGTTCATGTTTGTACATCCTTTGGTTATGTAGTCAAAAGTGGTATTACTGGGTCTTGAGGAAGGTTGTTTCCTAATTTTTGAGAAACCGCCATACTGATATCCAAAGGGGTGTACTATATTGCATTCCCACCAGCAATGCAAGAGTGTTGCCTTTACCCCACAACTTCTCCAGCATAAGTTGTCATCAGTGTTTTTGATCTTGGCCATTCTTACAGGTGTAAGATCGAATCTCAGACTTGTTTTGATTTACATTTCTCTGACAACTAAGGATGTTGAACATTTCCTCAAGTGTCTTTTAGCCATTTTAGATTGCTCTACTGAGAATTCTCTGTTTAGTTCTATGCTCAGTTTTTAAATTGGATTATTTGTTCTTTTGAAGAGCAATTTCTTGAGTTCTTTGTATATTCTGGAGACCAGACCTCTGTATGATGTTGAATTGGTGAAGATATTTTCCCATTCTTCAGGCTTTCAGTTTATCTTATTGACCATGTCCTTTGATTTACAGAAGCTTTTCAGTTTCAAGAGGTCAAATTTATTAATTGTTTCTCTCAGTGTCTGTGCTGCTGGGGTTATATTTAAGAACTGGTCTCCTGTGCCATTGCTTTCAAGTGTACTTCTCACTTTCTCTTCTATAAGATTCAATATGGCTGGCTTTATGTCGAGGTCTTTGATCCATTTTGGACTCGAGTTTTGTGCATGGTGATAGATAACAGCCTATTTTCCTTATTCTACATGTTGATATCCAGTTATGCTAGCACCATTTGTTAAATATGCTTTCTTTTTTCCATTTGATTTTTTTGTTTCTTTACCAAAAATCAGGTGCTTGAAGATGTGTGGATTAATATCTGTGTCTTCAATTTAGTTCCATTAGTCTTCCTGTCTGTTTTTATGTCAATGCTAGACAGTTTTTAGTACTGTAGCTCTGTAGTAAAGTTTGAATACAGAGATTGTGATTCCTCTAGAAGTTATTTCTTTATCATCTTTATTGTACAGGATTATTTTGGCTATCCTGAGATATTTGCTTTTCCATATCATATTGAGTACCATTCTTTTGAGGTCTGTGAAGAATTTGCTGAGACTTTGATTGGTATCCCATTTAATCTGTGGATTGCTTTTGGTAAGGTTGCCATTGTTACTATGTTAATTCTGCCTACCCAAGAGTATGGGAGATCGTTCCACTTTCTGGTGTCTTCTTCAATTTCTTTCATCAAGGACTCAAAATTCCTGTCATACAAGTCTTCCACTTGTTTGGTTAGTGTTATTCTGAGATATTTTATGCTACTTGTGGTTATATTGAAGGGTGTTATTTTTCTGATTTCTTTCCCAGAACTTTTATTGTCTGTGTATAGGAGGGATACTGATTATTTTTTTAGTTGATCTTGTAACCTGCCACATTACTGAATGAAAGTATTTATGAGTTGTAGAAGTTTCTTGCTATAATTTTTGGGATGGCTTAGGTAAACTATTATGCCATCAACAAACACTGAGAGTTTGACTTCTTCTTTTCCAAATTGTATCCCCTTGAATTTCCATTTGTATCTTATTGCTCTGGCTAGGACCTCAAGAAATATGTTGAATCGATATGGACAGAATGGACAATCTTTTCTTGTTCTTGATTTCTGTGGAATCGCTGAGAGTTTCTCTCCATTTTAGTGTGTTGTTGGCTGTTGTCTTGCTGTATATTGCCTTTATTATGTTTAGCATATTCCTTGTATCCCTGTTCTCTCCAAGATCTTTATCATTAAGAGATATTTTATTTTGTCTAAAGCTTTTTTGACATCTAATGAGATGATCATGTAGTTTTTATTTTTCAGTTTGTTTATATGATGGATTATTTTGACAGATTTTCATATGTTGAACCATCCTTGCATCTCTGGTATGAAGCCAACTTGGTAATGCTGGATGATGGTTCTGATGTGTTCTTGGATTTGATTTGCCAGTATTTTACTTAGTGTTTTTTGCATCAATGGTCACGAGTGAGATTGATCTGTCATTCTCTTTCTTTATAATGTCTTTCTGTGGTTTGAGTATCAGTGTAATTGTAGCCTAATAAAAAGAGTTTGGCAATTTTTCTTCTGTTTCTATTGTGTGGAATAATGTAAGGAATATTGGTATTAGTTCTTTGAAAGACTTGCAGAATTCTGAGATGAAACCCCATGGTCCTGGGCTTTTTTTGGTTAGGAGACTTTAGTTGACTGTGTCTATTTATTCAGCAGATATAGGTGTTTTAATTTGCTTATCTGGTCTGGGTTTAATTTTGGTAAGTGATATTTATCCAGAAAATTGTCCATTTCCTTTAAGTTTTCCAATTTTGTGGAGTACAAGTTTTCAAAATATGACCTGATAATTCTCTGTATTTCCTCTGTGTCTGTAGCTATGTCCCTCTTTTCATTTATGATTTTGTTAATTTGGATATTTTTTCTCTGCCTTTTGGTTAATTTGGATCAAGGTTTGTCTGTTTTGTTGTTTTGTAGAAGAACCTACTCTATGTTTCATTGATTCTTTGTATTTTTTTTGTTTCCATTTTGTTGATTTCAGCTCTTAATTTGATTATGTCCTGCCATCTAGATCTCTTAGGTGAGTTTGATTCCTTTTCTTCCAAAACTTTGAATTATCTGTTAATTCATTCATGTGGGATTTTTCCAGCTTCTTTATGTAGGCATTTAGTTATATGAACTTTCCTCTTAACACCGCTTTCATTGTGTCCCATAGATTTGGGTATGTTGTGTGGTCATTTTCATTGAATTTTAAGAAGTTTTAATTTCTCCCTTTATTTCTTCCTTGACCCATTGATGATTCAGGTTAACATTGCTTAATTTCCCTGTGTTTGTAGGTTATCTGAAATTTTTATTGCTGTTTACTTCTAGTTTAAACCATGATGATCTGAGAAAGTACATTGTGGTATTCCAATTTTTTTTTTTGTATTTGTTACGGTTTGGTTTGTTACTGAGTATGTGGTCAGTTTTTGTATAGGTTCCATTAGGTGCTGAGAAGAAAGAATTTGTAGTAATAGGGAGCGGCGTGGCTCCTGCTTCCCCGGCACCCAGCCACCCACATTGCTTAGCTTATGCCCCGAAATAATTACATGGAAACTGTATTCATTTAAATACTGCCTGGCCCATTATTGGCTACCTCTTCTCGGCTAACTCTCGCACCTGGACAAGCCCATTTCTTATAAGGTGTGTAGCACCCCAAGTGTGCTTACCGGGGAGATTCTAGCCTGCATCTGTCTGGAGTGGGAAAATCATGGCGACTCCCTGATTCAGCTTCTTTCTCCCAGAATTCTGTTCTGTTTACTCTACCCACCTAAGGGTTGGCCTACCAAAATGGGCCTAGGCAGTTTCTTTATTAATAAGAAATCACTCCCACATCAAGTATTTTTTTCTTTTGAATGGAATACTATATAGATATATGGTAAATCCATTTGAGTCATAATATCTGTTACTTCTCTTATTTCTCTGTTCATTTTTTGTCTGATTGACGTGGCCAGTGGTGAGAGGGGAATATTGAAGTTTTCCACTATTAGTGTGTGGAGTTTAATGTATGTTTTAAGCTTTAGAATTGTTTCTTTTACATATCAGGGTGCCCTTGCATTTGTGGCATAGATGTTCAGTAATGATATTTCTCTTGATGGATTTTTCATGTGAATAATATGAAATTACCATCTTTGTCTCTTTTGATTGATTTTAGCTTGAATTCTATTTTGTTAGATATTAGGATAGCTACACCTGAAGTTTCTTAGGTTCATTTGATTGCAATCCGTTTTCCTAACCCTTCACTCTGAGACAGTGTCTGTCTTCGAGGTTGAGATGTGTTTTTTTGTGTGTGTGCAGAAGGATGGCTTCTTTATTCATATGCAGTCTGTATAGCCTGTGTCTTTTTATAGGTGAGTTGAGTCCATTTACATTAAGGGATATTAATGACCAGTGATTGCTATCTCCTGTTAATTTAGTATTCATTGTTGGTGATGTGCATTTTTCCCTTCTTTGGAATTTGCTGCTATGTGACCATCAATTGTCTGTTTTTGTTGGTTAAGCCAGGTTTCTTCAGTTGGAGTTTTCCTTTTAGTATTTTGTGTAGGTCTGAGTTTGTGGGTAGGTACTGGTTAAATCTAACTTTTTCATGGAATGTCTTGTTTTTTCCTTCTATGGTAACTGAAAGTTTTGCTGGGTATTGTGGTCTGGGCTGGCATTTGTGGTCTCTTAATGTCTGCATAATGTTTGATCATGACCTTCTGGCTTTCATTGTCTCCAATGAGGAGTCGGGTATAATTCTCATAGGTCTACATTTATATGGTACTTGGCCATTTTCCTTTGCAGTTCTTAATATTCTTTCTTTACTCTGTATGTTTAGTGTTTTGATTATTATGTGTTGAGGGGACTTTTTATGGATCCAGTCTATTTGGTGTTCTGTAAACTTCTTTTATCTTCATAGATATATATTTCTTTAGGTTGAGAAAGTTTTCTTCTATGATTTTGTTAAATATATTTTTTGTGCTTTTGAGTTGAGCTTCTCCTTTTTCTATATCTATTATTCTTTGATTTGGCCTTTTCATGGTGTCCCATATTTCCTGGATATTTTGGGCTAAGCTTTTGTTACAGTTAATATTTTCTTTAACTGATGAGTTTATTTCCTGTATTATATCTTCAATGCTTGAGATTCTCACTTCCATGTCTTATATACTGTTGTTCATGATTGTGTTTGTGGTTCCTGATCATTTTCTCATTATTTCTTTTTCTATAATCCCCTCAAACTGTGTTTTTTTATTATCTTTATTTCAGTTTTCAAGTCTTGAATAGTTTCTTTCATATGTTTGATTGTTTTTTCTTGGATTTCTTTAAGGGATTTGATGATGTCTTCCAATTTTTTGTTTGCCTTTCCCTCCAGTTCTTTGAGGGAATTTCTCATTTCCTCTTTATGAGTTTCAAACTCTTGAATTTATTTTTTAGGTCACTTTCTTCTGCTTCATCTATATTTGGTTGTTCAATTCTTGCTGTTGAAGGTTCTTTAGGTTTTCCTGGTGTTTTATTGCTTTTTGTGGTGTTGCATATGTTTTTTTTTACCTTTTGTACTCTTTTATTACTCTAGTAGGTGCATGTTGCAGCTGTCTGAGATTCTGTTGATTAATATTCTAAGTGTCCATGAATCCAAAGCTCAGATGTTTGTTTTGTGGTACTATCAGTACCATAGTTCTAGTTACCCCATTGGTTACCCTGTGTTCCTGGAGATTGCTCAATACTCCTGGGCTTTGCTCTGCTCACTTGGTGTTTGTTGTCTCAGGACTACTTTGGCCTAGGTTACCAGCTTTGACTTGTTTCTGTAAATCTTGATCTGGACTTCTCCCTGCAGAAGTCCCTGGCTTGGAATTGGTCTTGCAAAGGTCTTTGGCTCCCGTCTATTGCTTCATAGTTCCCTGGCTCAGGTGCGCCCATAACCACAGAACACCTGGCTCAGGCTTACTCCCTCAGAGTTCTCACTGATTCACACTGGGACCCACAGAGGTTTCAGTTTCCTGTCTATTCCCTTTGATGTCCCAGACCAATGCCCAGACCAACAGAGGTCCTGGATCAGCATTTTTCCCTCTGAGGTCCATGACTCACACTTGGCCCTGCAGAGATCTCTGGTTCTGCTTACACCCTCAGAGGTCCCAGATTTATTCCCAGAGTGGCAGAGGTCCTGGCTCAGACCCATTTCCTTGGAGGTCCTAGACTCACTCCCAGACAAACAGTGGTCTTGGTCTGGCTTAGGTCTACTCCATTGAAGATCCCAGATTTATGTCTGGACCTTCAGTGGTCTCTGGCTCTGTCTCACTCACTGTCCAGTTACTCCCCCTGTACCTGTTCCAATGGAGTTTGCTGTCTATGTTCTACCCCTTGGTTTGTAATATTATACCAAGATCAGGGAACAAAAATCCTACTCTTCTAATATCTAGTCTGGCTCAATTCCAGACCTTGTATACCTTTATGTAGTACATATATGAACATGATTATGTACAGACATTCATAGTAAATGGTGTTCTCCCGGAGTATGAACAGAGCTGGATGAATTTCTTACAGTTTAGGCAAGACTTAGACCTCTGGGAGATGTCGGCAGAGGTTGAAGTTAGGTCTGTCAAAAATCACAAGAACCCAGACCTGTCTGGTCAGAGGACACCAAACACATTGAACAACATTAAGCTGGGGTTCCTCCCCAACCCTACCCAACAACAACTGCATCTTTCAGTATTCCTGATTCATCTGAGGGGGCTTGCTCTCCACATCTATCCTAGGTCGCTGCCCAACCTCCTCAGGGTCACTTTCTGAGAGCTTATGAGCAGGCAGAACTTCAGAGACACCGAGCATATGCACTCCCCATGCACACAAGCCTCATTGATTTGGGATTCCCTTCTGTATGGTAAGAATATGCTTTATTACTACTGTTTAATAGAGAATCTTCTTTGGCTTATGGCAGGGCAGAATATAGCTAGTTTGGAAAACTAAATTGAATGGAGGCAGAAAGCAAGTCATGCAGATGCCATGTAGCCACCCAATAGTCATCATGTGAAGTAAGAAACCATGACCCTCATAGTAATTTAAATATAAAATAACAGAAATGGGTTAATTTAAGATGTAAGAACTATATAGCAATTTGCCTGAGCTGTTGACAAAATAGTGTCGTAACTAATACAGTTTTGTGTGATTATTCAGGTCTGGGAGGTCAGGAAACAAAAGTACAGTCTCTATTTACACATCATCCACACCATATGGAGTGAGGTCTTACCTACAAGAGTGGTCTGCTGTTGTGGAAAATTATTTTCACTCTGTAAAGGTGCGCTACATTTTTTTTTGCTGCCTTTTAATGATGCAAACATGTTTTACATTTTTTGATTAAATAAAATTAACCTGTGGTCAACAGGCTGCATCATCATCCATCTGACAGGAAGCTGTAGGAATAAACTAATTGTACTGAGAGTTTTTAATTGGGGGCTGAGTCTAAGGACACTGCTCTTTTTATAAATGCAAGCAACAAGGACACGTTAGGGACTTGTTATTCAACCTCTCTGAGCTAGCAGGAATTTCCCTCAACATATAAATCCTGAGTTCAATAGAAGGATAAGAGATTTAAATATAGATTTTCTTACTGTCTTGACAGGATCCCCTATCTCCTATCTCTGTGAGTCTGAGGTCAGTGTCTAAGGAAACAGAATTCCTTCATTGTTTGTATGCCATAGCACAAACTGCTGCTGGTAAGTGTGGAGTTGCAATTGCTGTTTGGGACAGATGCTGCTTGAGGTGCAGGTGTATTGAGTGCATAACATCAGTGTGGCCCTCCTGCTAGCTGATTCCCGGCTACCAGAGCCCCTCACGAGCACTCTGTCTGCCCTTTTGGGTTAGCCCCTGTCCACTGGGACTCAGTGAGGCAGGCTAGAAAGAGCAAGGAAATAAAGGAGCAGAACAAGGAATAAACGCTACTCCCCCTAGGGTCTAGTTGGTATAATTACCTCACGAAGAGTCAAGAAAATTCAACACAAGTGATAAAACACAGAGTTTCTGCAGGGACAGTATGCATCATTCTAAAGATATCTCAAAGAGAATGTTCAAAACGATCAAGAACTCATGATGGGTGATGGGATTGTATGCCTCCAATCCCTGCATTCAGGAGGGAGAGGCATGAAGATCACCATGAGTTTGAGGCCAGACTGGTCTACAAAGAAAGTTGCACGACAACCAGAATGCTTACACAGAGAAACCTTGTTGCCTGGGTAAAAATAAATATATAAAAACCTAACCACAAAACAATCAACAACTCTCTTTAATTAAGGCCAGAATGTCTATGCCTTGCATTTAACTATGTTAGCATACCATACTCATCTCTAAATCTAATTAATACACCTTACAATTTCATTTACAAAAGAAATACCTGAGGATGAGGAATAAAACTTGGAAGGATGACTCAGCAGTTAAGAGCACTTACTATTCTGCAGAGGATTCATACCACATAGCAGATCACAACATAGATCCAGGTGACCCGATGCCCTCTTTTGGCCTCCATGGACTCTGCAAAATTATGATGCACATATAGATAAGCAGGCAAATATTAATATACATAAAATAAAATAATTAATTTTTAAATACATATAATTCTACTTTCAACTTGTACTAAATCTTTAAGATTTATAAATTACATTATTTGATTTTATTTCTTATTTTTTAAGACAAGGACTTATGCAGCCCATTGCTGGTCTGGACCTCACTATGTAGACCAGTGTCTGCCTTCCTTTGTGGTATGGGAAGTCCCTCAATATACAGTTGCTTTTATTGGTTAATGAATTAATATATAGAAAGAATAGACAGAGTCAGAGGAGAAGCCATGTAGCTGCCACCAGAGACAGATGCGTCAAACTTCTGGGATTAAAGGCATATACCACTATACCCAACTATGAATTAAATCCATTAAGCTATTTGACAAATATTTAAGCATCTTTTGTAAGGACATCTAAACACAGTCTCTCTCTCTCTCTATGTTGTATCTATCTTAGTTATGTATACTTTTTCCCTCTATCTTTTTTAATTTTGCTGAAAATGGTTTTCTGTTGTATAGCCAAGGATTTAATTTTACCCAAGTGGTGGTTCCTAAGTAGAGATCTCCCCAAGGGATTGGTAGCAATGCTGGACTGAATCTCCCCCACTGTATTGATACACATAGAGTCCCAAGGGGAAGTTACCACAGCTCATAGATGTCTTCTCAGCATGCACGATTCAGAGCTGGTAGCAGTGTGGCTATGCTACTTTTTATTCAGTCTCTGACAAGATACCATCTTCCCTTACACACTTAGTGAATCAGCTTTTCTTGACCATGTGCCTATTGTTAGCTAAGAAGTGGGAGGGGTACTAAATCAATACAAACTTATACAGTAATTGGGATATGAACAGAGGACCTTAAAATGTCAGATCTTTTAATCCTTCCCTGCCATCACTAGGAATCTAGTTTAAGAAAAAATGAAGGGCACACGTATAGCATGGTGGTGCATAACTATAATTCTCATACTTAGGAGACAGAGATAAAGAGATTAGAAGTTAAAGAAACTCCACAAACACAAAGCAAGGTTGAGATCAGCCTGGAATACGTGAAATACATTCACACATACACATGCTTGCACGTGTGCACATATGCACACACACAGATAGACATAGAAAAAAGATATGGTTAATTCATTGATTAATATGTACCAATTTTACTTACAGCACAAAATATGTTGATCCACATTACAAAAAATAATAAAAATTTGATGTGAAATTTGAAAAGAATGTTAAAATAAATTTCTGTGACATTCAATGGTGGTTTTCAACAGATATGAAAAAACATTTTAAAAGAAATATTGGAGGGCTGGAGAGATGGCTCAGTGGTTAAGAGCATTGCCTGCTCTTCCAAAGGTCCTGAGTTCAATTCCCAGCAACCACATGGTGGCTCACAACCATCTGTAATGAGATCTGGCGCCCTCTTCTGGCCTGCAGGCATACAGACAGAACAGTGTATACATAATAAATAAAAAAATAAAAGAAATATTGGATTATAGAAAATTATCCTGGCATAATCAATAAGAGGGGGGAAAGGCAAATCATCAAATATTGCATTAGCTTCTGTCCTAATCTTATTTGATAAATTATCTCTCCCTTGAAAAGTCTGTAGAAAATTCTCAAAAATCGTGGTGAGATGCTCACAGTTGTTTCCACTCTGCACAAAGATAACTGCTCTTTTCTTCTCCTTTTCAACACTGTTAGATATTTCTCTCTGGTTCATGTATGAAGAGCTACTAGGCTTTATTCCAAAGCAGCTGCCTAACTTTCCAACTCAGTAGCTGTGTGTAAGATTTCTGGTCCCTTGGAATTCATAAAGATGTCTTTAAATGTTCCTTGGCATCTTTCTTTTTAATATTTTGAGCAGTTTATGAGCAATTGGTATTGTTTCTTTAAATGTTGGGTAAATTTACCAGAAAAGTAACTGGGCTTCTGCTTTTTATTATTGCCAATTCAACCTTTTTATTGAGGATAAGTTACCCTAGTTTTCTCCTAACTGCTTTGAGGAAACAACATGCCCACAAAGCACATGAGGAAGAAAGAACTTATTCCATGTTCTCAAGGCAGGAGCTGACACGGGGCCATGGTAGGGTGCTGCTTACTGATTTGCTCCTCATGGCTTGTTCATTCTGATTTCTTATGGCACACAGAGTCACCAGACCAGGAATAAAACCACCCACAATGGCCTGGGCCCTTCCACATAAGTCATTAATCAAGAAAATGCCCTACAGAATTGTCTTCAGTCTATCTGATGGAGGTGTTTTCTCAATTAGGTTTCTTTACCGAGATAACCCTAGCTTGTGCCAAACTAATGGACAATTAATCAGAACAAAGTCAACTCAAAAGTTCTATTTTCTCTCGGTGAGTTTGAGTGTGCATAACATGCATGCGCATGAGTGTGATTGTATATTTGTGAATGCTGTTGTTTGTGAACTGCAAGTGTTACAGCTCCAGAAGAAAAGTGTTCTAACTTGTCAGGATGTCAGGTTATCCCTGAAAGTGTTACAACTCTGGAGAAAAGGGTATCCTAACTTGTTGGGAAGTCCAGATATACCTACAAGTGTTATAGACATGGAACTAAAGGTATCTTAACAAATCAGCTAGTCAGGCTATACCTACAGTTCTAAGGGAAGGTGTTCTCGGTACATACAGCTATAAGAAGAAAGATATCTTGACTTGTAAGAAATTCAGGCAATATGAACAGCTGTGGAGGGAAATATCCTGTGTATGCCTACAGCTGTGAGGAGAAAGGTACCCTGATTTATTAGGAAGTGAGGCTATACCTACAACTGTGAAGGGAAAGTATCCTGATTACCTATAGATGTATGGAAAAAGCTGTCCTGATTTGTCAGGATGTCAGGCTATAACTGCAGCTGGGATCCAGTGTAGGATGGTCTCCCAACAAAATATGGCAAACCTGCATTTCTCTGAGAGAGAGCCATTTAGAGCTGATCTCCGCTTTGCTCCCAAGGGAGATTCACATCAGAAGCACCCTTTCTTCTCGGTTACTGCCCAAGTTGTTACTTCTGCTTCACTCTGCTAAGGAGAATTTTCTGTGGAAATGTAGCAATCCACTGCAGTTATAGAAAAAAGTTATTACTTCAGCTATGTTCCCGTGAATGAGCTGCCAAGCAGAGATTCTGATCTGTGTCAGCAAAAGAAAATCTTCACCCAAAATTATTTCAAGATTCATTAATCCAGGAATTTGAATGATTCTACAAGAGTGTAGAAGGAAATACTCTGAACTACACAGACACAGAAACTTTTTTAGGGATCCTTAGGGGTAGAGTTTCTCCAGGGAGAAGGTTTTCAGGGAGGGAACTGGACTTGTTTCAATTTCCTTGATCTTAGACAAGCTCAGTTATTGATGGTTTCCCTGCTAAGAGAGTGTTTAGTTTTATGTTTAGTTGGTCAGAGGCTTATTTGGTTCTAGTTCTAGTGTATTCTTTGGCTCAGATTTTAGGGAAAGGATGTGTTTCTTTAGTTCTGGTTTCAGGACCAGGGTTAGTTTATTTCACTGAATCAGGGCTTAGAGTTAGGGTGTTGTTCCATTCACTGGTTATGGTTTCAGTGTCAAGGTGGGTTTGTTTCACTGGCATTGTGTTTAAAGTCAGGATGCCTTCCTTTTACTGACTCTGGATTCAAGGCCAGAGTGGGCTTCTTTCACTGGTTCTGGTGGGCAAGGTTGGATTTTTCTGGTTCCAGGCCCAGGGATGGTTTCTTTTACTAATTCTTAATTTCGGGCCATAGTAGGTCTTTTGTTTTACTGGTCATTTAACTCTACATGCACCTTGACACATGTGTGGAGGTCAAAGGACAAGCTGAGATGTGGATCTTTAACTTCCACCTTGTTTGGGATGTGGCCTCTTAGCTGTGTTCCTTTCCTACTTATCCCAAACATCCTGGCTGATGAGCTCCCAGGATCCTCCTATGTCCATTTCCTAACTCCCTGGACAGACAGAAATTGAGGGTATAGATATGAGACGTACAGTCAGGATTTGTAGTGTGGGTTTTGATAACTCATGGTTATGGACACTATATTTATTTGGCAAGTGCTTTGACCTATTGAACCATGTCCACAGACCTTCTACACTTTTCTTTCTTGGTGTGAGGACTGAAGCTGAGTTCTCCTCCTTACTAGGTAAGAACCTTCCTAGTGATCTGTATGTCAAGCCCAATTTTCTACTTTTTGTTTGAGAAAGGCCCTAACTCATTCATTCGAGATTGCCTTATATTCACTCTGTAGCCCAGGAAGTTTTTTAAGATAGAATCCTCCTGCCTCCCAAAGCAGCAGATGTTGAAGATTTCTGTTGAGGCCTAAGCTTGAGAATTTGTTAGTGTTTTCTGGTTGTTTATAGAAAATTGTCCATTTTGTCTGAGATGTCTAATATTTTGTAGTGCACCTTAAATACCTCATTTACTTGATAACATTATAGCATGTTTTAATCTTATATAATGTGATGTATAAAGTATATACAATATAAAAATATGTTGTAAAATGTTAAATTAAGCTAATTATAAAACACATTCCTTCACATATTTGGGGCAATAACTTAACATAGTTACTATTTTTACATTATTCTCTTTTTAACTAATTTATTTTATGCATATGGTTATTTTGCTTACAAATATTTGCCAAGTGCAAGCCTGGTAACTTTGCTGGTCAGAAGAGAGCAGTGAGTTCCTCAAGACCAGTATTACAAACAGTGGTGAGTCTCTATGTGGGTGCTTGGAATTAAACCTGGGTCACCTGCCAGAGCAGCCAGTGCTCTGAACTGTGGAGCCAATCCTCTAACCCTACATTTTCCCATGAATTATGGCATCTTTGTCTTTCAAAATATATTACTTGTGGCCACCTTCCATCTACCTTCATGATGACCTTTCCCAAGCTTTGGGTAGCCATAATGATATCCACAACTTCTAATGGAACTCTTTAAACACAATATACAAGTAAACTAAGGTGAGATTTGTCTCTTCGTGCATGTCATATTTTACTCCATGATATCATTCAGACTCAAATGCCTTGTAGAAAATTGTAAGTTTTCAACTTTTATAAGTCTATAGATGTTACAGTACTTCTTTATGATCCCTATTATTCTATAAACTTTGGAGTATTGTCTCCCATATCTAAACTCATTCTAGTAACATGAGTCTTTTATTTTAAAAATTTACAATATGATTACTCTTTCCAAAATAATCATATTATGACTTTATTGTTTTTCATCATTACTTTTTTGTATTCTTTTTTTTTTTTTTTGGTTTTTCGAGACAGGGTTTCTCTGTGGGACTTTTTTGTATTCTATCAATAGTTTCTGCTGACTTGTGATTTAGCCAAAGCTTCCTATGATCTGATGAGTTTGGGAATCTCCAAGTACACAAACCAAAGTTTTAAGGGTCTTCTGCTCATACTTCCCAGTTCCCACAGCTCCAGCTCCAGAGGTTCAAAAGGAAAGCCACAGTTTTTTCCCTGAGTGCTGTCTCTGGAAGAGTTCTGTTGCTACGGAACTGAGTTCCAGGATCAACTTCCAAGAAGGTCAATTAAACTGTGCTAATTGAACATTGTTTTGGTGATCTTTCTAGTCATACAGATGAAAGTGTAAGTCACAAACAATCCCACACCAGTTTGGAATTATGATTAATAGAATGGTTATTTATTTAAGGGGGAAAAACTTACATATCACCGTCCTAGACAACAGTCCTCTACGCAATCAGGAAGGGAGCCTAGTCGCTTGAAGTGGAGCCAGAAGCCAGAGAGCCACTGGACGGCAGTTGCTGCTTTTTTAAAGAGAGAGGGACCATGCCCCAATGGCTGGTATCTCAGCAGCTATTGGCTGAAGGAGCGGAAGGAGCTCCAGCAACATACAGATGTCCTGACCAAGCTCTCACCTGATTGCCATCATTGTTCCTCCCAACATTATATGTGACTTGGATTCTAAGAAATTCCCTGACCTTACCATAAGCAATAGTAAAAAATTTCATGTTGCTCAGTGTAGGTTGTAGAATAGGCTTCAGATCGCTTAGGCAGTAGGCAGAAGTGGTTAGCTTTCCTCTACCTTCATGTTTCTCAGCAGCTGCACCAGTGGTACTTTGGGAGGATCAGTCTACCATCATGAGGATAGTCACTCCTTTGTAAGTTACTTAGTGACCTCTGATTCTTAAACAATAAGTGTGTACTCTATCATGCTGGCAAGTTCAAATATACTTAAGTTTCAAAGTGTTGTCCAAGAAAATCACTATGCCTGACCAAAGATGTCAAACCTTATTCTCAGCAAGGCAGTCACTGCGATTCACAGCAGCAGAATTCAACTGTATTTGTCTTGTCCACCTTGGATTTTCAGCTTTATGAGTTCAGTGACTTTGTTGGATTCATCTTTGATTCCTCCAGAACAAAATACAGCTTGGGACACTAGGTGTGATGTGTGGCTCTGCCCAATAATGTGTCATTTCATTTTTCACTTGTGTGATATAATTTACTGACATCTGGAAAAAGTGAATCTCAACAGAGAAAAGTCTCCATGAGATCTGGCCTGTAACGGTATTTTATGAATTAATAATTTAAGTGGAAGCACCCAGACCACTGTGCATGTTGAAACCCCTGAGCATGCTAAGCAAGACACGGGGAACATGCCATTAAGCAACATTCCTCTGCTTTAGTTCCTGCTGTGATTTCCTCAATGATGGGATGTGACTGGAAAATTTAAGACCAATAAGCCCTCTCCTCCTCAAGCTTCTCTGGACATTGTGGTTGAAATAACAACAATAGAAAACAGGCACAAGTAGAAGTGAAATCACAGTCACATTTCAAGCTGCTTAGCAACCATAACAGAAATGCAGAAAGAAATAGATATAACTTCAGAGTGTAAATAAGGTCACATTTTGTTTGCTATGTGTACTAATATTGCGGAGTTTTGGAGAACAGACAGTATACAGTACTCACAGGATTTCAACTGAAACATGCTGTGTCTCCTCACTGGTCATATAATTAAGGGCTGCATTATAGGGCAACATGAGAAATTCTCCTTACCTATCCACTTTTCAACAGTTAGCTATTTTGCTTTCAATGTTGCCAATTCTCTCTAGGTGTCTTTCTTTCTTTCTTTCTTTCTTTCTTTCTTTCTTTCTTTCTTTTTTTTTATGTCTTTCTTTGTTCCTTCCTCTCTCTCATTTCTTTCTTTGGTGTGAAGATGTGAAAAAATTTCCAATACATAAAATAATTGAGATAAACATACAAAAAATAGTTTACATTCAATAGCTAGATAATGGATAAAGATACAATCGCATAACAGCTTTGGTGATTGGTTTCCAGTACATGTGACAAAGACACCCATGAGAACAACTCAAGTACAGAAAGAGATCAGATATTCAGTAGGTCGAGTGAATGATCAAGTCAATATAGAAACACTGCTCCAACCATGGAGAGGACAACTGATGACTTATTCTAAAGCAAAATATAAATGATCAGTGGCCCCATTACAGGCTTCACCACATTTCCTCTTCTGGGAAGAAAGCAGTTTTTAAAGTTTTTATAGAAACAGAATAAAGGCACACATTAAGACACCATTTAAATACTTTGGTGAAATTTTAGTTATGAGTCACATGGGTTAGAGAATAGTTTGGTCCTCTGTTATAGAACACTGAGTTAGTAGAAATGAGGGTTTGTTAGCTAGAGCATTGGAAAAGGTTTCTATCTGATATTAAAGAGTGTTAAGTCAGGCACAATGGTGGATAAAGAATGACATGATGGTTTGAGTAAGAATTTTTCATTTGGCTCAAATATTTATATGCTTAGTTATAGCACAGAGCAAGACTGATTGAGATTCAATAGGATGTATTGTCTTGTTGGAGTATGTGTGGCCTTTTTTAGAGGAGGAATCACTAAGAGTGGACTCTAATGTTGAAGAACCAGGCCAGGGCTAGTGCCTTTACTTTACTGCTGTCTACAGATTGGGATATAGAAATCTCAACTTTTTGTCCAGGGCCATGTTTCCCTGTGTGCTACCATCCTTTCCACTATGACAATAATAGAATGAACATCTGAAACTGTACACAAGTAACAATTAAATGTTTTTGTTTATAAGCATTGCCATGGTTCTGTTGTCTCTACACAAAATTAAATACTAAGATAAATGGCTATCAATGGGGCTAAATATAAATCCAATTTAAACTATAATTATGCTCTGAACCTCTAATATCCAAACCTCACCACAAGTACTGAGGTTCGAATTATTTAACTAGTCTTAATAGAAGGTACAGTATAGGTGTGGCTACCTCCTGGGACATCTGTTCACAGTTCCATAGTCCTGTGCCGTTGGGCAGAAAATCACAGTGGCTGAAACAAGTTGCTCAGGAATTTCTTATGATACGGTTATTAGAAAGCAGAGGAAAAAATACAGGAAAGGCCAGAATCTGAAGATGCCACAACCCGCATATGGTGCCACCATCTGGGAAATGAGGAATTGAGCACATGAACTGTGGGAACATCTCATGTTCAAACTGTAACAATGGTAACACACTCCTACACTCCACACATAGACTTTACAATTGATAGTCATTTAATTAGTATATCTTATCATATAACAATCTGTTTATCTAGCAAGTATTCATCTGTTTTTATTGCCTGCTTTTTAGGAGAGGTCTGTGTTGACTGAGGGGTTGTTAAAGTGCTGTGTGCAATAATTGGGTACCTGATTCCGGATTTCCAGCACCCACACAAAATATCAGGTTGTTGTTTCCTAGGCTTGTGGTCTGAGATAAGGGGGAAATATAGACAAGAGAATCCCCCTTCTCTGTCTCTCTCTCCTCTCTTCTCTCTTCTCTCTCTCTCTCTCTCTCTCTCTCTCTCTCTCTCTCCCCTATTCTTCTGCCTTCCCCCCCCATAAGCCCCCCCAAATAAATATTCACCCTCACTCTGCATGTCGTTTCTATCCATGTCTCTGTCTCCTGCCGGCCTGCCATGTGTCTCCCTGCCTGGGACCAGCCATCGCTCGGGGACTGGCAGCCATCTCTGACTCGGACTGGCTGCACCCAGGTCCTGCTCCCTGCTGCCACAGGACCTGCTCCCACCATTTGGGGACCTACAGCATTTCTGCTCCCTATTGCTGCTAGGGATCCTGTTGCATTTTTAATTTTTCCATTACACATACTGTTTTACATTTTTTTTGTCAGAAATAGCACTCAATCCTTTCCTTACTGTTTGACATTTGTTTTTTACCTTATTTCAGTATAAAGGGTTGTTGTCTTAAAATGTTTATAATGTGATACTAAACTTTTTGCTAAAATGTTTCTGATGTGTTCTTAGAGTTGAAAGACTCTAAATGCATTTCTAAGCCCCCTCAACTCTAAGACATTTTCTAAAACCTTACACTCACTCTTGGAAACACGACAGTCGCCCCCCCACACACGCTGGACTGCTTATCTTCCTATGTCCTTGTGAATAATCTTCAAACATAACTCTATTCTGGGAATTGAAGCAAAAACAACCCACAGATGTTGACGCCGTTCTTGACGTGTTGATTTAGTCACTTAATCAAGGTCAGAAAGACCACAGAGATGCTCTCCCTGATCACCTGACCACGCAGCTATTCTCCTGCCCTGGAACAGACCAATCATTGCTAGTAACCCTTTGAATAAGCCAATCCAATAAGTTGGAAAACAGCCTACAGGTTCCCTCCCTTGTGTCTTGGCATTTTGCTTTAAAAGATAGACTGTAACAGCTATCAGATGTCTTTAATATCCTGACCTTGAAGGGCCCTGTCATGACAGAATAAAAATCCTCTTGCTTTTGCATCAATTGAGGCTTTGTGAGTGGTGTCTGGAGCAACTCCTCCTTGATGATTGGACTTCTTCTTTTTTTAATATTTATTTATTTATTTATTATGTATACAATATTCTGTCTGTGTGTATGTCTGCAGGCCAGAAGAGGGCATCAGACCTCACTACAGATGGTTGTGAGCCACCATGTGGTTGCTGGCAATTGAACTCAGAACCTTTGTAAGAGCAGGCAATGCTCTTAACAACTGAGCCATCTTTCCAGCCCCCTTCTTTTTTTTTTTTTTGGTTTTTTGAGACAGGGTTTCTCGGTGGCTTTGGAGCCTGTCCTGGAACTAGCTCTGTAGACCAGGCTGGTCTCAAACTCACCGAGATCCGCCTGCCTCTGCTTCCTGAGTGCTGGGATTAAAGATGATTGGACTTCTAGTCCAACATTTTGGTGCATTGGCCTGGAATTGAGTTGCTTCTGGACTCACTCCATGCCCAGGTGGAGGTAACGTTGAGCGCTCTTATTGTCTTTGTCTGTCTGTCTGCTTTGTTTCTGTGATTATTGTATTCTGTGTTTGTTGTTATTTTGAGTCTGTAGTGCTGTGTACCTTTTGAAATTGTACCTTCATAGGGCCAGTATCTCTACTGGAGGACACTCCAGTAATCTGTAAATCTGGGGGACACTCCACTAATTTGTCAATCTGGAGGACACTCCAGTATGTGAAGGGGCTAAGAGTGACCAGGTCACTCCTCTAGTCCCCAAGAGGCAGGGCTTTTTGCCACTCACCTCCTCTGAATCCGTAGTGATGCACAGTTTCTGATTTTGAGTTTGGTTTGCCTTTTTGTGTCTTTGTTTTTATGTCATGTCTTTGTTTTTCTATATCTGTTTGTACTTGAGTCTAAATCTGGTACCATGGGGCAGTACCTCACCACCTCTCTGACCCTAACTCTGACTTTAGAGCAAAGCTCTAGACCAAGCTGTGGAAACCCGAAAGAAATACTGGTAAGCGGTCTGCTTCCTCGAATGGCCCACTTTTGAAGTGGGCTGGCCACAGGGTGGGACACTCAATCTAGATACTATTTTGCATGTAAAAGAAAAAGTCTTCCAGCCTGACCCTTATGGCCACCCGGACCAGGTTCCCTATATTGTCACCTGGGAGAGCTTGTCCAAAGAACCCCCTTACTCTGGGTCAAACCATTTCATTACAGAGCACAGTGCAGGCACCAAGGCAGGCTTCCCTCTGACTTTGAAAACAGCAGTCTGCCCCTCCCCTGTCTCTTTTCCCTGCAGGAGGCACACATGCCAGCAGGGTCCAAGCTGGTGCTAATTCCTCCCCACAGGACCCAGTAAGCCTGTGGGCTGTTTCTTTGGGGTCAGATACCCTATTAGAAAGCAAAAGTCCTGTAAAGAGCCTGGACCTTTTCACTTTGGCAGCAGATAGAGAGATTGCATATAAATATCCCTGTGTCTTTTGGTAAACCACGAATGTGGATTCAGGAGCAACAGGTAGTAGAGCAAGCCAACAACAGAAGGGCCTCCCAGCCCTGTGGCATCTCTCTTCTTAGGATGCTCTGTTCTGGTCATCACGTGCTGTGTCCAGGGTAAAGCTTCTGGTTTAAAAATTGGGGAAAGTGCCGGGCGGTGGTGGCACACACCTTTAATCCAGCACTTGGGGGGCAGAGGCAGGCGGATCTCCGTGAGTTCGAGAGCAGCATGGTTTACAAGAGGTAGTTCCAGGACAGGCTCCAAAACCACAGAGAAATGCTGTCTCGAAAAACAAAAACAAAAACAAACAAAAAACAAAAACAAAAAAAAATAGGGAAAGTTAAGCTAAGTCACTTTAAAAAAATGTGCTTATAAAAAACTACAGAGGCTAATCTATAAACTAATTTAAAAACATTGTTGGTTTCTATATTTCTTACTAAACAGTGTGTACAGAAAAAAGTAAATTCCCAGCTCTTATACAGGGAATGGATGGATACAGGACTACACAGTCTTCAAGAACTATTGCTGTAAAAGCCCTGACCCCAGGCCAGGGCCATGTAAACAGCCCAGCTGAGCTTCTAAGCCACCCATGTGCCCATGTTCAGATCTGAATTTAACATTTGACTGCTTGCAATACTTGTGATGAGGTGGGGACTCTGAGTTGCCTCACATGGAGATCATTCTCATTCATTATTGATATAAAAACGGTACATTTGGGGTTGTTTTCAGATTCCGTCTGTGAGAAAATAATTCTGCTATGTAAAATAGGCCCAAAAGGGATATTGCTGAGTTTTGAGGTAATATGTTACCTAATTCTGAAAATTCATCATACTAATGTTCAAAGTAGGTGTATCAGTTTGCATTTTTACCCAAAATGGATGATTTTTATTCCACATTCTTTTAAGCATAAATTGTCAAACAATATTTTTAATGTTGGTCATTTTTACAGGGATAAGATAAAACCTCAGAATTGTTTGATTTGCATTTCCCCGATGAATAAGGATGTTATATTTAAGCAAATTTTAAATATCTTTCAGTCATTTTAAGTTCATCTATTGAGAATTTACAGTTTAGGTCTGTAACATAATTTTATTGGATTATTTGTTCTTAATAGTACTAAGTTTTTAAGTTCCTTATATGTTTTAAAAATAATTGATAAAGATACCTTCCCATTCTACAGGTTGATATTTTGTTCTGTTGATTATATACTTTGCTACACAAAAAGCTTCTCAGTTCTGGAGATCTCATTTATTGATTGTTTCTCTCAATGTCTATGCCACTGAGGCTGTGTTTGAAAATGTATTTAAAACTTTTTTCTTCTTGAGGGTCAGTTTGTTGGCGCCTTTAATATTAAGGCGGTCTTTGATTTGTTTGGGTTTCAGTTTTGTGCATAGTGATAAATATAGATCTATTTTCATTCTTCTATGTGTAATTAATTCTTTTTTTTTTTTTGGTTTTTCGAGAAAGGGTTTCTCTGATTAGCTTTGGTGGTTTCAGCTCTTGTGCCACTGGCCTCGAACTATAGATCCCTGCTCTGTCCCGATTCTATTATGCCCGTGTAATTAATTCTTAAAGGGAGAAACTGACAGTCAAAATGCCGGGCTCATGGCAAATCTCAGGGGCAAGGCACCCCACTAATTTGGCCAAGTTAAAAGAGGTTCTTCAGGGGCAAGTTAAAATCTGTGTTTCTTAAATGTTTAATGGAGGTTTACAGGCATTTTATCCAACCTCTAAAGGTCAGCAGGCAGTGGTAGCCATGGCCTTCATATGACAGTCAGCATCAGATATAAGGAGAAAGTTACAGCAAGTAGATAGGTTGCAAGATTATAGCTTACAGAATTTGGGGAGACAGAGAAAATGAAGCGAAAGAGAGAGGCGGGAAGTGAAAGAAAGAGAAAGGTGGGAGGCAGAGGAAAGAAAAAAACAGAGGGATCATAAACAAGAAAGAAATTTGACTAGGAAAAAAAAAGACAGGACTCAGACAGATAGGGAGCCTGGACAACAGAAGATCAAAGACAAATGAAGATGGACAGAGGAACTCCTTGGAAAAAGGCCAATGTGCTTATGGCAAGAAAAAGGACGTTAGATTCCTCTATAGATTTTATTTTTTTTTATTTTTTTATTTTTTGGTTTTTTGAGACAGGGTTTCTCTGTGGCTTTGGAGCCTGTCCTGGTACTAGCTCTGTAGACCAGGCTGGTCTCAAACTCAAAGAGATCCGCCTGCCTCTGCCTCCTGAGTGCTGGGATTAAAGGCGTGCGCCACCACCGCCCGCCTTCTCTATAGATTTTCTAAGGGACACAGGAACTGACCACTCTGTGCTAAAACAACTGTTGAACAAACTGGACACCTTACAAACTATAAATTTGGGAAAAGAACAAATAAATGACTCGTTCCTCCCTGATCACCCCTACATGTATGATCAAAGCCATTTGTTGACCAAACGAGGGACTTTGCTTTCCCTTTTAGTTGTTTTCAGTTCTGCAGGAGATGCAGACTGCTTGTCTGCCTTGGCCTTCACCACACCCTCCTTCTGCCACACCACCAGAGAAATCCTTGCCTCCTAGCAACTGCCTTGGTAACATGCTCGCCCTAAAGCCTGCATGAGCCCTGGCTGCTCACCCTGCAGTGTCACTCCCCTCTCACATGTCTGACTGTGATAGAGCACTCACAATGCTACCACAGGTGCCCTCCTGCACTGGGCTGCAGCTCCTGTGCCCTGATTACATCGATGGACTACGTATCCTACCAGCATCTGCAGAAAGGACAGGTGACTGGCAGAATGGCAGACTGAGTTGTGCCAGGCAGAGCCGGAAATGATGGCGAAGCTTGCCTGGGGCTCAAGGCTGGGGTCTGAGTCAAGCAGGTATACAAGACTGAAGGTAAGCGGGGGTTGACCGAGCCCCCGCCTCACCGTCCGGGCCGGGCCCAAGCCAACCCTAAAAAAACAAAAAAAAAAAACTGGAAGGCAGGGGCAGCAATGGTGGACAAGAAGCAAATGATCTGGGCCAGTAATCTCCCTGAAGGGACATCAGCCTGACCAGAAAGCAGAACTTGTGACATTGATACAAGCTCTACAGATGGTAGAGGGAAGGTCTACACTGACGGCAGCTATGCTTTTGCCACTAACCACATACATGGAGCAATATACAGACAAAGAGGACTGTTGACATCTGTGGAAAATTTTTTGAGCCTCCTCGAGGCCACACAGTTGCCAAAGAAGATAGCCATCATACATTGACCAGGACTGGTACAGCCAATGTAATGGCTAAGAAGATCATAAAAGAAATCTTCCCGAGGTTTGGAATGCCCAAGATAATCATGTCCGATGATAGACCTGCCTTTGTTGCCCAGGTAAATCAGGGCATGGCCAAGACATTGGGGATCAATTGAAAATTGTGCTTTCCAACGCCAAAGCTCAGGTCAGATAGATAAGATAAATAAAATTCTAAAAGAAAATTTTTACAAATTAACAAAAATTGGCCCTAGAAACAGGCAAAATGACTGGATAGACCTCCCTCCCTCTGTCCTGTTTTGGGTTTAAAACACCCCTGGGTGATTTAAACTCACTGCTTATGAGATCATATGTGAGGGCTGCCACTGCTCACTAAGGCAAATGAGGTATATAATCGTGATGCTGTTCTTCCCAGACTGTTATCCGCCCACCTAAAGGCCCTCCTGATCATCCAAACCCAGGTGTGGAAGCCTCTGGCTGCTGCCTACCAGCCCAGACACCCAGATATTTCACATTCGTTGGTGATTGCCACACCAACTCCAGTGTCATCTGTGTGACATGACATATGTCATTATGCTGGATGGGAGCTACATGTCCCATGGGACTAGGCTTCCTGGAGGTCAATGGCAGACAGCCTGCTATTAGCCACAGCTGAGGCATAGACGGGTTTCTCGATTAGCTGGCTATGCAGGATATGAGCTTTGCACAATCTCTTTTATAATAATGATTATATATATATATATATATGACAAGGATCATTCTCTTCAGAAACAGCTCTGGGATAAGGAAGCACAGTATGGGAATGTATAAGAGTACAGCAGAATCTTTGTCATACACAGGGTGTATGAAGAGCAAGGGAATAGATGGGTTAATGTTGATGGACAAAGACTGTTATATTATACTTTCAACTTTATGGATAGGCTTGCTAGACCCCAACCCCCATGATGTCTGCTGCATAAGAAGGTACTAAAAAGTATAGTTCAACAGGTGCAGAGAACTGATTAGGTATATTTGGTCACTAGATGAAATAAAGGGTTAGGAAGAGGAAGGGCCATGATCGCGATAATGAGACAGAAACTTTCTATTCATAATGAAACCACTTGCCTGAGGTTTACATTCCCAAGGACAAGATTTCCTCTTCTAAGGATGCTTTATGTCTAGCACCTGTTCCTGATAATATACTTTTCTTAAATATTGCTGATGTGACTAAAAGAAGCTTTCATACTGTGCCAACTATTGATACATGACCTTCTGATTTGTTCTTTGTTTGAATACTATATAATGAAAACATGAATTCAGTAAAATTGCAGCAGATTTCAACCACTCTCTTGTGTCTTGTGTCTGTCTGTCATTCGCCGAACTTGTGCCTTTCTGTTACCAAGACCCTGCTTCTCCCACGGTCTGAGTGGCTCCCCTGAGCCGGTCCGTGGCAGGTGATTCCATATACGCCTGGAAACATCAGTCCCAGAGTCTTAAACCCTCCTGGAAGGGATCCTACACCATGCTCCTTATGACAACCACTGCTTCCAAAGTAGACGATGTTGCGACCTGGATCCACACATCTCACATGAAGCTGACACCTCCACAGGATGTCTCAGGACCCTCCAGACAAAAGCTTCAGCACACCCAAATCTAAACTAAGAACTCTTAAAAAAATACCAAAAAACTCTTCCAGGGACTCTTCCCTACATGTAGACACTATGACTGATATATTTGTCTGGGGGGGATGGGATGTAAACAAACTTGACAAGGTGGGGGGAGCTGAACTAGCCCCCCTCCTGCAGGGGCCTTAAGCACCACACCAAGCCCTAAGGCCCGGCTATTTCCCATCTCCCTCCCTAAAAACCCCAGCTAGATTCTTTCCAGTCCCAGGACTGTAAAAAATACCAACTCCTGACGTTCATTCTTGAACAACTCAATATTGCCCAAGTTTTAGTACTGACCCACCAATATCAGGCTCTCAAGAGAGACCTCAGAAAATCCCAAGACTGGGATTTGACAAAACAACAGAAGGGAATGAAAGACTCTAAATGCATTTCTAAGCCCCCTCAACCCTAAGACATTTTTTTAAAGCCTTACACTCACTCTTGGAAATGGGACAGTCGCCCACACACACACGCTGGAATGCTCATCTTCCTATGTCCTTGGGAATAATCTTCAAACGTAACTCCATTCTGGGAATTGAGGCAAAGACACCCACAGATGTTGACTCAGCTCCTTATATGTTGATTTAGTCACTAGAACAAGGTCAGGAAGACCACAGAGATGCTCTTCCTTATCACCTGACCACGCAGCTATTCTCCTGCCCTGGAATAGACCAATCATTGCTAGTAACCCTTTGAAGAAGCCAATCCAATAAGTTGGAAAACAACCTACAGGTTCCTCCCTTGTGTCTGTGGCTTTTTGCTTTAAAAGAAGGACTGTAACAGCTATCAGATGTTCTTCATATCCTGAACTTGAAGGGCCCTGTCATGACAAAATAAAAATCCTCTTGCTTTTGCATCAATTGAGGCTTTGTGAATGGTGTCTGGAGCAACTCCTCCCTAATGATTGGACTTCTAGTCCAACAGAGTATAAATAGAAAAATTAGAAACTTAAAGTTTAAAAATTTAATTGACTAAAAATCACAGTATATTAGTTAGGGTTCTCTAGAGTCATAGAACTTATGGACCAAATCCCTTTCCATTCATCTATGTATGTATGTATGTATGTATGTATGTATGTATGTATGCATGTATCTATCCATCCATCATCTATCTATCTATGTATCTATCTATCTATCTATGTATCTATCTATCTTATCTATTATCATCATTCTATATATCTATGTATCTATCTATCATTCTATCATCTATCTATCTATCTATCTATCTATCTATCTATCTATCTATCTATCTATCATCTATCTATGATCATATGGGGATTTTTGGGGGAATAACTTTCAGAGTGCAGTCCAAAACTGGCTGTCAGTGAAAGGAAGGTTCAAGAATCTACCTCCGACCCACAAGACTGGGTGTCTCAGCTGTTTTGTGTATATGCTGGAATCCCAAAGAAGTAGACTTCGATGACAATGAAGGAATACCTGTGCTGACAAGGTGAGAGAGTGCAGAGATATTGAAGACCCCATGACTATACAGAAAATGCACATGTGACAGAGCACTAGGCAGATCCACAGGAAGTGTATACACATCCAACCAAACATGGAACAATCTATTTTGCTGAGCTGTAGAAACACTTCTCTTTTGGAAAAGTCATTGTTGTACCTCTCTGTGTTAACTTTGTAAAGCCCTGATTTTCCCCAAAACACCTCAGCAGTGTGACTTCTGCAGGGCAATGGTGTGACCTTGCTTCCCCACACCAGTGGGCTTTAGAGTGATAGCATTCATTTCTTTTTCTTTTCTTTCTTTCTTTTTTTTTGGTTTTTCGAGACAGGGTTTCTCTGTAACTTTGGAGCCTGCCCTGGAACTTGCTCTGTAGACCAGGCTGGTCTCGAACTCACAGATATCCGCCTGCCTCTGCCTCCTGACTGCTGGGATTAAAGGCATGCGCCACCATCGCCCGGCCATTCATTCCTTTTTCTAACAGTCAAATTGACATTTGTCAGTCCCAGAAATTTACCCTCTAACAGACCACATAGAAATTTCTATAGAAGGCAGGCATTGAGCAGTAAGACCGCATGCCCCACCTTTGCTAAAAAACAAATCTGGGCATTCCCAGAACTGGTTATCACAAAGAGATTAGATAAGGAGAATGGGTGAATTCAGGATTTAGGCAAGTTTATTAACTTTATCTAATGGTTTGGAATGTCAGGTACTTCCCCTTGACTGCTGACTCTTTCTTTCCTGGGCCAGGTCACCTGTTCAGGAGTCCTGCTTTGTCTGGTTCTACCTGCCTGTTTTTGTCATTCTGATACGCCTAATATCATTGTTCTTGCTTGAGGAATATTCCAACTATGTCTGTAAAGACTAGAAACCTCATGGAGACCAGCCCTTACTCTTATTCTTCTTCTCCTCACTACTTCTCATTCTTCCCCTTACTCTCCTTTCTTCTTTTCCTTCCTCTTAGTCTCTTCCCCTTCCCCTTTCTTTTCTTCCCCCTCCCCTTCTTCACCTTCACCTTCTCCTTCTTCTTCTTTTCTTTTCTTTTCCCTTCTTCACTTTATTTCTTTCCCCTTGCATGAAAAATAAAGAAGATGCAGTGGTAATGTACTTCAGTTTAACTTTTATACTCAGATCCTTGCCTGTTGTACACATCCAATTCTAAGCACTCTGGGGTATTGAGGCAGGCACTCAAGGCTCCCTGGTAGAGAAAAATAATGCCCCATCTGTTGTTCTTTTTTAAAAAATACTGCAAGATCCCAGAGGCAGTAGGCAGCAGAAATGCTGTAGGTCCCAAATGGTGGTAGCAGGCCATGTGGCGGCAGACAGAGGGCCCTGGGAGCAGCCAGTCCCAGGCAGAGACGGCTGGTCTCAGAGCAATGGCTGGTCCTAGGCAGGGAGACACATGGCGGGTGGGCAGAAGACAGAAACATGGATAGACACAACAGGCAGGGTGAGGTTGAATGTTTATTCAGGGGGTTATAGAGGAGGAAGGGTGGAGGGGGGGACAGAGAGAGAGGGAGAGAGAGAGAGAGATAGAGAGAGAAGAGGAGAAAGAGACAGAGAAGGGGGAAAGCAGAGAAGTGGGGAGAGAGGCAAAAGCGAAGCTGCCTCTCTGAGAGGAAGATGGAAAAGAGAGCGAACTCAGGCTGGAAGCTGAAGATCAGCCTGCCTCAGTGGATGGGGAGGGAGTGGGCGTGGCTTGTCTCTTAAAGGGACCAATACCATAACATTCCCAGGTCTTCCTTATAATAAAAAGCAAATTAGATGCTCCAGTTTGAAGGAATTGGGGTGGCGAATTCTCAAGACTGCTTCCTGCTGATTTGTGGGCGTTGTCTTGGGGGAGCGTGAGAGAAGGCTGGGAGCATCCTGGCGTCGCTGGTCCCTTTGCTTTTGACTGGTGTTTTGTGGCATGGCCTAAGGTATTGGGAGGACAAAGAAGAAAGTTAAATTAATGTTAAAAAAAATTTAGGACCAGGGAATTGAGGGGTATCTGACCTGTTTTAATTCGGCTCCCTGGAACTCAAGAGAACTCCTTGGGTTTGTGAAAACAGAAGTTTTAGGACATATAATGACTGTAGCATAAGAGATAAATTTGATTTGAAATTTGTTTGGTGAGGTCACCTTACAAAAACCTCAACCTGGCAAAACCTCTCAGCTGTCAGACTATCAGAGATCTTTGAGAAATATAAGATTTTATGTGAGTTACTGATTAAAAAATGACAGAGAACTTACTTGGTTGGCACCCAGAGCTACTCTTTTTGGGGTCCTCCATGGTCGCTGAAGGTTGCACTTGAGCTTTGCTGTTTAGCACAGGGCCTGCCAGGCTCCAGAAGATCCTGTGGGCTAAGAAATCTGTAGGAAGACAGGCCTACCTTGACCTGAGCAGCTAGGCTGTCGATTCCAGCGATTCCATCCACGTCTAGAGATCTCTAGTTTAGATGAAAGGCAGGTTTTCCCAATGGTTAGCGCTCTGCAGTTGAAGCGAAATGCAGAAGGACGTTGTTCTCCATGTGTCTGTCTTCTTTGGAGGGAGCAGAGAGCTGCTGCTAGGAGCCAACCTGTCTCTTTTTGGTGTTGTGAAAAGTTTTTAATAATTAAATACTTAAATATCACATTCCCTAGATCTCTGAGCAGTTGAGGGCTGGATTAAATATAGCTGCAGTATACTGGCTCTTAACAGGTAAGGTCCACATTTGCAAACGGGCAGAAAGAAGAAACTTCTGGCAATGGAAGGTTAATGCCAGAACTGACAATGGTAGAAAACAGCTTAAGAGATTTAAAGGTACATACCAGCTTAAAATATGAAACTCATGATTTTGTAGTCTGAAATGAGATGTAATACTCAATTATTATGCATTGAGAGAAGGAACAAGAATTGAGCAACGTGGTCGCCTCTGACGGGCCCTATCAGAGACATTTGCCATTGCCCAAAACATATTTAACAGTTAGCATGAGGATTTTAGTGAAAACCAGGTGAGAACGGCTGCCAGCATTAGCCTGGCCCAGTATCTAATCAATGCCAGGCTTTCCTCTGAGAAGGGCATGGGGTGCATTGCCAACCCAGTGGAAGGCTCTTCTGGAAGGCAGGGTAAAACCGGGAGAGTGAAACCGGGAGAGTGTGGTCACGTGATCTGGCTCTCAGCCAAGATGGCGAAAAGGTCACCTGACCCATCTGGCCTTCAACCAAGATGGCGACCGCCACGTGTAGTCTGCTCAGTTGGAAAGCCCGCCAGCCACAACAGAAGCCACAGAGGGGAGGGGCAAAAGGCTGAAACCGAAAAACTGGGAGAACGGCTTCCCATTAAGGCGAGATGCAGATGACACGAACACCCAAACTCCGGGGGGATTGGCTTAGAATTTTTAGATCCCATGGTTGAGTGACAAGTTCTGCCTGCAGGGGCACAAGAGAGTGCCGCGAATGCAGCAGTCTCGGGGTGCGAGCGTCCTCGGACCCCGGAGGCCGCGTTAGGGACGAGAAGCCCGTGAGAGGCCAACCGTATGGCCTTTTTCCAGCTGACCGTACAGCTGAAGAAGGTGCCTGTGTAGAGACAGGACCACCAAAGGAGAAGGAAGAAAAGAAGGAAACCAGAAATCCCGGATTTCTGGGGAGCAGACGCTGGGAATCCCGGATTCCCAGTGCAGGCAAAATCGTCGTCAACCAAAAATTGGAGAAGGAAGGGAGGGGGCGATCTACCCAGAATGTACCAGAGAACGCTGGCCAGGCGTTTTGTAGATGTAATGGGAAGAGGGCCCGTGGATCAAACTCACGAATTGGTTGGTGTCGGAGATAGCTGTGGCGGAAGGACGCGGGAGCGGTGGAAGTGGTCGCGTTCGCAGCTCCGTTGCGGCTCGGCTCCATGCCTGGCGGGAGGGTCCAGGTTCCGGGAGGCGCCCAGGCCCAGAGACCAGGCCCCAGATGGAGAGCCCGGGACGGGAGTCCCCAAGTTTCGGCACCATTTGTTGTTCTTTTTAAAAAAATACTGCAAGATCCCAGAGGCAGTAGGCAGCAGAAATGCTGTAGGTCCCAAATGGTGGTAGCAGGCCATGTGGCAGCAGACAGAGGGCCCTGGGAGCAGCCAGTCCCAGGCAGAGACGGCTGGTCTCAGAGCAATGGCTGGTCCTAGGCAGGGAGACACATGGCGGGTGGGCAGAAGACAGAAACATGGATAGACACAACAGGCAGGGTGAGGTTGAATGTTTATTCAGGGGGTTATAGAGGAGGAAGGGTGGAGGGGGGGACAGAGAGAGAGGGAGAGGGAGAGAGAGAGAGAGAGAGAGAGAGAGAGAGAGAGAGAGAGAAGAGGAGAAAGAGACAGAGAAGGGGGAAAGCAGAGAAGTGGGGAGAGAGGCAAAAGCGAAGCTGCCTCTCCGAGAGGAAGATGGAAAAGAGAGCGAACTCAGGCAGGAAGCTGAAGATCAGCCTGCCTCAGCAAATGGGGAGGAGTGGGTGTGGCTTGTATCTTAAAGAGACCAATACCATAACACCATCTTTCTTCTTCCATTGTCCTTCCAGCAGAAGGTATGACACAAATTGAAGGTGTGCCTTCTAGCTTCAAGGTCTAGATCAAAGTTGAGTGTCATTCATCCTTACTATTTGGAATATTGGCCTGTTGTCCTCCTCCCTTAAGGTACAGATCCCAACTGTGCCCTCCAGTTTTTTTTTCTTTGAGACAGGGTTTCTCTGTGGTTTTGGAGCCTGTCCTGGAACTAGCTCTTGCAGACCAGGGTGGTCTCGAACTCACAGAGATCCACCTGGCTCTGCCTCCCGAGTGCTGGGATTAAAGGCGTGTGCCACCACCTCCTGGTTTGGCCTCCAGTTTTGAATTGTAGTTCATTTCTTATATAATAAAGTTGAAAACCAAGAACAACTGTCATACTCAATCCATTGTCAACATGACATACAATCATATCACCTTATTAATTTCCAAATGAAAATCAATAACCGTGTTGTAATTATGACTAAACATAACATAATTATGTCAAATACAAATGATTATATATTTAGAATAGTGGCAATGTCCATTCGAGGATATTATTCTAGTATCTCAAACTTATGATAACCACAAATATTCTCTTAATTGATATTGCAACATATGATAAGAAAATTTAAAGGACATAGAAATATCTTTACAAGGCCCGGCGGTGGTGGCACATGCCTTTAATCGAAGCACTCTGGAGGCAGAGACAGGAGAATCTTTGTGAGTTCGAGGTCAGCCTGGTCTACAAGAGCTAGTTCCAAGACAGGCTCCGAAGCTACAGAGAAACCCTGTCTCGAAAAACCAAAAAAAAAAAAAAAAAAGAATAAGCTTACAAATGCATTATCAACAAAATACAACAGAAACACTCATATCAGTTAAAGTTCCCATTGCTGCAATAGTCACATGACTTTAGATGGTATTTAGAACTGCCATACTCTGCTGCCCATTCTGTATTTCTCCCAACCTCTGCAATCACTTCACAAGGTCTTAGGTATTTTCCTAGAGAAATGACCCATGCCTTCATTCCTGATGGGCATGTGATGTTTGTCATACTTATTGTATTATACGCTTTTTGTTTCTCATTTGTCTTAATGGCAAGTCCTGGTATGACAAGGAGACGCCCTAAAAGATCTTCTGCATTCTGGACATATTATCCTGATTATCTCTATTGTGATAAGACAATCCAATTTCCCCATGCTAACCTGAATATACCACCCTGCCTAAAGTTGTTATTTTTTCTTTAGTCTGTTGGTTTAAGAGCATTTGAAGCCCAAATGTCCTTTTCACAGAGGAAGTTTTCCAGTGTAGTCAACCTGCCAGTAGGTTGGTGGCTGGTCACTCTAGTAATGGTGTTATATATGGGGCTAAGTTTGGGTCCGTGCTAATGCATAATATGGCAACTCAGCAAAACTGTAGCTAAGTCAGCCATGATGAGTTCAAGTCCATATTCTTGGACCCATGACTATCTCCTATTTTGTCAATGTGGCCGCTTTGGTCATGGGCCCATTGGACACTGACATGAATAACTAAGAAAAGAGGCTGACAGTACATGGAAGAGTCATTCTGTCTCAATGAGTTTTAACTCCTCAGCTGAATCCACCTTTGGATCAGCATTTAAATGTAATCCAAGGATCTTTATACTCCTTTCCCTTTCACAGAGATTATTCACATTCTCCTTCCTCAGATGTCTTCTCTCACCAATTTTCTTTTTTTTTTCTTTCTTTTTTTTTTTTTTTTTTGGTTTTTCGAGACAGGGTTTCTCTGTGGCTTTGGAGCCTGTCCTGGAAACTAGCTCTTGTAGACCAGGCTGGTCTCAAACTAACAGAGATCTGCCTGCCTCTGCCTCCCGAGTGTTGGGATTAAAGACATGTGCCACCACCGCCCAGCTCTCACCAATTTTCTAATCATGCTCTTTACTAATCACTCAGCATCCAGTCAAACCACTGGATAAAGTCCATCAATCTGTTCATTGCTAGTTGTAGATTAGACCATTTCTCCTTCCAAATAAACCACATTGAAATGTGTATTGTTTGATTTTCTGCCCTCTGTGAACTTTTCCTTTCACAAGTATCTTTCAGGGTTGTCCCAGCCAGGGATTGTAATCCTGCAGCTGCCTAATTCTGGGTGGTTCGTGCATGATGTATAGAACCATCATCCAGGGCCTACTCATCTCTTTCTCATTCAACCAGTAATAGGGAATAGACTATAGGTGTATTATCGACAGCAGAAGGCATTGTGACAGGAGTAGAAACCGTTGGAAGTTGACCATTTCTTCATGTAGCTTCCTTGTGTCTTCAGGACCCACTTGGTCCTGATCGCTAATATACCACTTCCATTTGATAACAGGTTGCAGCTGTAAATGTCCTACTTTATGAATTGATAGATCCAGAAATACCCAGCTCGTGATGGGCATTTCACATCACCTGATAAGGTGGTGACTGTAATGATTTAAGCCATATATAGTTGATACTCCTAGGTTCTAGGAGTCATGTAGGGACAGAAAAGCCCTCAGGCACCCAGGGATGTTAAAGGCTCCCTCCGGCATGATCCACATATGACTCAGCTAATTCCTTCCCTGCTTGCATGAGCCCCATCATCTGTATATGATGTAGCAATGTCAACCCCTGTGTGCATACACCAGACAGCTTGTCAAAGCTGGATGAGCCATCTTCATCCCTCTCTGCACACTGACTTCCCAGGCCTGTGCACATCCCCTCTAATAAACTCCTAAGAATATTTGTTGTGTGGTCTGTGTTTCCTTCTTGTTAAGAAAAAATCCTAGCCCATAGAAGTCCAATGAGGTAAAATGAAACCAAATCAAAATGCCCATCATTTTATTAAGTGCAGAGCCCTCTGATGACCGATCCCATGTTGGGACTCAGGACGGGGGAGGGGGTGAGAAGGAGGAGCCCATGCAAACTGGGAACTAAGTGTTTCTCCTCTAGGATCATAACTAAATACACTGTTGGAGAGGTCCTAACCCCTCCCAGGGGAAGTTGTACCTGGAATGCTGCAATTTGTAATCCAGGCTAATGCAACTCCTCATTCACTGGGTGCTGCGATGTCAGAGCCTGTAGGCTATGTTTCAGACTTAACATTTCTCACTTGTGCCAAGTAATTTCATTAACCCACTGTCAAATGTTCAGGTTTTCCCAGTGAATTGAATTAATGGTATGTGCTTGCATATTTGAGTATATTTATTTGTGCAAATGCTTTTATGGGCAGCAATGGCAGATATTTGTAATGAATTTAAGAGGTAATATTGTTCCAATTCTCTGGTGCTCCTTTTTTGGATGTTATTCAGGTTTCTTGTTTTTCTGGGTTGTGTAATTTTTTTTTTTTTGGTTTTTCGAGACAGGGTTTCTCTGTGGCTTTGGAGCCTGTCCTGGAACTAGCTCTGTACAGAGATCCGCCTGCCTCTGCCTCCCCAGTGCTAGGATTAAAGGCGTGTGCCACCACAGATCGGCTTGGTTGTGTAATTTTTTTTTGTTTGTAGACTGTGTAGTAGCTGTGGCCTTCCACCTAGTCAGCCTTCTCAGAGCAAAAGCAGCATTCTCTGAGATTAATAGAGATCATTATAACTGTTCCTCCAGAAGCACTGTATAGAGGGCTGTTAGGTGACTTTTGCTTGATGTTTTCTGCTTTTGTGTTCTCTATGTTTTTGTGTTTGTGAAAATTATGGTTTTGGTAAAGTTATCTTTTAGAATAAGCATCAAGATTGATAGTTGACTTTTCACAGTGTCATCTACTTGAATTTCAAGCAAGACCTTTTGGTAAAGTATGAACATGCCAGAGGCATTTCATTCCATCATTTTTCTAATTTACATTTGTTCCTACATGATTTTGAAGTAAGAATGTCCCTAAAAGTCTCTGCTTTTACATTGGGATTATGGTTAGAAGTGGACTTGTTAACTGAGCATACTTAAGGAAAGGGAGATGATACATGAGAATGTTCAGACTCCCTATGTAAAATCTCCATGCTTCATTTGTTGAGGAACAATACTGTTTTGAAAACAACTCCCACACTCTTTGTGCCTCCTGCAGGCAAGAATTTTCGTTATCGGGCTGGAGAGATGGCTCAGTGGTTAAGAGCATTGCCTGCCCTTCCAAAGGTCCTGAGTTCAATTCCCAGCAACCACATGGTGGCTCACAACCATCCGTAAAGAGGTCTGGCGCCCTCCTCTGGCCTTCAGGCATACAGACAGAATATTGTATACATAATGAATGAATAAATAAATAAATAAATATTTTTTAAAAAAAGAATTTTCGTTATCATTTCTTCTATCTTGGCTGTTGAAATGTCTGGCTATTTTTGGTAGTTAAAACTGACTACCTCTGGGATTATCTGATACACAAAGAATTGATTATACCTGAGAGATATTTTACTTAAAGGTTTTTGAAATGGGAAAATCCTTTATCAATGTGTATAATTTGAGATGATAGGACTCACATTAAGCTGCTTGGTGTTTGTTCACAATTAACCAGTGAGCCATCTCTCCCACCCATGTCTGTGCACAGTCTTAATACCATCACTCTTGAGCAGAGGTATTGGGATTTTCTGCATTTGAGACCATTCTGGCCTACAGAATGAGTTCTACAACCACACAGAAAAATCCTGTCTTGAAATCACAAAAAAAAAACAAAAAAAAAAACTGAATCCAACAAAGATTATGGCCCAACTTAATCAGCATCTTATATTCTGGTAGGAGCAGTCACACATAAATTATTTTGAAGGAGAAAAGTATCTTTGTTTGGCTCTGTGCTCTAGCTCTGTCTACCAAGCTCATTCCTTTAATAGTATTAGAGCCTACTTCATTGTAATTTTGGTGTATACTTAAAACCAGCTGAGTCACAGAGCCTTGTGGGCAGAACAGCTACTGGATTCTTCACTTGATCTTAGAGAAAAGGCTGAGAAGCAATGTATTATATGCTTCAGTTACCATTGGTAGTCAGATATTCTTAAGTTACCTGGACCACAGCTTGTGAGACATTCTAATAAGCTCACTTTTTACATACATGGTGAGAATCATTCTGCCTGTCCTGTTCATGTAGAGAATCTTGAATACTGCAGTTGTATATTTTATTCACCTGACTATGGAGGGAGATGTACTGGCTAACAACAGTGCTCATGAAGACATTCTTTCTAGCTCCATTATTCTCTATATATTCAAATTTCTATGAACACTACTCTTTTTATTATTATTTATTTGCCTTAATTTGCTTCAAATTTAAGGAATAAAACCCATAAAGCAATGGAGCCATTATCCAGTTTTCCTATGGGGGAAAGACCAATCATCTTGATTGATATCTCATTCCTGCTTTTCTCTTTCCTGTTGTGTAAAATCCCTGTGAAAACCATGTAAAAAGTACATCCAGTTCATCTGACATCAAAATAAAGCCACAGAACAAATATTTCATTTTGTAACTTTAAAACTCTCTTTAATTGTTAGTATTCTAGGCATACTTACCTCTGTCAAAGAGGAAATTACACCACCATCTAGCACAGTGTACCATACCAGCCAGGTAGTGTGCTGGAAGAAAAAGGGAAAGTTCCTAGGTATGCAAAAAGATGGCATTGATTGCTTTAGTAGCTAGGAGAAAGTGCTATTGAAACGTATATATTCTCAGATCTGGAGAGGTTCTCTGTTGGGGTGAATGAATTGCACAGGAACCAGTATTCTGTCTCTTTAAGCAAACTATATACTGATGGGAGGTGCTCTTGTCACTCAGGACTCACTAGCCAATCATGCACTCCAGGTGACCTGCCAGTCAGAAGCAGTGCAGGTCTCTTCCGGGCAGCCATCTTCAGTCTTGGCTTTGAAGAGGAGCTGGCGCCAGTGGATTCCTGTTCTCAGGTGCAGTTGCTGTTGCAGGGAGAGGATGCACTGAGAGCTTTGGCAAAATGGAGAAGCACAACATGGTGAGTGAGCAAATGCTGTCTCCTGATGGGGAGGACTAGAGGGTGAGGTGCGGAAAACACTATGGTGTTATCTCCATGGGTCTGAGTGGGAACCTGTCGCCATATTCCCTGTATGTGAAGTTCCTCATGGTCCCTGCTAACTGCTGAACGTAGGGGCAGGATTCTGAATAACTTTTCTCTGTGGCTTCATCTTCTTAGAGTATTGGGAACAGGAAGTTGTGTGTAAAAACTCTTTCCTAGTCAACTTCAACAGGGTTCATGCATTCATGGACAAGTTGCCAAACTCAGAGAAACCTAGATTGTCCAATATCTTCTCGATATTGAGCACTTTGCATTTAAGCTTTTTTGTTTGTTTGTTTGTTTTTTCGAGACAGGGTTTCTCTGTAGCTTTTGGAGCCTGTCCCGGCACTATCTCTTGTAGCACTTTGCATTTAAGCTTTAAATATAATCTGAATCTATATTTAAATTTATAAAAGTTATCAAAGGCATCTCACGTGTTGTGTAGCTTTCGACTACTGTACCAAAATGTAGAAGAGTAGAATTGGTGATACAATAGGTTGAACAATGCTTAAAAAATGATTAAGTCTCACAAAGTAGAATTTAGCAGAGGGAGAACTGCATCTAAAACACCAGACTTTAAGTATATTCTAATTAGGGCTGGTAGAGATTAGAATGCCCAGGTATACATTGTTCACCAGGATTGTCCAGATATTTGACTCCAAACCATTTCAAAGAAGCCAGCACTGATTTAAAAATAAAAAGTCGCTACCAGGCAGTCGTGGTGCATGCCTTTAATTCCAGCACTCTGGAGGCAGAGGTGGGTGAATTTCTTTGAGTTCAAGGCCAGTGTTATCCACGGGAGTTCTAGGACAGGCTCTAAAGCTACTGAGAAACTCCCATCTTGAAAAATGCCAGAGTACAGGGATTAAAGGCGTGCCCCACCACTGCCCAACTAAGATGCTAGTTTTCTTCAGAATCTTACTAGGTAAGGGATATATCTTCTGCAACATCTCCCCACCCTATCTTTTTAATCTTTCACTTGTCCAGTCCAGTCTTCCTCCTCCTTCATGATCTTCACCTTAAAACCCTGTCAGTGAAGAATGACCTGCTGTAACATGTCATTGGCATACTTAAGAGAATATTCTGAGAATACTTTTGCCTAAATATTTAGACTGACAAGTTGCCTGTTTCTATTTCAATTGTTCAGAGTATAATCTGTACCATTATCCTAAGGGATACTTATGGATAACAACACATATTGAATGCAAAATCTGTCTAACCTAGCTCCCCTTGAGCATTGGACAGAGATCAATGCATAACATCATTAAAGAGACTTTTCTTTATTAATCTTCTAAATGTGTTTTGTGATTTCTCAGTAGAAAGTCATATTAATTCTAGAAGAGCTGCATTTCCATCCCAATAGAAATATTGTTTCTGAGACAACTTCTGTTATGTTGACTCAGGTGACCTTAGTCCCTGTCTGTTGCTTTCCTGGGCAACCTTGTGTGTCCTTTATATTACACCTTCAAAGTTCTTAAATGACTGTACCAATTCACAGTTTTAAAATTATGTATTTGCCTGGCACTAGTGGTGCACGCAATGTCTACAAGAACTAGTTCCTGGACATGCTCCAAAGCTACAGATATACCCTTTCTCAAACAAAACCAATACATTAAAATAAAATAAAATAAATTAATGCATTTGAGCCATGTAGTTGACTGCCAACACAGTCACAGTGAAAGGATTTGCATATGGAGCACTTCTTCTATTATCAGACCTCAATAGGAAGAATAGATTATTGTGTGCACTGTAGGGGGCACAGCATAGGCAATCAGCTGTTGGAGCCAAAACTATGAAAAACAGCCTGATCATGGTAGCAGGAGAGGTTTGTGATTACCAGCATGTGTAAATTAATGTCATGTGAATGAACACAGACCAGATTGTGTGGGTGTCCAGATTAGGAGGGTTATCTTGAGACAAGGCACATTGAATTTGCATTATCCTCTGCAGATATGATTGATCTTTTTTTTAATTGAAATTGACTGAGCTCTACAATTTTCGATGCTTCACATCCTGCCGTTCCATTCCCCTCTTCAACCCTCTCCCAAGGTCCCCATGTACCCAATTTACTCAGGAGATCTTGTTTTTTCATACTTTATACTTCCCATGTAGATTAGATGTATGTAAGTCTCTCTTAGTATACTCTTTTTGAAAGTCAATATAGAAGATTTTATTTAATCTCAAAAGTGCATTTTTTGGTGTATTTTTTAATATTTATTTATTATTTATTATGTATTCAATATTCTGTCTGTGTGTATGCTTGCAGGCCAGAAGAGGGCACCAGACCTCATTACAGATGGTTGTGAGCCACCATGTGGTTGCTGGGAATTGAACTCAGGACCTTTGGAAGAGCAGGCAATGCTCTTAACCGCTGAGTCATCTCTCCAGCCCCATTTTTTGGTGTATTGAGAGAGGGTTTCTCTGTAGCTTTGGAGCCTGTCCTGCACCTAGCTCTTGTAGACCAGGCTGACCTCAAACTCACAAAGATCTTCGTGATTCTGTCTCCCATGTACTGGGATTAAAGGCGTGTACCACCACTGCCCAGCTAAAAGTGCATTATTATTATCACTTTAAAAATCACTTTTTGGTATCAGTTTCAAATATTTTCTTTAAGTGTATTGCTGCTCTTTTCTCAATTTGTTTCTGCTCTCCAATGTTTCTAAGTCATTGAGAGTTTCATTTCATTTCTTTCAAGTTATGTTGATTTCTATGTAGAGCAATGTCTCCTATACTTTAGGCTTGCCTCATGCTACGTAATTGAGAATTATTTTGAACACCTAATCCTACCTCTGTTGCCAGTTCTGGGAAGACAGTCCTGCAACCCCTTCCAGGTTTGTCCTTCACTAGTCAGAAAGAAAAATACAGCAGTTAATGAGTGTCTGCTAGTCATTCTGGCTTTTATTGGGGACTTAGAAATGAAGAGGGATTGGTATAAGAATTGAACTCATTGACCAACTTTGAAGCTGGTGGAGACAGTGCAGGAAGTGAGAGGTTGGCCTGAGGGTGAGAGCTTTCCTCCTTCAACTGAGATTACTTACATGGAATCAGGTAGCCCTGATTGATCAGTTGCTATGCTGTATTATTATCCTGATTGACCATTGTTTGCAGTGCACAGACAATGGCAATCTGGGTGTGGGACTGACCTTATCTTGAAACCTAATTGCGATATTACAATAGTTCATCCAAAAGAGATGATCTGGGGGTCTGGAGAGATGGCTCAGAGGTTGGGAGCATTGCCTGTTCTTCCAAAGTTCCTGAGTTCAATTCCTGGCAACAACATAATGGCTCACAACCATCTGTGATGAGGTCTGGTGCCCTCCTCTGGCCTGCACCACAGACAGAATATTGTATACATAATAAATAAATAAATAAATATTTAAAAAAACAAAATAGATGATCTGGGTAAAATATTGTGTCCCTGCTTAACAGGACTGTTACTTTTCTGGATTAAGATCTTCATCTTTAGGGAAAATACATGACAAATATTTATTGTGCTCTAATACAAATCCCTAGCCTCTGGATCACATGGCTTTTAGCCTATTTCAACTTTTCAAAATAAATTTTGAGATTAAAACTACATCATATTCACATTGTCTTTGCTCCCTCCAAGCCCTAACATGATTCTGATTGTTTTCTAATTCATGGTCTGTTTTTGTTTAACAACAGTTACAAAGTAACCACAGTTACACAGGAACAGTGATTCCTTGATGAATGTGACCTGTGCTTGTCTTCAGGATTTCCCATCTCTGAGGCAATGGGATGGCTGCACTGGAAAGTGAGTGAGTGTGCAATGCAATGTGCACACAAGGACCCTGTGCTTTGGATGAGGAACAGGATGTGGTGTAGGAGAGTCAAATTATGTGTACTAAATACAAACTCTCTAAACTAGGGCACTGTATGCTGGGCTGGGAGGGCAGAACTGGAAGGACTGTGCTGTCTGAGTCATTTGATCTCTGATCCTCCTGTAGAGGAGCTGCTAATATTGTGAGGCCCAGCTAGATGGCCCTAGCCTGTGAGGATTCTGGGAAGGGTTAGCAATCGGGAGTACTAGTAGCAGACAGTCTCTGGGTTCTTTCCATGATTCTATTCTGCCCCTGCAGTAGGAGTAGAAAGGAAGATCACAAGCTATACCGTGGTGAGTGTTGGGTGTTCAGGCCTATTGAACTGTCATTTCTGCTGTTAGTTGGACTGATCATGAGGCAGACTGTAGTTATGTTATGTTGGTCCATGTGGTTCATGTTGGCAGTGTCCCTTGTCCTCTGAGCCTCCCTGTATATGAATTTACTGGGGCAGGGAGTCTCTGGAAATTCAGGATATGATGGTGATTGTCCAGAGTACACACATGGACACTGCTCTTGGTGTGCAGTGGGAAGAGAGATTAGGAAACTGAAGGTCTAGATTCCAGAAGTACTCAATATTGCATCCTAATTACAGATTTGTGTTATAAAGATTACCAGTAGTTTAGGAACTGGTTGGAAATGATGATATTGATCTTCTAGCAATGCATGATTAGAATGCTTTTAATGCCATGCTTCCACTAGCTGCAATGGTGTGATCCAGTGAAGCTCAGTTCCAGGGGACAAAGGAGTTTCTGATCTGCAGACATTTCTCAGGTGTGCCTTGTGTTGGGCAGGTAGATGGAGCATAATCCACATCTTGGGCCATAACCCATGTAGGAGAAAATAAATTTTAAATCATTTTTTTCATAAACAACTTTCCTCATGACACATTGTTTAAAAAAAACACATCCCTTGCAATTGAGTTTAAAAAATAAATAAAATGCAGATCCCACCTCCTTATTGCCAATTCTTCCCATTCCCTCCAAATAAAAGGGAAAAATGTAAACAAAAATAAAACAAAACAAGAACACCTGATAAACAACAGCAACAACAAAAAACAGTGCAAAGCTTCCCAAAACAAAAGTAGTGTATTTCCCCAGGGGTAAGTGGAATTTACACTGAATCCACTGTGAGTGAGTTCTTTCTGCTACAAAAATCTGCAAAGAAAGAAACTAAAGACAGAAAAATAAACAAAAAGGCACCAAAAAAATGCACCAACAATTTGGAGAGGCAGGAGCCCCGAGGAAAGAAGGGTAGGGTGTGCCTAGATCTGGGAAATCAGAAGCAGGCAGAAACTACAAAAGGCAGGGAGAAGATGAGGGTAAGTAACAAGCTGAACAGATTTGGTGCCCTTCCAGAGCTCTGGGTAAAAATAAGTGCTCCTACCACCCGTGCCCATCTACCCTTGAGCAGGCCCAAAGAGAGTGAAGTGGAGCAGGAAAACAGAGAGCAGGTTGCACATTTGAGAAGTGTCCATATCGAATCTCCAGAGGGAATATGTCACCCCTGCCTTACTCCCTGGGCCTGCCCTACTGCCCAGAGCAGGTACCTCCTCAGTTAGTTATGGGATTCTCCCCCTTCCACAGTATATCTTTTTATTTATATTTATTTATTAATTATGTATACAGTATTCTATCTGTGTGTATGTCTGCAGGCCAGAAGAGGGCACTAGACCTCTTTAAAGATGGTTGGAGCCACCATGTGGTTGCCAGGGATTGAACTCAGGACTTTTGGAAGAGCAGGCAATGCTCTTAACGACTGAGCCATCTCTCCAGCCCAGTATATCTTTTTTTAAAAAATTTCCACCTTCTCTTTTTCTTTTTTTTAATTCTTTTTTTTTTGTTTTTGATCCAAGGGCCAGCTGTTTAAACCACTGTAGAATCCAGACTGGGAGCTGTTGTAATTGGTAGTTTAGGCACGGTATTGGGCAAACTGGTAACCCGTCTGTTGTGCTGATGGGAATCACTTTGATGTGTCTCCCTCTAAACAGAGAATCATCTAAAGCCAGGGAAGTCCTCACAGACTCTTTGTCTAATAAGAATTCTATATATGCAAACCCTTTGGCAAGGTCACTGAATTTGTCACAGAGTGTAGTAACACAGTTGAATGAACCACATCCATGAAAGTGAGCTTCCAGCTCTTCTGCTGTTGCACCATAGTCCACATTGCCAACAGAGATGGAACTGGCATCAGCCTCCATCTTCTCCTCAAGAGATGTGATCACTGAGCCAGCATTGCCTGGGGTTGTACTCTTAGTCATCTGCTTCTCTACCTCATTTGGTACCTCAATTAAATTCTCTTTTTTTTTTAAATGTTCCTTTTGTCCTGAGTTTCTTCTCAAGTTTAAAAATATCCCTGTGACTACAGGCATTTCATGTGAGCACATCAAAGGATGCCGCAAATCTTCCTTGTATCTGTGTGACACACTCTAAATAAAGCTCAGGGTTTTGTTCTTGGTTCACTTTTATTTTTTTCTCTTTTATTTATTTATTTATTTTTATTGGAGACAAAAAAAGAAATTTCTGCCTCCTCCCCGCCTCCCATTTCCCTCCCACTCCTTCCTCTCCTCCTTCCCTCCCCCCACTCGTCCCCCCTCCCTCTCCAGCTTGAAGAGCAGTCAGGGTTCCCTGCCCTGTGGAAAGTCCAAAGTCCTCGCCCCTCAATCCTGGTTTAGGAAGGTGAACATCCAAACTGGGTAGGCTCCCACAAAGCCTGAACACGAAGTAGGATCAAAATCCGGTGCCATTGTCCTTGGCTTCTCAGCCGCCCTCATTGACCGCCAAATTCAGAGAGTCCGGTTTTATCCCATGCTTTTTCAATCACAGTCCAGCTGGCCTTGGTGAGCTCCCAAAGAATCAGCCCCACTGTCTCCATGGGTGGGCGCACTCCTTGTGGTCCTGACTTCTTTGCTCATATTCTCCCTCCTGCTCCTCATTGGGACATTGGGAGCTCAGTCCAGTGCTCCAGTGTGGGTCTCTGTCTCTATCTCCATCCATCGCCAGATGAAGTTTCTATGGTGATATGCAAGATATTCATCAGTATGGCTATAGGTTAGAGTCATTTCAGGTTCCCTATCCACAGCTGCCCCAGGAACTAACTGGGGACATCGCCCTGGGCACCTGGGAGCCCCTCTAGGTCCAAGTCTCTTGCCAACCCTAAGATGGCTCCCTTAATTAAGATATGTGCTTCTCTGCTCCCCTAACCAACATTCCTTTATCCCAATCATCCCGTTTCCCCAAGATCCCCCCACCCTCCCCTTCTCACATTTCTCTCCCCTTCTCCCCTTACCCCCCTCCCACCACACCATCAAGATCCCAATTATTTGCCCGGCAATCTAGTCTACTTCCTATAACCAGGAGGATAGCTATATGTTTTTCTTTGAGTTCACCTTATTTAGTTTCTTTAGGATATAATATTATAGACTCACTGACCTTTATTTATTTCTAGAAACCAATTATGAGTGAGTACATCCCATGTTCATCCTTTTGGGTCTGGGTTACCTCACTCAGGATAGTGTTTTCTATTTCCATCTATTTGCATGCAAAATTCACAAAGTCATTGTTTTTTTACCGCTGAGTAGTATTCTAATGTGTATATATTCCACACTTTCTTCATCCATTCTTCCATTGCAGGGCATCTAGGTTGTTTCCAGGTTCTGGCTATTACAAATAATGCTGCTATGAACATAGTTGAACAAATGTCCTTGTCATAGGATAGGGCATCTCGTGGGTATATTCCCAAGAGTGGCATTGCTGGGTCCATGGGTAGGTTGATCCCAAATTTCCTGAGAAACCGCCACACTGCTTTCCAAAGTGGTTGCACAAGTTTGCATTCCCACCAGCAATGGATTAGGGTACCCCTTTCTCCACAGCCTCTCCAGCAAAGGCTATCATTGGTGTTTTTGATTTTTGCCATTCTGACAGGTGTAAGATGATATCTCAATGTTGTTTTGATTTGCATTTCCCTGATTGCTAAGGAGGCTGAGCATGACCTTAAGTGCCTTTTGGCCATTTGAACTTCTTCTGTTGAGAATTCTCTCTTCAGATCAGTGCCCCATTTTTTAATTGGGTTAATTAGCATTTTAATAGTTTCTTGAGTTCTTTATATATTTTGGAGATCAGACCTTTGTCTGTTGCGGGGTTGGTGAAGATCTTCTCCCAGTCAGTGGGTTGCCTTTTTGTCTTAGTGACAGTGTCTTTTGCTTTACAGAAGCTTCTCAGTTTCAGTAGGTCCCATTTATTCAATGTTGCCCTTACTGACTGTGCTGCTGGGGTTATACCTAGGAAGCAATCGCCTGTGCCCATCTGTTGTAGGTTACTTCCCACTGTCTCTTCTATCAGGTTCAGTGTGTTCAGATTGATATTGAGGTCTTTGATCCATTTGGACTTGAGTTTTGTGCATGGTGATAGGTATGGGTCTATTTTCATTCTTCTACAGGTTGACATCCAGTTGTGCCAGCACCATTTGTTGAAGATGCTATCTTTCTTCCATTGTATACTTTTAGCACCTTTATCGAAAATGAGGTGTTCATAGGTTTGTGGGTTAAAATCCGGGTCTTCTATACGGTTCCATTGGTCGACTTCTCTATTTTTATGCGAATACCACATTGTTTTCATTACTGTAGCTCTGTAATAGAGTTTAAAGTCAGGGAGGGTAATGCCTCCAGAAGTTCCTTTATTGTATAAAATTGTTTTGGCTATCCTGGGTTTTTTGTTATTCTATATAAAGTTGATTATTGTCCTTTCAAGATCAGTGAAGAATATTAATGGGATTTTTTTTAATATTTATTTATTTATTATGTATACAATATTCTGTCTGTGTGTATGGCCAGAAGAGGGCACCAGATCCCATTACAGATGGTTGTGAGCCACCATGTGGTTGCTGGGAATTGAACTCAGAACCTTTGGAAGAGCACGCAATGATCTTAACCTCTGAGCCATCTCTCCAGCCCTTTTAATGGGATCTTGATGGGGATTGCATTGAATCTATGAATTGCCTTTGGTAGGATTGCCATTTTTACTATGTTTCTCCTCCCAATCCAAGAGCAAGGGAGATCCTTCCATTTTCTGGTATCTTCTTCAATTTCTTTCTTCAATGCCTTAAAATTCTTGTCAAATAGATCCTTCACTTCTTTGGTTAGAGTTACCCCGAGATATTTTATGCTGTTTGTGGCTATCGTGAAAGGTGATGCTTCTCTGATTTCCCTCTCTGCTTCCATATCCTTTGTGTATAGGAGGGCAACTGATTTTTTGGGGTTGATCTTGTATCCGGACACATTACTAAAGGTGTTTATCAGCTGTAGAAGTTCTTTGGTGGAGTTTTTGGGGTCCCTTATGTACACTATCATATCATCTGCAAATAACGAAAGTTTAACTTCTTCCTTTCCAATTTGAATCCCCTTGATCCCCTTGTGTTGTCTTATTGCTATTGCTAAAACTTCAAGTACTATATTGAAGAGGTATGGAGAGAGTGGACAGCCTTGTCGTGTTCCTGATTTAAGTGGGATGGCTTTGAGTTTCTCTCCATTTAGTTTGATGTTAGCTGTCGGTGTCTGTAAATAGCTTTTATTATATTTAGGTATGACCCTTGTATCCCTAATCTCTCCAAGACTTTTATCATAAAGGGATGTTGAATTTTGTCAAAAGCTTTTTCAGTATCTAATGAGATGATCATATGGTTTTTTTTCTTTCAGTTTATTTATATGATGGATTACATTGATAGATTTTCATATGTTGAACCAGCCTTGCATCTCTGGGATGAAGCCTACTTGATCATAATGGATAATTTTTCTAATGTGTTCTTGGATACGGTTTGCCAGTATTTTGTTGAGGATTTTTGCGTCGATGTTAATGAGTGAGATTGGCCTGTAATCCTCTTTCTTGGTTGAGTCTTTGTGTGGTTTTGGTATCAGAGTGACTGTAGCTTCATAAAATGAATTTGGCAATGACTCTTCTGTTTCTATATTGTGAAATATTTTAAGGAGTACAGGTATTAGGTCTTCTTGGAAATTCTGGTAGAATTCTGCATTGAAACCGTCTGGTCCTGGGCTTTTTTTGGTAGGGAGGTTTTTGATAACAGCTTCTAATTCTTCGTGACTGACAGGTCTATTTAGATTGTTCACCTGGTCCTGATTTAACTTTGGTATATGGTATTTATCTAAAAAAGTGTCCATTTCTTTTACATTTTCCAGTTTTGTGGCATACAGGCTTTTGTAGTAAGATCTAATGATTCTCTGAATTTCCTCTATGTCTGTGGTTATGTCCCCCTTTTCATTTCTGATTTTATTAATTTGCAAATTCTCTCTCTGCCGTTTGATTAGTTTAGATAGGGGTTTATCAATCTTGTTGATTTTTTTCCAGGAACCAGCTTTTTGTTTCATTGATTCTTTGGATTGTTTTCTGTGTTTCAATTTTGTTGATTTCAGCCCTCAGTTTGACTATTTCCAGTCTTCTACTCCTCCTAGGTGAGTCTGCTTCTTTTTTTTCTAGAGCTTTCAGGTGGGCTGTTAAGTCTCCAATGTATGCTTTCTCTGTTTTCTTTAAGTGGGCACTAAGGGCTATGAACTTTCCCCTTAGGACTGCTTTCAAAGTGTCCCATAAGTTTGAGTATGTTGTTTATTTTCTTTGAATTTAAGGAAGACTTTAATTTCTTTCTTTATTTCTTCTTTGATCCAGGTGTGGGTCAATAGTTGACTGTTCAGTTTCCATGAGTTTGTAGGCTTTCTGGGGGTAGCATTGTTGTTGAATTCTAACTTTAGTCCATGGTGATCTGATAAGACACAGGTGGTTATGGATATTTTTTTTGTTTGTTTTTGTTTTTCAAGACAGGGTTTCTCTGTGGCTTTGGAGCCTGTCCTGGAACTAGCTCTTGTAGACCAGGCTGTTCTCGAACTCACAGAGATCCGCCTGCCTCTGCCTCCCGAGTGCTGGGATTAAAGACGTGCGCCACCACCGCCCCGCCGGATATTTTTTTGTAACTGTGGAAGTTTGCTTTGTTACCGAGGATGTGGTCAATTTTCGAGAAGGTTCCATGAGCTGCAGAGAAGAAGATATATTCTTTCCTATTTGGGTGGAATGTTCTATAGATGTCTGTTAAGTCCATTTGATTCAATACCTCCATTAATTCTCTTAAGTCTCTATTAGGTTTCTGTCTGATTGACCTGTCCATTGGTGAAAGAGGTGTGTTGAAATCTCCTACTATTAGTGTGTGCGGTTTGATGGCAGCCTTGAGTTTTAGTAATGATTCTTTTACATATGTGGGTGCTTTTATATTAGGGGCATAGATATTCAGGATTGAGACTTCATCCTGATGAACTGTTCCTGTTATGAGTATAAAATGTCCCTCTCCATATCTTCTGATTGATTTAAGTTTGAAGTCAACTTGTTAGCAATTAGTATGGCCACACCTGCTTGTTTCTTAGGTCCATTTGCTTGATAAACATTTTCCCATCCCTTTACTCTAAGTAGGTGCCTGTCTTTGTGGCTGAGGTGTGTTTCTTGTAAACAGCAGAATGTTGGATCCTGTTTGCGTATCCAATCTCTTAGCCTGTGCCTTTTTATAGGTGAGTTGTGTCCATAGACATTAAGGGATATTAATGACCAGTGGTTGTTAACTCTGGTCACTTTTTTAGTCATAGAGTTTGTGTGTTTGCCTTGTTTTAGTTGTGCTGGTGAAGGTGTCTAGATGTTTGAGTTATTGTGGTCATTGTTGGTCTCCTTGGTTTGTGATTTTCCTTCTATTACTTTCTGTAAGGCTGGATTTGTGGCTACGTATTGTTTAAATTTGTTTTTATCCTGGAAAATTTTGTTGTCTCCATTTATAGTGAATGAAAGCTTGGCTGGGTATAGTAGTCTGGGCTTGCATCCATGTTCTCTTAGCTTCTGCAGTACATCTATCCAGGACCTTCTGGCTTTCATGGTTTCCATAGAGTAGTCAGGTGTAAGTCTGAAAGGTTTACCTTTCTAAGTAACTTGACCTTTTTCCTTTGCAGCTCTTAATATTCTTTCTTTATTCTGTATGTTTTGTGTTCTGATTATTATATGGCGAGGAGATTTTTTTTTTGGTCCAGTCTATTCGGTGTTCTGTATGCTTCTTGAACCTTCAAAGGAATATCTTTCTTTAGGCTGGGAAAGTTTTCTTCTATAATTTTATTAAATATATTTTCTGAACCATTGAGCTGTACTTCTTCTCCTTCTTCTATCCCAATTATTCTTAGGTTTGGTCTTTTTATTGTTTCCCATATTTCCTGAATGTTTTGTGATGAGAATTTTTTGGTTTTGCTGTTTTCTTTGATCAGTGTGTTAATTTTCTCTATGGTATCTTCAGTGTCTGATATTCTTTCTTCTATCTCTTGTAATCTGTTGGCAGTACTTGTCTCTGTAGTTCCTGTTCGTTTACCCAGATTTTCCATCTCCAACCTTCCCTCAGTTTGTGTTTTCTTCATTACTTCCATTTCATTCTTCAGGTCTTGAACCACTTCCCTTACCTGTTTGATTGCTTTTTCTTGTTTCTCTTGGTTTTCTTGGCTATCTTTGAGCGATTTATTCATTTCCTCTACCTTTTTGTTTGTAATCTCTAATTGTTTATGGCAGTTTTTCACCTCCTGTTTAAGGTTTTCTATTATTTTCATATAATTCACTTTTGAGTCGATTTCTTCTAATTCTTCTGGAGTAGGGTGTACAATTCTTCTTATTTCGGGATCCGTGGTTTCTGGTGATGTCATGTTGCCTTTCAGGTTGTTGGAGGAATTCTTGCATTGGTGCTTTCCCATCTCCTCCTTCAAATGAAGCCAAGAGAGGCCTGGTTTCTTGGTCCAGTCTTTGCTGTGACTGAGTCTCTGGGTGTATCTCTTCATTGTAGAAGCAGGAACCATCCCGCTGAGCTTGAACTCCTCAGTACCCAAACATGGACGACCATCCAGATGGAACTCCTCAGCACCACTCTGGGTGGGTTGTGGATGCAAGCCCAAAGTCTCTCCTGGTGCCCTGAGTGGATCTCCTTGCTGCTTGGGTGGCTCGCAAACAAAGAGCCCACTTTGCTTGCTGCAGGCAGGCCACCTAGACAAAGGAGCTACAACCCTCCCGGATGCCCTACCAATTTGGACCCTGTCCCAGTGCCCAAGCAGGCTGAGCTGGGAGATGTTGTGTGGTTCAAAGAGGGGAGGGAGTCAGACAGAGTGGGGGAGGGCTATGGATGCAAGCTAGGTGGGATAGGAAGAGAGAGGAGGTATCAAGCATTATAGCCCCTGCAGGCTGACCAGGAAGTTTAGGAGGGGTGAGGAACGACTGCGTTCCCTGTCCCGGGCTGCTGCCGCGGTCAGAAACTCACTCACCCCAGTGATGTCACTCCTCTCCTTTAACTTCTGATTCTCTTCCTTTATCTCCCTGACTCCCTGAAGCTTTGATCACTTCTAGCAATCATATAGAGAATATCGTACAGAAAAAATACACAAACATACACAAAAATAGCAGTAACTTTATTTTCAGAAGTGCTTGGAACTCCATGTAAATCAAGTTGATTTACATGTACACTGCTTCTTTGAAAATCTGTTCTCTTGAAATTCCATTTAAAAAGATTTCATTTCCTCACTGTGATGCAGACTTGGATTCCATCACCAATTGTAGGAAACAACATGGTAGTGATCCTAACAGACATCATTTTCTTTATCATAAGAGAATGAGATGCTTTCAGTAATCAAATCTATTTTCTGTAAAGTAAAAACATCAGAAGACTTCAAGTGAATATTGTAAATTTTGGTGAAACAGCTTTTTTCACTGAACCCATTTTCTCTTATTGGTAAAGGAAAGATCAGGATTGTACAGGATGTGTGATGGCCAGTGATTCATTGATTTTGATTAGAACCTTGTTGTTCTTCTTTAAGAATCAATAATATATATTACACACACACATATATATTTATACACACACACATATAGGTGTGTGTATGTGTGTTTGTGTGTGTAGATTTGTGTTTGTGCCTCATTTTGTCAATGGTGTCATGTATATTGTTGATTTTGTGAACCATAATTTAATTATATCATTCATTGTTTTTGATAATGATGGACCTTCTCTAGTTTGTACTCAGAATATTTTTTACACTCTTTGGTGATAAACAGTTTTACTTTTCTCTTCTTGATCTCAGATGCTTGCTTCTAATGATTTTATTTTTTTATTTATATTTTAACAATAAAGCTTGCCTGAAGATCATCCAGTAAAACAGATGCCATGGGCAGCCTTACACCACAGGCAATACTGACACACACCTTCAATCCCAGTAGTCACACTAGTTTGTTGTATAGTCAATGCTGGTGTCTCATATCTTTAATCCTATCACCAAGGAGTTGCAGATAGGAAGTGGCATGCCTGGGCAGAGAGAGGAATATAAGGTGGTAAGAGAGAGGAGCTGAGGATTGAGTGTTTTGTAGAAACAGCATTCACTCTGAGGACTTATAGAGATGGGATACCCCATTTGGTGAGTCTTACAACATTTATCTAGGACTTCCCTTGGAGGGAATGCTGAGGCTAAGGAAAAGTTAAATTAAGAGAAATGAAGACAGAATCATAGATTAGACTGAGAAGATGAAAGGTCAATAGACAGCAGCCTGAGTTTATTTCTCAGCCAGCATATATACTAAACACAGTCAAAAGGCAGATCAAAAAGCAGTGCAGTCAGCTCCCCATCTTCCTGCACTGTGCTAGGATGCAGCTCAAACCTGTGAATTATCTGATTCAGCTAAGCAGCTTCTAATCACTAACAAGGATTGCCCCTGGCTGACCTACACTAGCCCAAATATTAATAGAAAAAATGGACTCTGAGCTGGGCAAAATGCTTTTTCTGTTGCCTAACACAGAAGTTATTCACAGCCCTCGAGGTTACTAGAAGAAGAGTAGCAGGCATGCTTGGACTCAAATAGAATCTTTAAGTCTGAAATGACTCCAGATGGAAACTGATTCACATGTGGGCTCCCACATTGGACTGCGAATCTTATAGAGCTAAGAAGTAGTGGATGGATGCTGTGCTTCTCTGATCTTTCAGCTTTCAGCCCTACTGTCTGACTTCAGGGTTTATGAATAAGATCAGTTTGCACTACATCTAAAATCTAACTTAAATAAAAGGCTTCTTCTTAATTCCTGTTCATGATTTTGGGTCTAAATCTCTATCAAGTAACTTAATATTAAGTTTTTGAATTCTGTATGTAAATAAGAGGCTATGGTCCTTTAACCTCTTTGTGGTTTACTACATACAGCACTTAAAAGGTTTTCTACAGTAAATCACGATCATTCTTAACAGTGACCATTAAAATCTTAAACAGAGGCTTAGGGCCCCACAACATTGATTCCTCCTAGAGTGTGGTAATGCCACTAAACTGACTACCCTCCTCCAAAGGTCAGCTTTGGGCTATAAATTATTCAGGACAATTCCAAGATTACTATCTAAGATGGTCCTCACGCACTACACTAGCCAGAACTTGAGATAATTCCTCCAATTTCCCATTACACAAAGACTGGACAAGAGATAATACAGGCAATTCTCCCATGAATTGAAATTATCCTAGGTTTATTTCAGGGACCCTTATAGATGCCATTGCTCACAGACAACAAAAAATAATTTCAAAAGCATGGTTCCCATATTCCCAAGAGTTGGGGTAAGCAGTTTGGTCATTCATTAGGTCATTATTTATATCATCATTGAGGTGGAGGTGGTAACAAGTTACTATGGGTAATGGTAAAAAATATAAACAAAGGAGATAATATTTAATTATCTTGTTCTGAAAAGAAAATTGGTTTTTTGGTTTTTTTTTTTTTTTTTTGGTTTTTCGAGACAGGGTTTCTCTGTGGTTTTGGAGCCTGTCCTGGCACTAGCTCTTGTAGACCAGGCCGGTCTCGAACTCACAGAGATCCGCCTGCCTCTGAAGATATAGAAATTATGGGATAAATGATAGATTACTAATTTGACTTTAAATAAAAAGCTATTTGTATTAAATATTTTATATTAGTATGGATTTTTGTATATTAATATATATTTGAGATTATTTTTGTTATATTGTCGATGTTTCTAATCTTATTTAACATATTTTTGTATATTCATGGAAATTCAAGTTTATTTTTTATAAAACATACTGTACATACATTTTTACTCTTTTTTTTTTTTTGGTTTTTCGAGACAGGGTTTTTCTGTGGTTTTCGAGCCTGTCCGGGAACTAGCTCTTGTAGAACAGGCTGGTCTTGAACTCACAGAGATCCGCCTGCCTCTGCCTCCCAAGTGCTGGGATTAGGGGCATGCGCCACCACCACCCGACTTACATTTTTCTCTTTTTTTTATTTATTTATTGAAGATTTCTGTCTCTTTCCCACCACCGCCTCCCATTTCCCTCCTCCTCCCCCAATCAAGTCCCCCTCCCTCATCAGCCCAAAGAACAATCAGGGTTCCCTGCCCTGTGGGAAGTCCAAGGACCACACACCTCCATCCAGGTCTAGTAAGGTGAGCATCCAAACTGCCTAGGCTCCCACAAAGCCAATAGGTGCAGTAGGATCAAAAACCCATTGCCATTGTTCTTGAGTTCTCAGTAGTCCTCATTGTCTGCTATGTTCAGCGTGACCAGTTTTAACCCAGGCTTTTTCAGACCCAGGCCAGCTGGCCTTGTTGAGTTCCCAGTAGAACATCCCCATTGTCTCAGTGTGTGGGTGAACCCCTCACGGTCCTGAGTTCCTTGCTCATTCTCTCTCTCCTTCTGCTCCTGATTTGGACCTTGAGATTTCAGTCCTTTGCTCCAATGTGGGTGTCTGTCTCCTTTCATCACCTGATGAAGGTTAATATTCAGGAGGATGCCTATATGTTTTTCTTTGGATTCTCCTTATTTAACTTCTCTAGGATCACGAATTATAGGCTCAATGTCCTTTATTTATGGCTAGAAACCAAATATGAGTGAGTACATCCCATTTTCCTCTTTTTGGGTCTGGATTACCTCACTTAGGATAGTGTTTTCTATTTCCATCCATTTGCATGCAAACTTCAAAAAGTCCTTGTTTTTTACTGCTGAGTAGTACTCTAATATGTATATATTCCATACTTTCTTCATCCATTCTTCAATTGAAGGGCATCTAGGTTGTTTCCAGGTTATGGCTATTACAAACAATGCTGCTATGAACATAGTTGAGCATACACTTTTTTGTATGATAAGGCATCTCTTGGGTATATTCCCAAGAGTGGTATTGCTGGGTCGAGGGGTAGGTTGATCCCGAATTTCCTGAGAAACCGCCACACTGCTTTCCAAAGTGGTTGCACAAGTTAGCATTCTCACCAGCAATGGATGAGGTACCCCTTTCTCCACAACCTCTCCAGCAAAGCTATCATTGGTGTTTTTCATTTTAGCCATTCTGACAGGTGTAAGATGGTTTCTTAAAGTTGTCTTGATTTGCATTTCCCTGATTGCTAAGGAAGTTGAGCATGAGCTTAGGTGTCTTTTGGCCATTTGAACTTCTTCTGTTGAGAGATCTCTGTTCAGCTCAGTGCCCCATTTTATAATTGGGTTGATTAGCCTTTTACAGTCTAGTTTCTTGAGTTCTTTATATATTTTGGAGATCAGACCTTTGTCTGTTGAGGGTTTGGTGTAGATCTTCTCCCAGTCAGTGGGTTGCCTTTCTGTCTTAGCAACAGTGTCCTTTGCTTTACAGAAGCAACTCAGTCTCAGGAGGTCCCATTTATTCAATGAGGCCCTTACTGTCTGTGCTGCTGTGGTTATACGTAGGAAGTGGTCTCCTGTGTCCATACATTTTTTTCTCTTATGTAAGGTTTTCTCCCCAACAAGTCACTTTACGATGTAAAATAAATCTCTAGTCCTAAAAATTACTATTACAAGCTATTTCAATTAATAAAATTACAAGTTAATAGTTACATATTATAATCATACTCATAGTCATGTTAGGTAGGCTTTCAAGGTGAAACAAAAAGACATTTCATTTTCATTTTTTTTTCATGATAGTGTTCCTTTGTATTTCTCTGGTTGTCCTGGAAATCACTTTGTAGACCAGCCTGGCCTTGAGCACACTGAGATCAACCTGCTTTTGCCACACAAGTACTGGGATTAAAGACATGCACCATCACTCCCTGGCCAAAAATACATTTTAAATAAGTCATCAAATATTTCCTATTCAAAATATGGCATTTAAGATGTTATGATTATATAAGACTTTTATGACAAGGCATGTCTGTTCCTGACAGTATACTGTCCAAGTTAGATAAGCAGGACACAAAAGAAAGTGACAGCTGAGCATTGCCATGGCAAAGCAGGACAATCCTTCCAAATTCCTGCTTCACAGAAACTTGGTCAGATCTTCTAGTTGTATAGGCTAAAGTTAAAAGTCCAACAGTACAGTGGAATCTTGGGTGACTGTCCAGACAGTCAGTAGTTTATGTCATTTCTTTTTTTTAAAATTGTTTTTATTGAGGTATATATTTTTCTCTGCTCTCCTCCCTTCCTCTCCTGTCTTTTTCTACTTTCCATGTAGATTATATCCATGTGTATTTGGCTTAGATTCCTCTTTGTTATCTAGGTTCTCTGAGGTTGAGAATTGTAGGCTGGTTTTCCTTGCTTAAGGTCTAAAATCCACTTATGAGTGAGGACATTGTATATTTGTCTTTCTGGGTATGGGTTACCTCACTCAGTGTGATGTGTTCTTGATCCATAAATTTGCCTGCAATTTCAAGATGTCATTTTTTTCTGCTGTGTGGTACTCCATTGTGTAAATTCAACACATTTTCCTCATCCATTCTTTGGTCAGGGAGTGTTTAGGTTGTTACCAGTCTAATACAAATAGTGCTGATATGGATATAGCTGGACATATGCCCTTGGGGTATGATTGAGAATCATTTAGGTATATACCCAAAAGTGGTATTGCTTGGTCTTGAGGTAGGTTGTGTCCTAAATTTCTGAGAAATCACGATTCTCATTTCTAAAGTGATTGTACCAGTTTGCATGCCCACCAGCAATGGAGAAGTTTTCCCTTCACCCCACATACTCTCCAGCATAAACTGTCCTCAGTGTTTTTGATCTTGGCTATTCTTATAGGTATAAGGTGGAATCTCAGAGTTGTTTTTCCATTTATTAAGGACTAAGGATGTTGAGCATTTCCTTAAGTGTCTTTCAGTCATTTTATAGTCATCTGTTGAGAGTTCTCTGTTTAATTCTGTACAATTATTTTACTATAGGCTTATTTGTTCTTCTGGTGACTAGTTACTTGAGCTCTTTTTGTATTTTGGATATGAGCTCTCTGTTTGATGTGGGGTTGAAGAAGACCTTTTCCCATCCTGTAGGCTGCCATTTTATTGAACATTTCCTCTGCTTTTCAGAAAGTTCTCAGTTTTAGGTGGTCCCATCTATTAAATATTGCTATTAGTGTTCATGCTACTGGGGTTATATTTAAAAAGTGGTCTCCTGTACCAATGTGTTCAAGTGTACTTCCCACATTCACTTCTATGAAGTTCAATATGGTTGGTTTTATGTTTTGATCTATTTGGACTTGAGATGTCTGCATGGAGATAGATAAACACTATACTTTCTGTTCACTCAGGTAGTATTTTATCCTTCTTAGGTCTCTAATGGAGTTAAATACTAGATAATTGTAGTTCTCTCTGTTACCAAATGGAAACAACTCAGAAACTAGCATGAAATATGAAAGGTTAAGAGATATATAAAAAGTTTATTTTAGGTTGGGATAAAAATGATTTAGGTGCAAAACTTTGGATTTACCTAGATAGGATAGATAATAAAGTATTTTCTCTAAATTTACCAAATACAAATGGATTGGTCATTGTTTCCTATATATATATATTTGTATATAGTTGTTGTGTATTTTGTATATAGCTTTACTGTGTTAGTTAAATCCTTCACATTTTATTTAGTAAGAAAGGGGAAATTATGACATTTTGATCATGTTCTCATAATAAAGCTTGCTTGGAGTGAGGACAGAGCTAAAAACAACCTGATTGAAAATTACCCTAGAAGTTTAGAGGTCTTTGATCAGGTAGGAATCAGGATTATTAAGGCAGGCTTGAGAGAATATATGGGTTCTTTTCTCGCATGGAGAAATTGAAGAGGTAGTAGTCACCAGTGGCTGATCAATTGATTTTCTGATCTTTCAAGTTCTTACCCTGCTATCGGACTCATGAATTTTTATTTTATTTCAGTTTAGTTTAGTTTAGTTTGGTTTAGTTTTTCTGAGACAGGGTTTCTCTGTGGCTTTGGAGCCTGTCCTGGAACTCATTTTGTAGCCCAGGCTGGCTTTGAACTCACAGAGATCTGCCTACCTCTGCCTCCCAAGTGCTGGGATTAAAGGCATGTGCCACAACTGCGTGGTCTGAGTTTTTATTTTAAATATCAATTAGAGGGCGGTGGTGGCACACGTGTTTAATCCCAGCACTTGCGAGGCAAAGAAAGGAGGCTCTCTGTGAGTTCAAGGCCAGCCTGGTCTATAGAGCAAGTTCCAGGACAGGCTCCGAAGCTACAGAGAAACCCCATCTTGAAAAACAAACAAAAAAAGTGCCAGATGATCTGGCTTATTTTAAATATCAATTAGATTAATGCTTCAGTCGGTATAGAGCTAATTAAGTAAGCCCTTGGAAAATAAAGCCTCACCAGTCAGGAGGGCAGGATCCTTGAGTCAAGAATTGATGCAAATGTGATGTGGGAGTGGTTCTTACTTTCTTACTTCATAAGACTTATCCTCTCTTCTTATAGAACCCAGGACCAGCCCAGGGATGGCACAACTCTCAATGGGCTGTGCCCTCTGCCATTGATCAGTCATTGAGAGAATGTCTCATTTCTGAATCCCGTGGAAGCATTTTTTCCTGAGGCTCCCTAATTTCTGATGTCTCTAGGTCATTGTCAAGTAGACATGGAAAACCAGCCCACATACATGGTACAACAAGTTAAAGTAAGACTATGCAGAATCCATATAAAGCCTGTATATAGAAACCCAGGATGAGGAAAAGTGGTCTCAAAAGCTGTCAAATGAATTAAAGTGCACCCTGCATATACAAGCACCAAGTCTTAGCACTCCCACAAAACACCAAAGTATGAACTGATAACATATTTGCAAAGCATTTAGCACAGGCCCCTATAGGATCATGAGTCTCTGTGAGCACCAATAACTCCTGCTTAGTTGATTCTGTGGGCTGTGTTAACCTAGTGTCCTCAACCAAGGTGGGAGGTGGTTCCTATGGTACTTCCTCCCCATTGGCAGCAGGGTCTCCTTAGCTCCTCTTATTGTTTGACTACCTGTGTCTGCTCCTGCTGCTTTGAGTTCTTGGATTAGGCCAGTTTGGTAACAATTGGCTGAGGTACCATTCTATGAGAATAACAGAATATCATGAGAAATCATTTCATGGACTTTTTTCCTATCTTGTTTGGTCCTATCATAGATCTATAGTATTGTGAGCTTCAGGTCTTGGACATCCAATTAGGATGGGCATTGTCTCCCTCTAATGGAATGGGCCTGAAGTTTCACGAGTTATTTGTTGTTTATTCCTACAAGTTCTGGGGAACAAATAACTCAACATATCTTGCAAGCAGGACTAGATGTAGATGTAACTGTTGCTGGGTGGTGTCCCAGTCCCAACATTGAATCCTTTGCCTGGTTAGAGAAGACTCCACAGGCTTCTTATCCCTCTTTCCTGAAAGTCCTTGCTGGGGGCATTTTTATGCAGTCTAATGAGTATTTATTGTACCAACTCCCAAATGTTCCCCAATTCCTGTAGTCTTTCCTCATTCTCCCTACATCCAAGCACCCTGATCCTGATTTCTCCTGTTCCCATACTCAACTACTGCCATTCAATTCAGAAGACCTATTCTAGTGCCCCTTTCAGGGAGATCGATATATCTCTCCCTTGATTTTTTGTTATTAACTAACTCTGTGTCTGTGGATTATAGCATGAATATCCTTTACTTTAAAACCAATATTGATGTGTAAGGGAGTTCACACCATTGTCATTTGTATTGCTGGGTCTTGAGGTAGGTTGAATCCTAATTTTCAGAGAAATTGACATACTGTGTTCCAGAGTGGTTGTACAATATGCATTTCCACCAGCAATGGAAGAGTCTTCCCCTTACTCCCACATCCTCTCCAGCATAAGCAGTCATTGGTGTTTATAAAGTGGTATTGCAGAGTCATTTTGATTTGCATTTCCCTGATGGCTAAGGATGTTGAACATTTCCTTAAGTGTCTTTTGACCCTTTGAGATTATTCTATAGAAAATTCTCTGTTTAGTTCTGTACCCCATTTTTAATTGAATTATTTGAAATTTTGATGTTTAATTTTTTGAGTTCTTTATATATTTTGGAGATCAGTCCTCTATCTTATATGGGATTGGAAACTTTTCCCTTTCAATAAGCTGCCTTATTGTGTTATTGACTGTGTCCTTTGCTGTGCAGAAGCTTCTCAGTTTCAGAAGGTCCCATTTATTAATTGTTCCTCTCAGACTCTGGTACAGGTGCTATGTTTATAAGTGGTCTCCTGTTCCATGCTTGGAAGGCTACTTTTCACTTTCTCTCCTATCAGTTTCAGTGAGGTCTGATGCATATTAAGGTCTTTATCCCCTTTGAACTTGAGTATTGTGCATGGTGATAGATATGGATCTATTTGCATTCCTTTACATGTTGATATCCAGTTATGCCATAACCATTTGTTGCAGATGCTTTCTTTTTTCATTGTATAGTTTTAGCTTATTGTCAAAAATCAGGTGTTCATAGGTGTGAGGATTATTATCTGGATCTTTGATTCCATTCCATCGTTCAACCTGTTTATGTTTTTGTCTATCATCTCTTCCTCAAACCTCCAAAATGAAATGTTTACTTAATTAAAACATATGTTCCCAGCAGTCTCAATCATCTCAATGTACCATTTTGATATTGTCCCGAGCAGTTTGTAGTCCAAACCTGATGATTAGATGGTGAAACAATTACATAGTACAGTTGAAATCTTTCTTGCGTGACTCACACTTCTTTTGGAGACTTCAAAGGTCACTATAATGCATGCTCATATTTAATTGCAAAAAACTTAAGCATTTTAATTGTCACATGCAGCAGATCTGTAAGAGGTTAAAGGATGAGTATTTGTTATGTATGCCTAGATATCAGATAGAGACTCTAACCCAAAATGAAATACAAGAAGCTAGATGAAACCTTTCCCTAGAATTAGTTACTTCCCTACATGATCATTAATATTATGGCTAAAAGGATATTTGTTGTTAATCTTTCCCAAGAAATTACTGTAAGCTCTTTGCCAATGTTCACTTCCTGTCCATAATGATTCAGTCTCAACATTAGTAAAACATGCTACAATTTAACCTTGGTAAATTCTTGCTAATAGATGAAGTTTCAGTTTCCTTTTTAAAAACAACTCAGTTTTTTTCCACAAACTTTTTAGTTTTTTAGTATGTTTATGTGTTTAAAATATCGATTATTAGATAATATCTTTCCTCTGCAGTAAAATTCCTATAGGGAATGCATAGAACATAAAATGTCTAGAATGAAGGCCAGGAGAAGATGGCTCAAGCCTTTAACACCAGCACTTGGGAGGCAGAGGTAGGTGGAGTTCAAGGCCAGCCTGGTCTATAGAAGAGCTAGTTCCAGGACACATTCCAAAGCTACAGAGAAACCTGTATCAAAAAAAGTCTTGAATGTAACCAAAATTTACATCCAAACAATCCATAAGTTACTCTTATAATTTTTTTTAATATTTATTTATTATGTATACAATATTCTGTCTGTGTGTATGCCTGCAGGCCAGAAGAGGGCACCAGACCACATTACAGATGGTTGTGAGCCACCATGTGGTTGCTGGGAATTGAACTCAGGACCTTTGGAAGAGCAGTCAGTGCTCTTAACCTCTGAGCCGTCTCTCCAGCCCTACTCTTATAATTTTATTTCCACTAAACCAATTTTTTTCTCTGCCTTAGATGATAATTCTCTTTGACTATTTAAATCCTTGTCACCTTTTATGGTTTGGTTCTAATTACAGTTTTCAATTGTTTACTCCAATAGTGGAATATACATGGTCAGTGTCTGGGGCAATTTCTGAAAATTATTAAGATTCCACAAATAATCCCTCCTAATTTTTAACTTTTGGGCTCACAGTTTTATAAACGTTTTATATGGTGAATAATTAATAGAATCGCCTTTTTGTGTATTTTCAGAAATAATCCCCAAGGAGACAAAGTTTGTTTTACTTCACCAACCATTTTCTCTAAAATATTTACATTTGAATCAGTAATGAAATTCCATATAATGTTGAAAACATACCTAACTTGAGTATAATTTCAATTGTAATAAATAACAAAGTACTAACATGCTGTACTTTATATCCTAATTGGTTTATAAGAATAAGTTTCAAGGACTAGAAGTTTTCATTACATGTTTATGTGAGGTGAATTAGATAAAATAGTTTGAGTAAGAATATAAAAATCATAGACAGTATGTTTTAATCAAATGTCAAGTTTATATCAAAAGGGAGCATCCATGTCTATATCAATGTAAAATATATAAATAAGTAGTTACTTTTTCAAATTAATTTTAATGATCTACAGTTTTACATCATGCACATATATGCCCCTTTCTTCTTTTTAGATTCAGTAATCTACACTTTTATCCTATCATTTCATTGGGTGCCTTTTGTAAGTGGATGTATATTTATGAATATATAGAGCTGGTTTTGGAGATGGACACTGGCTCTGTCCCTCTATAAATCCAAGCATGTTGTTAAAATACAAATTCAGAGTTTCTCTCTCAATGTCAGGAGCACGGGACAGAAAGGAAAAGGAATTTAGAAAAATTTCACTTTTCTCCATTTCTGTTTTGTCTCTATTGTACATGTCATTGAATATATATGTCTGTACATGACTACATAAGTAATGTTTAAATTTTCCACAATGAACAATGAATTTTCCTGCAGTAATTTTTGAAGTTTCCAGGAAGATAGTGGGGCCCCACAACAACAACTCAATCTGGTTGATATGATGGCATGATGATGATAGTGCTACTACCAGACCTGTTTTGCATACCAGCTGCTCAAGATGGTTCCAACTTTGTTAGCTGAAATGTCCCACTTTTTACAATATTCTGGACAGAACTTATAATGTATGCGAAACCCAGCCCAATGTGGGGGCGTGTTTACCTCGGGCTAATGTTTATGTATAAATCTGGTTGGCCTGAGCCCCGCCGGCCCTTTTGTATTTCCTGCCCATCACTGGATCCCTGGTGTTGTAAGCTATCCCTTCATTAAATTTTGCTGTTTCATATTAAGCTAGCCTGGTTATTATGCCGCATCATTATAAGAGGAAGCTCAGAAAAACTTTACAAAATACTCAGAGACTATTTGCAATTATACCAAACAGTAATCTTGGAACTTAACTATCATTTTACTTACACAGAATCCCATAGAAAGAACATCTCCCCCATGACAGCTGGAAGTAATTCTAAAAGACTACATCCCCTCTCCCAACAAAGTTTGTCCTAGGGTTAGGGACATCATTTAGGGGTTGCTTATAATTGGTATAGGGTTGTGGGTTGGAAGGGAAATTTCATGGGCTTAGGGATTTCTTTGAATACAAAGGGAAAATTGGATGGAATAAGATAGTGTGAGTTTACATACATTAATAATAAGAGTGAGTAATAGAGTGAATGCTTATGAGTTATAATTTATAGGCAATTGCTTTGATATAGATTTTTGTATATTGATATAATGTTAAATATTGAATATTGTATGCATTCATGTTTCTACCTCTGCTGAAAACATTTTATATATTGATAAATATATTTATCAAATTGCAATGTACATTTCTTCCGCTGATCAAGATATTTATTCATTGGTTACATTTTGAGTCCATTGTCCTCATTTGTTGTACAGTTGTTTATTGTACAATATTCTAATATGAAGTCTTAGTCATTAAGTTATATAGGTATTAGAATTATAGATCAATAGTCATCTATGTTTGTCATACTTATAGTTAGAATAATCAGGTTTTTTTAGACACATAAAGAATATATTTTGCATAGATAGGTAATCTTTAACCACTTCAAAAAGCTGTAAAATATGGAATTTAAATAAACTAGCATACTGTTGAAGTGAGACATGATTACTACTGGTAGCATTGATCTATTTTCTAGAGAATGTTGAGCACCGAAGACACTCAAAGGTTGTTTTCTTGTTGTCAAATCTGGCCTTTGGGCAAAGACATGCTTATGCCTCAACCTCTGACAAGATACATGGTATCTTAAAATGGATAAGCAGTTCTGTTAAATCTTGACTGGCATTTGTCTCACAGACAAATATACCCACCGCTGTTCTCTGAGTGTTGTGGGAAAGGCAAAATACACCAATATGCCCAGTTTGTCCATCTTTTTTTTTCCTTTCCGCAGTCTTTAATTTTCTCATGCATACTGTTGACCTTTTTTTCTTTCCCGGGGAAAAGATACTGCTCTTATAAGGTGGTATCCTATACAAAGGACACAGAAATAATGGAATTGATTCTCCTTTTCAATTTCCTTCTAAAGTGACTGTCTATGTCATGGAACAAGAATGGGGAACACCAGAATCATAAAACTATACTTTCAAAGATGTATGTATTTTACTGTCATACTTACATTGTACTCATGTATGTTGTAATTTTGAAGGCAGTGACCTATGATGATGTGCACATCAACTTCACTAAGGAAGAGTGGGATTTACTGAATCCTTCCCAGAAGAATCTCTACAAAGATGTGATGCTGGAGACCTACAGGAACCTAACTACTATAGGTGAAAACAAATTTCTTTCATGTTTCAAAATATGGAGACAACTTTTCCTTGGTTTATGATTTTGTTCTGTAATTTGTTTTATTTTTTTTAATATTTTATTTATTTATTTATTTATTATGCATACAATGTTCGGTCTGTGTGTATGTCTGCAGGCCAGAAGAGGGCACCAGACCTCATGACAGATGGTTGTGAGCCACCATGTGGTTGCTGGGAATTGAACTCAGGACTTTTGGAAGAGCAGGCAATGCTCTTAACCACTGTGCCATCTCTCCAGCCCCCTGTAATTTGTTTTAGAGAAAGAAGAATGCAGTGAATATCACAGTCAAAGTTCTTAGGTGCACTTAAGATAATAAGCTAATTGTTGCACATTCTTAAATAATATAACATCTATTCTGGTACTGTATTTTAGGATATGTTTGGGAAGAGCTTAACACCGAAGAGCATTGTCAATGTTCTAGAAGACATGCAAGGTAATTTTCTTGGGCAAGTTCATAACAATTACCCTTGAGTACTTTGTAATGTGTTCTGGAACTTTAAATAAAAAGCAACAGTGTAAATAAGCACAGCTATAAATGTATTGATGGTTATTAAGTTCTCACAAATCCATATACCTCAATTGATGTATGTGAATTGCATCTGCAAAGCCTTCATTTAAGAAAATGTCTAGGTAGCAATGCCTAAACAGATATATCCATTTGATTCATAGCACCATGTGAGCTATGTTGTAGAACTACTGCTTCATTTGCTTCTTACTCTTCATGACAGAAAATGTATACATATTTCAGTGATGCTGAGTATAATTGCAAAACTTTCTACTGATACAATAGCCCATGGTAAGCCTTGTATCACTCATATACTTTTTGTGACTGTCCTAAGTTTAGTGAAATCAGATTACTCAAAGGTCAAGGGGCGGTTGTTGTGGAGAAACCTTAATATCTATACCACAAGTCTGTGAAAGTCAAACTTTGTGGATTCATTGTGGAAATCGTCTATACACTATTATTTTTTCATATATATATATATATATATATATATATATATGACACGTCACTCTTGACACAAGTATATGAGCATAGGAATATGGAAAGATTTAGCATACCTCTCCTTAAGAACAATTAAGAAGATAAACTGAAGTTCCTATGTAGAGTGTACATGTTTAATTTCATCAAAAATACAAAGTTAATTTATTTTCTATCAACATGGTTAATACATAAATACAAACTCACAAAACAACAAAAACAAACAAACAAACATGAGTTCTAGGTCTATGCAAAGACTTCTCCATGTCTTAGTTTGTTTACCAAATGTATAATGATTCACAATATAGTAAAATTATGAATGGAGTAAAGTTGGTAAAGCACTCAGTATATGCAGTTCTCTTCAAAGATATAATAAATACTTTAGAAAAATATAGGTATAGTCATAGATGAAATCATAAACCATTAAACCGTGACACAATGGAATTTACCTTCACAAATATTTTTCTAGATGTAAAATGACCCCTAACAAGAGAACAAAATATGATTTTAAACAAAGCTATAAAACCTTGATACTTGATTCTGTTTTACCATTTGAAAAAATATGAAATTAATTCTTATAGGTATGAGGTTCAACTGCATTGAATGTGGTAAAGCTTTTTCATGTGTAAATTATCCTTGCAGGATTGAAGGAAATCAAACTGGAGAGAAGTTTTCAGTATATTCTTACTGTGGTAAAGTCTTGTCTTATAACACTCATCTTCTAAGGAATGAAAAAACACAAAGCGGAGGAAAATGCTGTGAAATTAAGCAATGTGATGAAGTCTTTTCTTATCACAATTATCTTGAAATGCATAAAAGAACACACACTGGAGAGAAACCCTATGAATATGGTCAAGATGACAAAGAGTTTCTTGTTTATGAAACTCAAAGTCATAAACTAACACATACTGGAGAGAAATCATATGAATGCAATCTGCATGGTAAGCTTTTTGCTGATCACAGTCATCTTCAAAAGGTTAAAAGAATATATACTAGAAAGACACCCTATGAATATAATCAGTGTGGTAAAGCCATTGCTAAATGTACTGTATTTCAAACACATAAAATAATACAAACTGGAGAAAAACCCTGTGAATGTAATCAGTGTGGTAAGGCCTTTGCAAGTCATGATCATCTTCAAAGGCATAAAAGAACACATACTGGAGAGAAACCCTATAAATGTAATCAGTGTGGTAAGGCCTTTGCACAGAACATTGCTCTTCAAGTGCATAAAAGAACACATAGTGGAGAGAAACCTTATGAATGTAATCAGTGTGGGAAGGCCTTTGCAAAGAACATTTCTCATCAATACCATAAAAGAACACATACTGGAGAGAAACCTTATGAATGCAATCAGTGTGGGAAGGCCTTTGCACAACACAGTCATCTTCAAGTGCATAAAAGAACACATACTGGAGAGAAACCCTATAAATGTAATCAGTGTGGTAAGGCCTTTGCACAACACAGTCATCTTCAAGTACATAAAAGAACACATACTGGAGAGAAACCTTATGAATGTAATCAGTGTGGTAAGGCCTTTGCAAAGAACATTTCTCTTCAATACCATAAAAGAACACATACTGGAGAGAAACCTTATGAATGCAATCAGTGTGGTAAGGCCTTTGCACAGAACACTGCTCTTCAATACCATAAAAGAACACATACTGGAGAGAAACCCTATGAATGTAATCAATGTGGTAAGGCCTTTGCACAGAACATTGTTCTTCAAGTACATAAAAGAACACATACTGGAGAGAAACCATATGAATGTAATCAGTGTGGTAAAGCCTTTGCACAGAATATTGCTCTTCAAGTACATAAAAGAATACATACTGGAGAGAAACCTTATGAATGTAATCAGTGTGGTAAGGCCTTTGTGTGTCACAGTCATCTTCAAAGGCATAAAAGAACACATACTGGAGAGAAACCTTATGAATGTAATCAGTGTGGTAAGGCCTTTACACGCTACAGTGCTCTTCAATACCATAAAAGAACACATACTGGAGAGAAACATTATGAATGCAGTCAGTGTGGTAAGGCCTTTGCACATCACAGTAATCTTCAAATCCATAAAAGAACACATACTGGAGAGAAACCCTATGAATGTAATCAGTGTGGTAAGGCCTTTGCTGAAAATAGTACTCTTCAAAGGCATAAAAGAACACATACTGGAGAAAAACCCTATGAATGTAATCAGTGTGGTAAGTCCTTTGCACAGCACAGTAATCTTCAAACCCATAAAAGAACACATACTGGAGAGAAACCCTATGAATGTAATCAGTGTGGTAAGGCCTTTGCACAACACAGTCATCTTCAAGTGCATAAAAGAACACATACTGGAGAGAAACCCTATGAATGTAATCAGTGTGGTAAGGCCTTTGCACATCATGATCATCTTCAAAGGCATAAAAGAACACATACTGGAGAGAAACCCTATGAATATAATCAGTGTGGTAAGGCCTTTGCACAGAACATTGCTCTTCAAGTGCATAAAAGAACACATAGTGGAGAGAAACCTTATGAATGTAACCAGTGTGGTAAGGCCTTTGCGTGTCACAATCATCTTCAAAGGCATAAAAGAACGCATACTGGAGAGAAACCTTATGAGTGTAATCAGTGTGGTAAGGCCTTTGCTCAACATGGTCATCTTCAAATACATAAAAGAACACATCCTGGAGTGAACCCACATGAATGTAATTAGTGTGGTAAGGAATTTGGATGTCACTGTGATCTTCAAAGGCATAAAGTAACACATAGTGGAGAGAAACCATATGAATGTAATCAGTGTGATAAGGCCTTTGCACACCACAGAAATCTTCAGAGCCATAAAAGAACACATACTGGAGAGAAACCCTATGAATGTAATCATTGTGGTAATGCCTTTGCAGCTCAGAGTAGTCTTCAAAATCATAAAAGAACACAAATGGGAGAGAAACCCTATTAATGTAATCAGCGTGGTAAGGCCTTTGCTCAACATGGTGCTCTTCAAATGCATAGAACACATAATTTAGAGAAACCATTAATGATATCTGTCTGATAAGGCCTTTGCAGACCCCATGTACTCTTAAAAGCCTAAAAATGTAACATACTCTTTCACAATCATCTCCAAATACATAATATGAGCCCTTTTGTAGAGAAACCCTGAAGTTAATTCGTGTATTTTTCAAAAACGTGAGAATGAATTTAGTGTCATAATGTTTCATGCTTCATATAGGAGTAAGACTTTGTGTGTAGTCATCTGAGAAAGCTTGTGCATATTATCATAATCTTTTGGACCTGAGGAATCTTTGAAAAAGACACCAGAGAATGGGAAGATGTCGCTTGCCCTTGTCAGGTAGCAAGCAACATAGTAAAGGTGAAATCCTTTCCAAAAGCAATCTACAGGCTCAATAACATTCCCATGTAAATATCAGAAAAATCTTCACAGATCTCAATATAAAAACACTCAACTTCATATAGAAAAGCCAAAAAAAATGCAAGATAGTCAAAACAATCCTATATAAAAAATAATTTCTGGAGGCATCACATTCCCTGATTTCTTCAGATGACTGCAGAGCTACAGTACTGAAGAGAGCCTGGTGTTGGCAAAAAAAAAAAAACAGATAGGAGGACTAATCGAACTTATTCTAAGACCCACATATCTATCCACTTTCCTACTATACCTGATTTTTTTGTTTGTTTTTCGAGACAGGGTTTCTCTGTGGTTTTGGAGCCTGTCCTGGAACTACTTGTAGAACAGGCTGGTCTCGAGCTCACAGAGATCCGCCTGCCTCTGCCTCCCAAATGCTGGGATTAAAGGCATGCGCCACCACCTCCTGGCTTTTGACAAAGCACCAAAAAATATAAAATGGAGAAAACATATTTAACAAATGGTGCTGGCATAACTGAATATCAATGTGAGGAAGAATGAAAGTAGATCCATATCTATCATCATGAAAAAACTCAAGTCTCAATGGATCAAAGGCTACAATATTAAAGACAAACACACTGAACTACATAAAACAGAATATTGGAAGTATAGTTGAACCCATTGGAAAAGAGGACTACTTTCAAATCATAAGCCCAGGCATCAGAGACACTGAGAAAAATAATAAAGGAGATCTCCTGAAGCAAAAGTTTCTGTAAAACAAAGGACCTGATCAACAATACAAAAAGGCAGCCTGTAGTATGGGAAAAGATATTCACCTACCCCACATTGGACAGAAGACTAATCTTCAAAAGATACAAAAAACTTAAGTAATTGGTCATCAAAAGAACAAATAATCCAAGAAAAAATGGAGTACAGACCTAAATAAAAAAGGTTTAACATGTGAATCTCAAATGACTGAGAGGCACTTAAGGAAATTTCCAAACTCCTTATTCATTAGAGAAATGAAAATCAAAACAAATCTGAGATTCCCTCTTACATCTGTAACAATAGGCAAGATTAAAACACTGATGACAACTCAAGCTGGAGAGGATGTAGAGTTACGGGAACTCTGCTCCATTGCTGGTGGGGTTACAAACTGAGTCAGCTACTTTGGATATCAGTATGGTTATTCCTTAGAAAATTAAAAAGCCACCTGCCCAGTTGTGAGGCATCCTATAATCCCTGCACTTGGGAGGCAGAGATAGATCTCTGTGACTTCAAGGCCAACCTGGTCTACAAGCGCTAGTTCCAGAACAGGCTCCAAAGCTGAAGAGAAACCATGTCTTGGAGAACCAAAATTAAAAAAAAAGAAATAAAAGAAAATTAGGAAACAACTTATCTTAAAACCCATCCAGGGAGAGAGACCGGTGCGCAGGCCCAAGGGTTGGAGTGAGACCGGCGCGCAGGACCAAGCTGCGGATGCGAGATAGTCCAAACATGAAACAGTGAAGCCCACACTGAGAGCAGATCATCCCACTACAATAAAATCAAGTAGGTTTTTTGGGGCCTGGCCTGCAGAGTGGTAGTCCTTTTACTGGTGAGGTCCACGAGCGAATGGGGAGCCTGGTCCTGTCTTTGAAGACCTTCCTGACTGGGGCAGGTGTTCTTGGCCCACGGCGGGACACAGGAAACAGAGGCGGGGACATTCCCTGACCCCCTTTACCCCCGGTTAGTCTGCGAGGGCTGGTTCCCTCTGCTGGGGATGCTCCTCAACTGCTGCAACCTCTCTCACCCTGACCCATCCCAGCTTGTGCCCAGGGGCCTTCTTCACTCCCACTCCCTTCTGTGGGGCTGCAGGATCACCCAGTTTAGACTGTTTGGGTGCTGGGTCCGGAGCCTGGGGCAGAGGGCAGTGGGAGATTCTGTGTTTTAGTGGCTGGCCTACAGAGTAGTAAGACTTTGGTTGGTGAGGTCCCTGGTGAACGGGATATCCAAAAATATATAAAGAACTCAAAGGCTAATCAACCCAATTATAAAATGGGGCACTGAGCTGAACAGAGAATTCTCAACAGAAGATCAAATGGCCAAATGACACTTAAGGTCATGCTCAACTTCCTTAGCGATCAGGGAAATGCAAATCAAAACAACTTTAAGATACCATCTTACACCTGTCAGAATAGCGAAAATAAAAACACCAATGATAGCCCTTGCTGGAGGGGTTGTGGAGAAAGGGGTACCTCATCCATTGCTGGTGAGAATGCTAACTTGTGCAACCACTTTGGAAAGCAGTGTGGCGGTTTCTCAGGAAATTCGGGATCAACCTACCCCTCGACCCAGCAATACCACTCTTGGGAATATACCCAAGAGATGCCTTATCATACAAAAAAGTGTATGCTCAACTATGTTCATAGCAGCATTATTTGTTATAGCCATAACCTGGAAACAATTTAGATGCCCCTCAATGGAAGAATGGATGAAGAAAGTATGGAATATATATATATTAGAGTACTACTCAGCAGTAAAATACAAGGACTTCTTGAAGTTTGCATGCAAATGGATGGAAATAGAAAACACTATCCCTAGTGAGGTAAGCCAGACTCAAAAGGAGGAACATGGGATGTACTCACTCATAATTGGTTTCTAGCCATAAATAAAGGACATTGAGCCTTTAATTAGTGATCCTAGAGAAGCTTAATAAGGAGAACCCAAAGAAAAACATATAGGCATCCTCCTTCCCAAATCTACTTTCACATCTCCATACACATAGGAATCATCATTCCCATTTCTATAAATCTTGGTATTCTGTTCAGCCATTCTAATTCGAAGTTCATTTTGTTTGTGTTGAAATGGCTTTAGTACATGCATGTCATTCTTCCAGCGCAACAGCAATTCCTTGCAGACATGGTGTCTGGCTACTCATCCACGTGGAGTCCAAGAATCAGTTGTTCTCTAGTCCTCTGGCTCTGCTGGTGCACACAGAACCCAGAATAACTGAGCCCCCACTAAAATACTCTGCATATAAAAGCACCAAAAAAAAATAGAGACCGTTACACAGTTTACATGTACACATCAGCAACCTCCTCAACTCACTCTGTTACACTGACTGGCTCACAGATTCTTTCTTCTAAATGGTCCCCAGAACTTCAGACTCTTCTACTTTTTGTCCCATTTCATCTATGTTCTGTCCTATCTCCACACTGATATCTCTAACACAAGCAGGAGTCTCAACAAAGTAAGTTTTCGTATAGGTCCCTGCATGATTGGGATAGTGGGGAATACCCCACTATGTCAAAACCCATTTTCCCAAAAAGGCAGTTTATTACCCTGTTTTTCAGAGAAGGTAAACATGAAGAGTTAAATAATTAGTCTCCTATCTTATAGGTAAAATGTAATCACTAACTAGACCCATGGTATCTGAAACCAGAGTCTCAGCTCAGAACCAAACCCTGCTCATCTCTGCAGCTCGCAATACAATCCCTCCCCTAGTGAGCACGTAGAAATGGTGGTTGGAGTAAAATGGGCCTGCATTTTGGACAGTTCAGAATGTTGTTAAACCTGAGAATCTCAAGGATAAAAGACTAAATCCACAATTGTTCAATTAAAGCAAGCTGTATTTGGAGGTGCACTTGGGACTGGCAAGCTCGCTGTCTCACCCTAAGTTTAGTGTAGGTTGAAAGCATATTTTGCAGTTTGCATCAGATCCAAAAAACAGGAATGTATTCTTAATTACAAAAGGAATCTTGAGTTTTGAGGATTTAACACAGGACAAACAGGAACTTCCTGTGTGTGTGTGTGTGTGTATGTGTGTTTTAATAAAGCTTGCCTGAAGATCAGAGGGCAAAGTAGTCACAGTAGTCAGCTGTCCAGACTAGGGAGTGGAGGCACACACCTTTAACCCCAGGACTCAGACACAGAGTCATAAGGATCTCTTCAAAGTCACCCTGGGCTACACAAAATCGATCCAGAAACAGATCTAGGTGGTGGCATTTCATACCCGTAATCCCAGTGTTTGGGAGTCACACACATTTAATAGCAGCACTGGAGAAGTGGAGAGAGTAGCAATATGGCTGGGTGGAGAAGACAGGATAAAGGGGAAGAGACAGGAACCCAGTGAAGTGTGGAGTCTGAGGATTTGTGTAGTCAGGTTCTTTCCCTTTTGGTCTGAATATTTTGTAGATGTGAAAGATCTTTCTAGTGGTTGACTGTCTTACCTTTCTGACCTTCAAGGTTGAACATCAATATCTGTCTTGGGATTTTATTATTCATGTAACACGTGTATGTGTTCTTCCTCCCTCCCTCTCTCCCTTCTTCCCTGCCTCCCTTCCTCTCTCTCTCTCTCTCTCTCTCTCTCTGTCACTCTCTTTCCTTGCTCTCATCTCTGTCCTTCCTCCATGTCGATTTCCTCAAGTTCTCTTCAACCCTCCTTCTCCCTACCTCATCCCCTTCTACCTTCCCCTCTCCCCCACCCCCTCTCCCAATTTTTGTCAGGCAATCTAATCTTTTCTGTTTCCAATTTCAACATGAGTCTATATATGTTTTTCTTTGGGCTCACCATATTACTTAGCTTCTCTACGATCATGAACTATAGGCTCAATGGCCTTTGTTTATAGCTAGTACCAGTTATGAGTGAGTGTATAACATATTCATCTTTTGGGGTCTGGGTTACCTCATTCAAGATAGTGTTTTCTATTTCCATCCATTTACATGCAAACTTCAAGAAGTCATTGTTTTTTATTGCTGAGTATTGTGTAAATGTACCACATTTTCTTTATCCATTCTTCTGTTGAGGGGCATTTAGGTTGTTTTCAGGTTCTGGCTATTACAAATAATGCTGCTATGAACATAGCTGAACAAATGCTTTTGTAGTATGATGGAGCATTTTTTGGGTATACACCTAAGAGTTGTAATTGCGGGATCCTGAGGTACGTTGATTCTAATTTTCTGAGACTGTCATACTGATTTCCAAAGTCTTTGCACAAGTTTGCATTCCCACCAGCAATGTAGGAGTGTTCTCCTTACTCCACATCCTCTCCAGCATAAGCTGTCATTGGTGTTTCTGATCTTAGCCATTCTGACATGTGTAAGATGGTATCTCAGCATTGTTTTAATTTGCATTTCCCCAATAGCTAAGGATGTGGAACATTTCCTTAAATATCTTTTGGCTATTTGAGATTCTTCTGTTGAGAATTCTCTGTTTAGATCTGTACCCATTTTTTATTTGGGGTATTTAGAATTTTAATGTCTAATTTCTTGAGTTCTTTATATATTTTGGAGATCAGTCCTTTGTCTGATATGGGGTTGGTGAAGATCTTTCCTCACTCTTTAAGCTGCTGTTTTGTCTTATTAACTGTGTCCTTTGCTTTACAGAAGCTTCTCAGTTTTAGGAGGTGCTATTTATTCATTGTTGCTCTCATTGCGGTTATATTTAGGTCTCCTGTACCCATGCAATGAGGACTACTTCCCATTTTCTCTTCTATCAGGTTCATTGTGGTTGGATTTATGTGGAGGTCTTTAATCTATTTGGACTTGAGTTTGTGCATTTTATTAGATATGAATCTATTTTCATTCTTCTACATATTAACATTCAGTTTTGCCAGCACCATCTGTTGAAGATGCTTTCTTCTTTCCATTGTATAATTTTAGCTTCTTTGTCAAAACTCAGGTGTTCATAGGTGTGTGGATTAATATCTGGTTCTTTGATTTGATTCTATTTGTCAACCTCTCTGCTCTTATGTCAATAACAGGCTTTTTTATTACTCTAGCTCTGTAATAGAGCTTGATGTCAGGGATGGTAATGCCTCTGGAAATTCCTTTATTGTACAGGATTGTTTTGGCTATCCTAGGTTTTTTGTTTTTCCATATGAAGTTGATTATTATATTTCAGGACCTGTGGAAATTGTGTTGGGATTTCCAGGGTTCCTGGAATCCTCTATGAACCTGAAGGAAACCACAGCTCCTTTATGTGGAGACTGATAACACTTCAGAGGGAAAATGTATGTTAGTAAAGTGTTGGTTGCTTCTCCTGAATCTTGGTGTAGAGTCTATAGATTGCTTTTCTCATTATTTACAGGAGAGCCCATATACTAAGTATTTAAATGTTGTATGTGAAATTACCAGGTACAGAGAATTCCCTTGTTCTGCTCTTCTTTCTGGGGCTGTCAGTGAGAATTCGGAATCAACAGGAAAACCCACTAATTGATGCTCCTTCTTCTGTTACACCTTTGATCCCAGAAGCAAACACTTGGTTGTCTCTGAGCCTCTTTGGTGCCCATCATCCTCTTGAAGTAATTGATGCTGCCAGGAACATTTGTGTCTCATGTCATGGTAAGTCCCAAGTTCTTAAACATTTTAAATGCCATATTCTGAAGGTCTTTGAAAGGCTTGAAAAATAACTATCCATCTGAAATGCATTTTTGTACATCTAGAAAACCTACCAAACATGACTACAAGCTTGACTGTTATGGATGACTATCTATACAGAAGGTGAGTCTCCAAAGATTTTTGCCATCCACAGAAGGTCCCAGATTCATTCCCTCAATCTCATTCATTCCAGCCAGAACATTTGTGCCTATGAGCAGATTTGGCAAACATGGCAACCACTGAGTGCCATTCTGCCCCTTACTCTCTTTGCTCAGCTGTATTATATGGATTTGTGAGGAAAAGAATGTATATCGATTGACCCATTGATATTAAATGCTATGTGATATTTATTTTAAATCAATAATAACATGTTTTTCTATTGATGGGAGTTTGGGGTCTTATGACACTTCCCTCCCTGCAGATAAGTTCCTCAGTGAACCCTACCACTTCTGGACACATGCTGGAGGTTGTCTGTATCTGTAGTAGCTGATGCGTCCTGGCTGTGTAGAATGCCAGCCAGATTCAGCTTTATCAGTTATTTCCAGTACTTCTCTAAGTAGCTTGGTATGGCACTCCACAACAATTCCTGTCGCTTCCATCCCAGCTCTGGTCTCTCTTTTCTCTGCTTTCTAATACTGGTGTGGGATGTTATCTCTTAATATACATTACCGTGGTTTCTACAGATAGTTTTGTTTCAATAATTATTATGACTCAGAGTATTTCAAATGTTCTTTTATATTATTTTCTCTGTACAAAACCAAGTATCATACATGTTGCTGAGTCAGTTGTTTGTCATGAGAGGTAAACTAATACACATACAGTGCTTGCTCTTTAATAAGAGCCTGCTTTACTATCACCAGCAATGATAGTATTTATCAATGCACAAGACTTTGAATGGGATTTATTTCCCTTTTTCTGTTGTTCTGACCTTGGTCCCTTCCTCCAGGGTTCCTGGAATCCTCTATGAACCTGAAGGAAACCACAGCTCCTTTATGTGGAGACTGATAACACTTCAGAGGGAAAATGTATGGCAGTGCATGCATGGTTGATGTGTTCAGTGTTAGTGGAGTGTTGGTCACTTCTCCTGAACTCTTGGTGTAGAGCCATGGAGCGCGTGAACCCACCCCTGTTGGCTGCAGCTCCAGGCGCAGTTGTCCTGCTCCTGACAGGTGGCTGATGTGTGTCTCTCTGCCCCATGAAGACACCCACCTCCTCCGCTGAAGTAGTGCCAGGAGGACAAAGTTGTTCAGTAAAGAAGGGAATGTGGGGTTGATGAGCAGGAGGGGACAGAAATGGTCATATCTGTTGTCACTGTGTGCAGGGCCCTGTGAGCATCTTCACAGAGTAATTTATCTTATTTTGTTGTGACTCCCATGAGGTACTGGAGGGAAGCTTTTGAAGGGATTTGGTAAGTGAGAGCCATTATGCACCATAGAGTTGAACAAGGGTCACTGTGGCAGTTAATTGGAACTGCATTGAGTTGAGCAAGGGTGAAAATCACCGGCATTCTTGTGTGATGGGAGATAATGCAATAGGAAAAATTCTAATTATTCTTGGCCCGAGGGAGTGACTCTCCTTGTGGCAAAAATTATTAATGTATTTTAATGTAGTTAAATTTAATACATAAATGTATTTAATTAAATTAAGTGGTGTAATTAAATTAAGGTAATTAATTTAATACATTAAGGTATTGTTATCTTTGAGCGATTTATTCATTTCCTCTATTTTTTTGTTTGTCATCTCTAATTGTTTATGGCAGTTTTTCACCTCCTGTTTAACGTCCTCTATTATTTTCATTGGTCCAGTCTTTGCTGTGACTGAGTCTCTGGGTGTATCTCTTTAGTGTAGAAGCAGGGACCATCCCGCTGAGCTTGAACTCCTCCGTACCCAAACATGGACGAACATCCAGATGGAACTCCTCAGCACCGCTCTGGGTGGGTTGTGAATGCAAGCCCAATGTCTCTCCTGGTGCCCGGATGGGATCTCCTTGCTGCTTGGGTGGCTTGCTTGCTGCAGGCAGGCCACCTAGACAAAGGAGCTACTACCCTCCCAGATGTCCTCCCAATTAGGACCCTGTCCCAGCACCCGAACAGGCTGAGCTGGGAGATGTTATGTGGTTCAAAGAGGGGAAGGAGTCAGGCGGAGTGGGGGAGGGCCGTGGATGCAAGCTGGGTAGGATAGGAAGAGAGAGGAGATATCAAGCAGTATAGCCCCTGCAGGCTGACCAGGAAGTCCACTTTGAATTTCTTTTACTAAGTCTGAAATCAATCTGTTCTTTCTTTGAAGCTCTCCCAGGACCCAGGTTTTAATTAAAATATAAAATTGACTTCCTTTTGCTAAGAAAATGACTTTTTATTAGTGAATTCTATTCTTTCAGTTTCTATTCTGCCTGCCCAGCTCCCTCTCACCATGTTCATTTCCTGTCCCCTATACAAACCTTCTCTGCTTATTTACTAGTTTTGGTTTTGTTTAGTGTCTCACAGAGTTTAATCTGGGCCATCCGAGTGTCCCGAGTTTGTAACAAGCCATCAGCTCTTGGTGGGCTCACCAGTGGCTACATAACTAGATACTATGCCTCCCCCACTCCCAGAATATGTTCCCAACTGTGTGTCTCTTCTGCCTCCATGGCTGACTCCTCGAGCCTGATCCCCATGGATCACGGTGTGCATGCTGGTGTACACTGTGGTGTGAGTTGGCATAGCTGTCTCGTTTTTGGCTATTCTTTTGCAGCTCCTCTTCCCATCCTCAGTTCCTAGGCTCTTATGTTATTTCCTCCTCCTGTGTTTCCTCTTCCTTAAGGATGTGATAAAGGTCGTTTCCAGGCCCTCTATTCTCAGCATCCCGTGCAATCTTGGGCTTTACAGTTACCTCCTCACTACAAGGAGAAGTTTTTCTGTATAAGGCTAAGCTAGTTGAAGCAGGGCCCCAAGTCCCTTCTCAGTTTTCTCTTCTGATATCAGTAACTATAATTTATCTTTTATCTTTTTAACCACACTTATTTCAAAGTGATGCATATTAAGCTTACATATAAATGGGCTAGTCTTTCAGTATGTCTGTGATGGGATGACGATATCAGGATAACTTTTTTTTTTTATTTTTTGGTTTTTCGAGACAGGGTTTCTCTGTGGTTTTGGAGCCTGTCCTGGAACTAGCTCTTGTAGACCAGGCTGGTCTCAAACTCACAGAGATCCGCCTGCCTCTGCCTCCTGAGTGCTGGGATTAAAGGCATGTGCCACCACTGCCTGGCTTATATCAGGATAACTTGTATCACCTCAGAGAGTTTTCCCTCCTCCTCTGTCTTTGTCTCTGATTCTCTCTCTCTGTCTCTCTCTGTGAGTGTGCATGCACACACGTGTGTTCTACTGCATGTGTGACAGTGAGAAGTCAATTTCAGGAGTGGGTTCTTTCCTTCTACCCTGTAGATTCCAGGAAGGATAGAACTCAGGTCGTCATTTTGGGCAGCAAGTTCTTCTACCTGCCATCTTGGCAGCCCTCTAGGGGCTATTTTGCAAATGTGAATTTGTTGCTGTAGATCATACTTATTCTATTGTGTCAGAGAACAGAAAGTATTGTTCTCATGCAAGTAAGCACCTGTGCCTCACCTGTTGCCCATCCTCTCTCCCGTGCCCTTAGCGGTTTCTGATGACTGTAATTTTATACTTCTTTGAGACTGACTAACTTTGGCTTCTACATATAAATGATGTACATAGCAATTATATTTCAGTGCTTGATTGGCCAGAATGTCTTCAGGTCTAATCTGTATGTCCACAAATGACAGAATTTTATTCTTTATAAGGCAAAATAATGTGCCACGGCATATGCACCCATTTTTTTTTATTATTTCCTTGTCAGTGGATTCGTCGGATGATCCTGTCATCTCTTTGTTGTGAGCACTGTGTGGAAAAGAGAGTGTAGGTCTTCTTCAGCACACTGCGTCTCCTTCCTTTGTGTTTTTCCAGGCTGGAGAGTGCTAAGACAAAAAGCAGTTCTATTTCCGGGTTGTTTGTTTTTGAGGATCCTTCCTATTATTTCTTGTAATGGCTGGATATGCTGTGATCTTGGTGGGATAAGATTATGTTTCATTTTGCTTTGTTTTGCATTTCTGATGCTTAGTACCCTTGGGAAGTTATATAAATACATGCATGCATAATACATTATATTAATATATATATATATCTATACACACACTCATTGGTAAGTTAAGAATGTTTTTGAGACATGAAAGACTCCATTTAGAATAATTCATTGAAGTATTCAATCACCCATCTGTGACATACAATTTAAAGCTTGTTAGTATGCTTGCGGGGCTCTGAGGCCACCCCTCTGACCTAATTTTAGGGCATTTTATCTTATGTGTAGATTCACACCCCCAGTAGTAGTAGTCCTTCTCTCTTACCCTCAATAGCGTCAGGTCCACACAACTATAGTAAGCAACACATACTTACTCCTGAGGCTCTCTTTCTGATGCGACTGGCCTAGAAGTGACTACAAAGGTAGGTGGCTCATTGTGGCCCTCAAGCCCCACCACACACTGCAGAGGTTCAAAGCCTGTGCTACCATCCGTGGGGCTGCATCTGATCACCTGGAGAAGCTGCTGAAGGAACTCTCCCTCGGAAGGGCAGTTTCCCCAATGAATGCTGAACAATCCTCAGTGTGTTCCAGACAGCTGCATTTTCCTGCAAAGAACTTTCCTAGAATGCTTTACCACTCACCCTGCTCCCGACTCTCATGATATCAGTGAGGTTGTATTGGACCTAGCATCCCTAAGTCACTGAGAGCAATCATTTTCTTTGAATTTCAAACATCCCTAACATTGGCCAGTAGAAATTCTTCCAGCTTGTTACCATGACCGGTTTTTGGTTTTGTTGTTTTTCACATCTTATTTATTTATTGTGTATGGATGCATGCACAGTGGAGGAAGTCTCACACACCACCGCAAGTTCCTATGGAGGTCAGGGTCAGCTTGCAACTTGGCAGCTGGCTTCTGCTTCCACTCTGTGGACTGGAAACAGAGTTTAAATTCAGGCATGTCAGCCTTGCAGGAAGCTCTTTGCCTGCTGACAGGCCTGGCTGGTCCTGCTGTGTCTTTTGACTAGTCCATAAACCCTGATTCCTGGCTTGTTAGCATCAGTTACTCCAGGCTCAGACTGTATTCTCTCTGTCCTAGATCAGGCCGAAATGAGCTGTTCTATGTAGCATCCGTTTCTTCAGCAGAAAACACCAAGAGAGCTTCTTTCCAATGTCCTTTCAGTGGACAGAAAGTGAACAACTGAAGATATTCATGACTTCAGATTGGAGTTTCTCATTCTAATATGACCTGGTGGGCTGGATTGGGCTAGCCTGCATAGCAGGAGGAGCTTCCCAGTTTCTCTGATTTTTGTGGATGGCATTGGAATCCTCAGAGACAAGTCTCTAATTGTTCAGATAATCTCCATATGGAAGTGTATATGCCTGGATAGTGCACAGTTGGCTTACTGGTGAATCACACTTAAAAGGGTAAGTTGGCGGGTCTGGGCGGGGGCTGGAGGCCGGGGTCCCGGTTAGGTGCCAGGCTGCCATTGGGGGCGGGGAGCGCAGCTGGGAGCTGCTGAGGCCGGCTGGGTGAGTGGGCGAGCCTTGCACTGCTGGCCTCTGGAATGAGCTTGAAACTGGCCTGCGTGCTAGCCTCAGCTGCCGCGCTCGCCATCACGGGGAAAACAGCTGTAATGAGCATGGAAGCAGATGCCTCTGAATGAATAAATAAAGGGGAATCTGTAGTGTAGATAGAACAGGAAATTTATAGAATAAGAATGAATGTAACTTGGTGTAATGTAAAAGCATTTCTTCTTGTGTGTGGTGTGGAAAATTACTAAGGTGAAATATTAAGAGAACATTTGCCTGCTTGAAGGCTGCCATACCCATCTGGCCCTGCCAGATGTGGGGGCTGTACCTAGCAATTGTGAGAACGAAATAATCTTGCCACACAAGTGGGACCCCCACCCTTCTGTGGCCAGTTGATACTGATAACCTAGGACACCTGGTTATCAGAAGGATCAAACGAGGGGCAATTTTGAACTGACTTAAAAGAGGTGGCTGAAACAGGATGGTTATCTCACTTCTCACAATGGCTCTGGCACCAGGCCGTCGTGGAAAGAGAGATCCTCCTAGCCTGCCTCCCGAAAAGCAGCAATATTAAATGTCTTGCTTAAACATTTAATGCTCTGTCTCCTGAGTACAGAGCTTCGTCTCCCGAAAACAGATATTTAGCGCCTTGCATCCCGAATGCAAATCCTCATTCCCTGAGAGTGGACATTGAAGGTCTGTCTCCCGAGAACAGACTAGATACTCTGCCTTTCAGGATGCTTTGCCATCCCGAGAGCAAAGCCTCATCTTGGAGAATAGAGAACTAAAGCCTTGTCTCCCGAGACTCGGTCACCCGAAAAGCCAAGTCCAAGATCCTACCAGAAACCAGCCTGGAACACCTGAACCTTATCTCCAGACTGCAGACTAGGGGGTCAAGAGTCGATCTATGCTACTGAGCCCCCAGTGTGGACAAGAGCCCAGCCTGAAGAAATTCAAAAAGCCCTTTTTTAGTCAGGGAATACCAGGTCGTATGATGCTATTTCATGTATGTATGAGAGGTTAAGAGAAGAGCATAGATGTGTTAATACATATGTTTAGTGTGTGAAATGTTAAGAGATATTTTATGGATAATTGATAAGATTAGGAAATATTAATGGATAAGTTAAAGTTAAGAAGGGTTTTATAGATAATTAATGGATAAGTTAAGGTTAAGGACTCTTTTATAGATAAGTAATGGATAAGTTGTATTAAGGTTATAGATAAGTAATGGATAAGTTGTATTAAGGTTAAGAAGTATTTTATAGGTAAGTGATAACTTAAAGTAATGAATTGGTTTTGTGTATTAGGTCTAGTAGGATTAATAATTGTGATATTGAATTTCCTGTGTGTTGCCCATTATCAATCCCCCATACCTATTGCAATTGTAACCCCCATTGATGTATTGGATATTGAAGTTGCTAGTAAAGAATCATCATAAAAACAATTCTCTTGCTTGGTCTGGTTACTCATCACTCTCTGGGGAGAAGGGCACAGAGTCCTCATAGATATTACTCGAAAAGAACCTGGAGCTGAAGTCCCCCAGCTCGTAACACTTTCCTTCTTTCTTCTTTGACCCACTGTTGATTCAGCTGAACACAATTCACTTTCCAAGGGTTTGTAGACTTTCTGTGATTAGTGATATTGAATTCTAACTTTAAAACATGGTGATCTGATAAGATACAGGTGGTTATTACAATTGTTTGTGTCTGTTGAGGTTTGCTTTATCATCATGTATGGGGTCAATTTTAGAGAAGGTCCATGAGGTGCTGAGAAGAATTTATATTCTTTTGTGTTTGGGAGGAATGTTCTCTAGATATCTGTTAAGTCCATTTGAGTCCTGACATCTGTTAGTTGTCTTATTTTTCTGTTAAGTTTCTGTGTGGTTGACCTTTTCACTGGGGAGAGTGGGGTGTTGAAGTCTCCTACTATTTGTGTGTAGGATTTACTCCCTAAGACACAAACATTGTCAGTACAGAGTATGTAAAAACAGCTCCCAAAGACACAGACAGTAACTGCAATGATTGTACCAAGAAGCAAAGACTCTTTTAGCAACAATTTGAGGAAGAGATGGGTAGGTACAAATGTAAGAGCTTATTCAACAACCTAAAAAACAACATGGTATCATCAGAACCCAATAGAAATGCTACAGGAAGACTTGACCAGCCTAACCCAGAGGAGGCTGAAAGAAATAATTTTAAACATAACTTTAAGAGGATGATGGACAGATTTAAAGAGGAAATAAAAAAAAATTACTTAAGGAAATGGAGGAGAAGACAAACAAAAAAAATTGGAGAAATCAACAAATCTCTTAAAGAAAACCAAGAAAAAATAATCAAACGTGAAGCAAAGAGTTGAAACACTTAAGTCTTGAAAACTGAAATAAAGGCAATAAAGAAAACACCGATAAGGGGAATTCTAGAAATAGAAAATCCATTTAAACAAATGGGAACAACAGATGCACACATAACTAACCAAATAGAAGAGGTGGAAGTAAGAATATCAGTAGTTGAAGGTACTAAAGAAGAAATAGATTCATTGGTCAAAGAGAATTTTAAATTCAACAAATTTTTAGTGTAAAACTTCCAGGAAATCTGGGACAACATGAAAATTCCAACCTAAGAATAACAGGGATAGAAGAAGGAAAAGATCTCCAGCTCAAAGGCAACAATACATATTCAGCAAATACATATTCAGCTCTCTTTCTCCTCTTCCTCTTGGACAGGCAGCTTCTGCCTCTCTCTCCACTTCTCTGCTTCCCCCCTCTCTCTCTCTCTCTCTCTCTCTCTCTCTCTCTCTCTCTCTCTTTCTCTCTCTCTCTCTCTGCCCATCTGTAACACCCGGTTTTGTTGTTACACCCTCGGTACAGTTCGCGTGCCACTGTAACGAATGCGAGTCTGGGCAAGGACCTGTAGATTGAACAAAAGACACAGAGAGACCAGGGTCATTCGAAAGGAGTCCAGCCGAATGCTGAATGCCAGTTTATTCAGCCTTGGGGAAGTCCTTATCTACCTAACTGTAGCACAAGGATCCCCATAACCAGGCAGGGCAGGGGAAAAACAGGAACCAGCAGAATGCTAGTCATCTGACTAGAAACTGTATGTGCCCCAGGAATAAGGGCTGAATGCTTGGTCATGTTGACCAGAAATTGTCTTTGAGATGCACCCCAGGAATAAGGGCAGACCAGGGCCCTATACCCATCCTTCTTCCTTCCCCCTCCATAACTCCCCAAATAAATATTCACCCTCACTCTGCATATTATTTCTTTTTTTTAAATATTTATTTATTAAGTATACAGTATTCTGTCTGCCTGTATGCCTGCAAGCCAGAAGAGGGCACCAGATCTCATTACAGATGATTGTGAGCCACCATGTGGTTGCTGGTAATTGAACTCAGGACCTTTGGAAGAGCAGGCAGTGCTCTTAACCTCTGAGCCATCTCTCAGCCCCTCTGCATGTCATTTCTATCCATGTCTCTGTCTCCTGCCTGCCTGCCATGTGTCTCCCTGCCTGAGACCAGCCACAACCAGCAGCCATCTCTGACTAGGACTGGCTGCACCCAGGTCGCACTCCCTGCTGCCACATGACCTGCTCCCACCATTTGGGGACATACAGCATTTCTGCTTCCTGTTGCTGCTGGAGGTCCTGCAGCATTTTTAATTTTTCTATTACACATACTGTTGTATATTTTTTTTGTCAGAAATAGCACTCAATCCTTTGCTTCACTATTTGACATTTGTTTTTTTACCTTATTTCAATATAAAGAGTTGTTGTCTTAAAATGTTTATAATGTGATACTAAACTTTTTGCTAAAATGTTTCTGATGTGTACTTAGAGTTAAAAGACTGTAAATGCATTTCTAAGCCCCCTTAACCCTAAGACATTTTTCTAAAACCTTACACTCACTCTTGGAAATGGGACAGTCGCCCCCACACACACTTTCTGAACTGCTTATTTTCCTATATCCTTGTGAATAATCTTCAAACACAACTCCGTTCTGGGAATTGAGGCAAAGATAACCCACAGATGTTGACTCAGTTCCTGATATATTGATTTAGTCACTAGAACAAGGTCAGGAAGACCACAGAGATGTTCTCCCTTATCACGCACCTATTCTCCTGCCCTGGAATAGACCAATCATTGCTAGTAACCCTTTGAATAAGCCAATCCAATAAGTTGGAAAACAGCCTACAGGTTGCCCCCTTGTGTCAGTGGCTTTTTTGTCTAAAAGATGGACTGTAATAGCTTCAAATGTCCTTCAAATCCCGAACTTGAAGAGCCCTGTCATGACAGAATAAAAATCCTCTTGATTTTGCATCAGTTGAGGCTTTGTGAGTGGTGTCTGGAGTAACTCCTCTCTTATGATTGGACTTCTAGTCCTACAGAGTATAAATAGTAAAATTAGAAACTAAAAGTTTAAAAATTTAATTGACTGAAAATCACAGTATATTAGTCAGGGTTCTCTAGAGTCATAGAACTTATGGACCAAATCTCTCTCCATCTATCTATCTATCTATCTATCTATCTATCTATCTATCTATCTATCTATCTATCTATCTATCTATCATCTATCTAGCATATGTTCCTACAAGACTTCATGGTAAGAATGTCCCTAAATATCTGTTTTTACATTGTAATCATGTTCACTAGTGGATTTGTTAATTTAGCATGCTTAATAAAAGGGAGAACATTACATTGTTGAAATTGGGGGTGTCGGGGTTGTGTCCCCAACACCCCAGCTGCCTGGCTAGCTTATGCCCGAAATAACAACACACAAACTGTATTCATTTAAACACTGCTTGGTCCACTAGCTCTAGCCTCTTATGTGCTAACTCTCGCACCTGGTCTAACCCATTTCTAATATTCTGTGTTAGCACCCCAAGGTGCACTTACCGAGGAGATTCTAGCCTATGTCCATCTTGGGTTGGAGCTTCATCACGAATGTGCCTCAGAGCGCAGAGCTATCCTGTCTGCCCGCTAGACAGGAACCTGGCGTCTCTCTCTGAAGCATCTGGCTCTGAGCAGAGCTGCAAGCTTTCTGACCTCACTTCCTCTTCTGCCCAGTTCTGTTTACTCCACCCACCTATGTTCTAACCTATAGGACCAGCCAAGCAGTTTCTTTATTTTAAACAATGAAATCAACAGATTGATATCCCACATCATTACATGAGCATGTTCAGACATCCTAAGTAAAATCCCCATTCTTCCTTTGTTGAGGAAAGACACTGTTTTGAAAATAACTATCGTGCACTTTGTGCCTCCTGCAATCAATCATTTTTTTCTCATTTCTTTTGTCTTGGCTGTTGAAATGGCTATTTTTGGTAGTCAAACTGACTCCCTCTGGAATTAACTAATACACAAAGAATTAATTATACTTAAAGTTTTGAAATGGGAAAATCCTCCATTAATCTGGATAGTTTGAGATAAGGACCCACCTTTAGCTGCTTGGTGGCCATGCACACTTTTAACACCATGACTCAGGAGCAAGAGGTTTGGTACCCTCACCCCTTATTATCAAAGGGGAGAGAAGAAATTTACTAGCAGAATGTCTTCTCAGGAAGATAGTGGCCTTCCCCTCTCCCACCTGCAAGATTCCAAGCAGAAGGTCACTTAGCTCAGCCCATCCAGCTACCTGGTACAAGCTGATAAAGATGGCCTAACTCAAGGACAATGGCCTTGCTCCAAGATCAAGGAGAAAGCTGCTGAAAGACCTGGATAAATCCAGATGCTCCCAACAGGAAGAAAATAGCCAAAAACCTAAGCAGGAAGAGAAGAATCAGGAATCTAGCATTAGCCAGTTCAGTGACTGTGTTTCAGGAACTAGCTGAAGATAAAGTTAGATTGTAATCTTGAGAATAATCTTGAGAAACAGAGAGTTTCCCCCTTGTGATTTTCTGTGACACCCTTCCTGCCCCTTTCAGATTACTGGGCTGTGGTTTCTTCCTATAAAAACCCCTTCTCCAGGTCACTTGGGGTCGAATTCTTCCCCTGCATGGGTTATGAGTCTCGGCCCCAGTGCACTGGTTCCCATCTCATCTCATCAATTAAAGATGGTCTCTTGTGAGTTACTGGGGGAGTCCTGTTATCCCGAGAGTTTCCCCAGCACTGGGGGTTCTTCACTGACTTAACAGAATGGCAGGGAGAAAAAGTCCTTGTACCCATGCCAAAGCAGCTTCAAGGAATCTCTTTGTAGTTATGCCTTTAAAAGCTTACCCCACAGAGGAGATATAACTCCTCTCTACCTTGCTGAAAGGGGGATGGAGATGAGTTCAAAACATGTTTGTATTATTCGGATTAAACCTTCCTAATTACAGTCTGGACCTCTCTGGTGGTCTCTCTCTGGGGGTCATAATATGGGCACAACAAGAGGCACTGGGATTTTCTGAGTTTGAGACCAGTCTGGCCTACCGAATGAGATTCACACCTCCACAAAAAAATCCTGTCTTGAAATCACCAAAACAAGAAAATCTGAATCAAACAAGACTGATCTAACTTTAACCTTCTCACCTTCTGGTAGTAGCAATTACATAGAAAGTATATTGAAGTACAAAGTCTCTTTTTTGTCACCTTGCTCTGGCTACCAAGCTCATTCCTTTACTAGTACTAGAGACTACTTTTTTGAAATTTTTGGTGAATTCTTAAAAACAGCTGAGACATCAAGCCTCAAGGGCTGAACAACTACTGGATTCTTCACTTGATCTTTGGGAAAAGGCTGAGAAGCAATCTACTGGATTCTTCAATTGTCATTTATAAGTAGATATTTTTAGACAACCTGAAACACATCTTGTGAGACATTCTAAGAAGTCCACTTTTTACATACATGTTGGGATTCATTCTACCTTTCCTGTTGATGTAGAGAATCTTGAATACTGCAGTTGTATATTTTATGCACCTGACCATGGAGGAAGATGTGCTGGCTAACAATAGTGCTCATGAAGACATTCTTTCTAGCTCCATTATTCTCTATGTATTCACATTTCCATGAACACTACTCTTTTTATTATTATTCATTTTCCTGGAGTTTGCTTTTAATTTCAGTAATAAAACCCATAAAGCAATGGAGCCATCATCCATCCTTCTGATGGGGGAAACACCTATCATCTTGTTTGAGATCTGGCTTCTGCTTTTCTCTTTTCTATTGTGTGAATCCCTGTGAAAACCATGTAAAATGTACCTTCAGTTCATCTGACCTTAGCATGAAGCCAAACATCTGTTTTGTGACCTTAAAATTTTCCTTAGCCGTTAATATTCTGGGCATTCTTTGCCCTGTGGGACAGGAAATTCCTGGATCCACCTAGCACAGCACAGCACACTGTACAAGCTAACTGACCAGGTCGCATTCTGAAGGTAAAAGGGAAAGTTCCTAAGGAGTGTAAGATTATGATGACTCAGGTGGATGGAATAGCCCGAAATCTCTGTTCTGTCTCTTTAAGCACACTTCAGTCCTGTGGGAGGTGTTCTTGTCACTCAGGCCTCGCTATCCAATCAGGCCCTCCAGGAGACCTGCCAGTCAGATGTCACGCAGGGTTCTTCCGGGCTTCCGCATTCAGTCTCGATTTTGCAGAGGAGCTGGCAGCATCAGTTTCCTGTGTTGCGGTGAAGTTGCTGCTGCAGGGAGTTGATAAACTGAGAGCTTTGGCGAGCTGAGAAACGACAACATGGTGAGCAGGGGAATGCTGTCTCCAGATGGGGAGGAGCAGAGGGTGAGGTGCGGGAGACAGTACGTTGTGTCCTTTCGGGATCTGGGTGGGAACCTGCCGCCATATTCCCTGTGTTGTGAAGTCCCAGAGGTCCTGTTAATTCCTAGACCTAGGGACAGACCTCTGAATAACTGTGAGCTTTGGGCTTAATCCTCTTAGAGAATTGGGAGCAGGGTGCTGTGTGTACAAACATCTTACTTGTCAACTTCAATATGCCAAAGTCAGGGAAGCCTAGTTTCTTCAGTATCTTCTTGATATTGAGCACTTTGCATATAACCTTTACATACAATCTCCATTTATATTTAACTATGTGGACGGTATCAAGGCATCTCACCTGTTGGGTAGCACTGCACTTCCAACCTGCAACCTAGAAGAGGAGAATTGCTGATACAAAGGATTCGCCAATGCCTTGGAAATAGTTCAGTCTCCCAAAGTAGAATTTAGTTGAGGGAGGACTGCCTCTAAATCACCTAAAAGATAAATGTATTTTAATTGGGGCTGTTAGAGTTTAGGATGCTAGTGTACACATTGTTCAACTGGATTGTCCAGATATTTGGCTCCAAGCCATTGCAAAGAATCCACTGTTGATTTAAAACCAGGCACCAGGCACATCCCCATATCAAAGAACAACCTCTATCAAGCCTGTCAAGGAGGCATTACAGTTTGGCACCGTCAGTGTTTGAAGTGATTTCTCAATGAAAGTTATATTAATTCTAGAACAGCTGGTTTTCCATCCTGTTAGAAAAGTAGTTTCTGAGACAAGCTTTCTTATGTTGATGCAGGTGGCCTTGGTGTGCTGCTGTCCAGGGCAATGACCTTGCTGTCCTGTACATTAGACTTTCAAAATTCCTTTAAAAATGACTGTACCACCTCACAGTTTTAAAATTATGCATGTGAGTCATGTAGTTGACTATGCATTGCAGTTGCAGGGAAAGGATTTGCATATGGAGCATTCCTTCTGTCCTCAGACTACAATAGGAGGAAGAGTTTTTTGAAGCTGGTGGAGACACAGTGCAGAAAAGGAGAGGCTGGGGCTGGAGAGATGGCTCAGTGGTTAAGAGCATTGCCTGCTCTTCCAAAGGTCCTGAGTTCAATTCCCAGCGGCCACATGGTGGCTCACAACCACCTGTAGGGAGGTCTGGTGCCCTCTTCTGGCCTTCAGGCATACAGACAGAATATTGTATACGTAATAAATAAATATTAAAAAAAAAGAAAAAAAAAGAAAAGAAGAGGCTGGACTGAGGGAGAAAACTTTTCCTCTTCATAAGTAGTTGAGATTAGCTATATGGATACTGGTCATCAATTGTAGATGCTCTATGAATGTCCTGATTGACCATTGTTTGCAGTCCACAGACCAAAGCAAAAAAGAATCTGAGAAAGGAACTGACCTTATCTTTAAACCTAATTGCTGTATTTACAGTAGTTCATCTACAATAGAAAATCTGGGCAAAATGTTGTGGCCCTACTTAACAAAACTTTTCCCTGTTAAGACATTGATCTTTAAAGAAAATACATGAAAAATTTTTACTGTGCGCTAATACAAATCCCTTGTCTCTGGAGTACATGACCATAAAGTCTTTCTCAAGTTTTCAAGGAGCCTGTCCTGGAACTAGCTCTGTAGACCAGGCTGGTCTTGAACTCACAGAGATCCGCTTGCCTCTGCCTCCCGAGTGCTGGGATTAAAGGCGTGCGCCACCACCGCCCGGCTGAAGCTCATCTTCTTTAGACAGGGATAAAGAAGGCTGTCTGGCCCGGAGAACCTGATTTCCCAGGGCCAAGCTACAACAAACATCAAGAAGGTACAATGAAAGGGGCAGCTATTAGATTTGGTCTTCAACTTGGAGGTGGACGAATGCTGACTGTGGGAAGGGGAACAGCAGGAGTCGAAATGTGGGGTACTGAATAACTGGGTGGGAGGGAAGGCACTTGGCTCAGTCTCCTGTCCCCACCCATGCAAGAGCTGTTCCTTGCCTTTCAGTGGCCCAGAGGCTGTTCCTGGTTGAGCCTCTGGAAGAAGCTTTTTCCAAACTCTTACGTGCTGATCATGATGGCACAGGAGGGAGCGGCCTTGATGATCCTTGGGAGGAAACCTGCAAAGAGTCCCCTGGTGTCTGATTCAGCTTGGATTCTTCGAAGCAGGAGCCAGGTGGAATCAACTCTTGGGGGCTGCACTCTCTTGGCCTCCACTGCTCCCAGTGCGATCTGCCTCTGGGTCTTCACCACATCGAAGGGTAGAGTGAGGGTGGCAGCCACCATTCCTGAGATGCCACCAGCCACAAAGCTGACGCCCACAGATGTCTGGTTCTTTGGTCTTAGCCCGTTCAGCCAGCTCTTCACCAGCTCGTAGTTGAACCAGTACAGAGCTGAGAAGGGCAGATCTCGAAGGGCTGTGGGACCCCAGCCCAGCCACAGTGAGCGCCAGCGCCCCTGAGCCACTGAAGCTTGAACACAGCTAGCCAGTTCCAGGTATGACATGTGCTGAGCCTGTAGCTTGGTCCGCACAAGCTCCAAGGGGCTGATCACTGTCACAGTGCCCATGCGGGCGAGGGCACCAGCCACCATGGGTGCGTAGAGGTCAGAGGTCAAGGACTGACCACATAGGAAAGTCTTGAGTTGGTCATAGGCAGTGAAGTAGAAGGCAGTAGCTGGCACAGTCATCACCGGGGTAGCTGGGAGGCCGCTCCACAGGGTCCTAGTGCCCTCATGCCTCCCGATCTTCACAAAGGCATCCAAGGTGCCAGTGAATCGGGTCAGATCCTGAAACCAGGTGGCACAGCGAGGGCCCTTGGGGCACAGGTACAGGGGCTCCCGGACACCGCTGCAGTAGAGGAGACACTTCCATTTGGTGGAAGAGAGACTCCAGAATCTGGAAGGAGGTGGCAATTCACTGGCTACTGAGGGCCTCTGAGACTGAAGGCGGACCTTCACCACATCCAGGGGTGTCATGAAGAGGGAGGTGACCACAGCCCCAGTTCCTGAGGCCACCATTTGCTGAAGGGGGCTAATGCCCACAGGATCCTGATCATCCATCTTGGAGGTTCAATCCTGGCTCTGAGCCGGTGCTTGCGCCGCGCCGTGCCAGGGGCCTGGTGGGCCCATAGCAGCTCCGTGGCCGGTGCCTCAAAATTTTTTTTGAGATGACAACTACATCGTATTTACATTCTCCTTGTTGCTTCCAAGCCCTAAGACCCCTGGATTGTTTTCTAATTCCTGGTCTGTTCTTCTTTAACAACAGTTACAAAGTAACCACAGTCACACAGTAACAGTAGTTACTTTATGAATGTGACCTGTTTGTCTGCAGGATTTCCCATCTCTGAGGCAATGGGATGGCTGCACTGGAAAGTGGGTATGTAATGGAATGTACACACAAAGGACCCTGTGCTGTAGATGAGGAAGAGGATGTGCTCTAGTAGAGTGGGAAAATGTGTACTAAATACAAACTGTCTAAACTGGGGCCCTGTCTACTGGGCTGGGAAGGCAGGACTGGAAGGACTGTGCTGTCTGAGTCATTTGATCTCTGATCCTCCTGTAGAGGAGCTGCTAATATTGTGAGGGCCAACTGGGTGGCCCTAGCTAGTGAGGGATTCTGGGAAGGGTTAGAAATCAAGAGTACTAGTGGCAGACAGTTTGTGAGTTCTTTTCATGATTCTCTTCTGTCTCTGCTGTAGGGAGTGGTAAGGAAGACCATAAGCAATCCTGTAATGAATGGGGGGTGTTCAGAGCAGGTCTGTTGAAATGTCATTTCTGCTGAGACTTGGAAGTACCATGAACTAGACTACAGTTATGTTGGTCCATGTGGTTCATGGTGGCAGTGGCCCTTGTTCTCTGAGCCTCTTTGTGTATAGAAATACTGCAGCCCTGGAATGGAAGGAAATGATGCTGGTTGTATCTCTGTCCAGAGTACACACATGGGCACTGCTTTTGTTGTACAGTGGGAAGAGAGATTAGAAAACTGAAGGTTTATTTCCTAGAATTTCTGAATGTTGCATTCCAATTTCAGGTTTATGTTATAAAGATTACAAATTGTTTAGGATCTGGTAGAGCAATAGTTGAGTAGAATGCTTTTAACATGGTGTTACCACTTGCTGCAATGATGTGATCCAGTAAAGCTTAGTTCCAGGGGACAAAAGGAGTTTCTGATGTGCAGAGATTTCTCAGGTGTGCAATGTGTTAGACAGGTAGATAGAGCACAGTCCACATATTCTGCTCTATGCCATGTAACAGGAAGTAAATTTTAAATCATTTTTAGGTTATTTTTTGATTAAAAAATTACTTGGATTTCCACTTCATCATGCATCTTAAAATATATGCTCGGTTAACAGAAAGTGGTAATTAAGGCATGCTACCCTTTAAAGCTTACTTTATTCATTTTTCTATCATTCAATGATATGTCCATTGACAAACCATTGAATGAGAGAATATCATTGAATGAGAGAAGGAATACACAAATGCCATTCACATTGTGTCCATGGTATCCTTTGACAACCATCCAGAGGTGACTTTATCTTTCAAGTGATACAAAACAGAAGAGTGGGTCACCTTCACCTTCAGCATTGTAATGACATATGTGGGACCCAGAGCGTTGTCTCATGGGTAGTGGTCTTCTTGGGTACCCATCTTTGATTTATAGCACATACATCAGATTTGTCAGAACTCCCTGTAATTGTAAGTTCTGAAGATCTGGTGCATTTTTCTGGCCTTAGGGCACCAGAATGGCAAATGTTGAAGAAAAAGGTATGTAGGTGACTCTATGTTTTATATAGGTTTTCTTCATGTTTATATATTCTTTTTAAAAAATATTTATTTATTATGTATACAATATTCTGTCTGTGTGTATGCCTACAGGCGAGAAGAGGGCACCAGACCCCATTAGAGATGGTTGTGATCCACCATGTGGTTGCCGGGAATTGAACTCAGGACCTTTGGAAGAACAGGCAATGCTCTTAACCACTGAGCCATCTCTCCAGCCCTAAATACATAAATATTAATAAATTCCCATAACATAGTTTTAATAATGTTTTCTGTCAAAGGCAGCCTAGGACACTTAAGGATCAGAATCATGTCACTCAATAACAAGTAAAACTTTACTGCAAGTGGGTGAATTAGCTTCAGACATGGCTGGTCTCCTTATTTGTGTGTTCAAATGAACATGTTCAGTCCTGAAAGCATAACACACAATCAACAGAAAGGGACCCAACAGATTCTATTCATGAATTTGTCCATACTTATTAGTACATACTTATCAATGAAGGAATTGGAAGAGAAACATTTGGAAAGGGATAGAGAGACGACACAAGGGGGATAAAGATATGTAATATATTTTAATTAAAAGATGTGAAAATAGAGTTTTAATAAAAATGTGGCTTTAGAGATGGCTTAGAAATTAAGAGCAATGATTGTCTTTGAAGACGGCACAGGTTATATTGCTAGACCTGCTGTAACTCAGGTTCAAGGGATCTGATTCCCTCTTCTGGCCTCTGCAGGTCTTGACATAGACACATTTGGGCAAACATCCATACGTATAAAATGAAGCTTAAAGAACGAAATCCTTTAGAGTAAATTTCACAGCCTTGAAGCAGATAGTAGCCAGGGCTAGTTAAAATGAACTATTCTTGGTTCTTCTTACAAGTATGTCAGGTCTTACTTTGAACCACCATTTTCAGTGTCAAAAGATGCCTTCTTCTGAAGTTGGAAGAGATCAAAATAGCTGTTCATTTAAGATAATCTTTTACAATGTGGACAGGACTTTCCCATATTTTTGTATTTGTGTTCTATTTCCTATGTATGTTGATATATCTTTTAAATGTATCTTTTAGATGTTGCCTGATCAGAACAATAGATTTGCTCTGTAAATCTCCATCTGCCTACTTGTTTACACTTGCCTTCTCCCATCTCCATCCCCTTTTTGTTGTTTTGTTTTTCAAGACTAGGTTTCTCTGTAGTTTTGAAGCCTGACCTGCAACTACCTCTTGTAGATGAGTCTGGCCTTGAACTCACAGAGGTCTGTCTGCCTCTGACTCCCTAGAGTTCAGATTAAAGATGTGTGCTACCACCATCTGACTTCTCCTGTCCCTTTTTATGTTGTTCACAGTATAACCTTGGTCCTGAACACAAAAGAAACTTCAAGATGACAGCTTATGTGGAATGCAAAATGTCTTCCAGGCTGGCTCCTCTTTTTAGCATTAACTGCTAGTAGATGCCGGCTGTTGTTACAGCAATTTATGTTAATTAAATGTTTAAGTTTGTAGAATGATTTATTCCTGGGAAGGCATATTAATTCTAGACCATCAGTCTTGTAGAAAAATGTTTCTGAGGCAAAAATTCTTTTGTTGACTCAGGTAGCCTTGTTTCCATTCCATTGCTCCCCAGGGAATTGACCTGGCTCTCCTGGTGATTAAACTAACTAAATTTTTAGATTAAAGATCTCAGTCACCACTGAGTTGTGAAATTTCAAATTTTGTCATGGAGTCAACTGTTCATTTCAGTAACAGAAAAAGGATATGTGTGGACCATGGTTTTGACCTTCAGACCTTAATAGTATACACAAACTATGTATACTATAGGGGAATCATTAAAGGCAAACAGCTTTGAAGTCTCCATTATGAAATAAGATGTGATTGTAGATGGATAAGTGATTTTGTAATTTCCCAGCATGTATTAATCCATGTCATGTAATGAAGGTAGGCCAGATTTGGGTGTCCAATGTGGGAAGGTTAATTGAGCCAATGAATATTGAAATTCCAAAAAGGAGCTCTCATATACAGACATCAATCTTGTTAGTCATGTTTGTATCCATTAGCTCTACCTGTGTTTGTCAGGTGACAGGTCCCAGCAGCTAACATTGCATTTAACAACAGGGTGGAATAATATCTTATTAATGCCATTTCCTCTGCCAGAGAATGGTTCTGTGTTTTTCAAAGTCAGTCTACCTATATGGTTGTTTTCAGCTACATGGTTTTTAAAACAAACTATGAGTTTCAATTTTTAACTTAGAATTTCTTTAAATGCATCTTTGCCCTAATCTCTTATTTCTTCCTATTCCCCATTGTTTCCAGGTTATTAAGGATTTCTTTCCATTTTTATCAAGTCTGTGGTTTACTTATTTATGTTTGAGCAATATCTCCTGTAACTTAGGCTGGCCACACACTATGCCATTGAGAATTCCATTGCACACCTAATCCTGCTTCTGCTTCCAAGTGCTGAAAAGTCCTGCAACTGCTTCATGGCTGGGCCTTAACTGGTCAGTGAGAAGAAAAAATAGACTGGTAAATGGGAGCCCAGCCCTCCTTCTTCTCTGTATTATAATGCAAAATTCCAAATGAAGATGGATTGTGTACAAATTGAGTTCAGGGACCAACTTTAAAGAATGTGTAGTCCCAGCAGAGAAAGGGCTGGACAAGAAGAAGCATGAAAACTTACTAAAGTAGTGCCCTTTAGAAATACGTAGTAAGGTAATACATTCTAGATGATTTTTGAGGTGTGATCCTAATTAGTAGTATTAATAAAATCCCAGAGTCAGATATTGGGTAAAGCTGACAGAACAGAGAAGCAATACAACAGCCACATTCACTTCTTGCCTCTCCAAATCCCCATGGGTATGGGGAATAGAACTGAGATCATCTTTTGGGCAGGAAGTGATTTTAGCCTCTCAGCAATCTCCCCAGCTCAAGGCTGAGGGCCTTAAAAGTGATCAGAGCTTGACAAATGAGACAGATTTCTGCAGGGCACATTGTTCCCCACCTATAATCCCAATACATTGAATATGGGGACAGGAGGATTTTGCCTTTCAGGTCAGGCTAGTCTACATAGCAAGAACCTGTCACAAAAGAAAACATTAAACAAACATCATTCATGCTGATTTTGGTGCTTCTTACTTTAGATTTCATTCAGTACATAGCAAGTTGATGCAGGAGTATCACCAATAGATTCAAACTAGGCTAAGGTATCTTGTGAGACCCTGGTCAACAAAACTTCCCCTCCCTAAATGTTTCAAACTGCTTCTCTTTTTGATGTTTCTTAAACCTAACAAAGGTCTACCCATTTGTTTGGGAATGCTGAAATCAATACCTAAAATAAAAATGGAGAACTGATTAGCACCTATTGTAGATTCCAACTTTATAATTCTCAAGGGAAGAAATACTATCTAAGCACTCTTCACTCTTTTAAATAAGTGAACCTGTTAAAATAATCTTAAAATGTTTTTTTTTAATATGCAATGATTTACTAGCTAGGGACTTGAGAAATTATGAGTAAAATCTATCTCAGAAAAAAATTTCAGATTGTTAATTCAACACATCTAATATAAAGTGTCAGTGGTTTTTACCTTGCTGTGGTTTAAGCTTTAATGGTGGTATATCCCTTTCAAGCATCCATTTACTTAATTTTAAATTTTAATAGACTTGAATAAATGACAGCAAGATAAAATTTAATGATAAATAGAATGAACAAGCACCTTCAACTTGATCAAAACAAATGATTATATCTTGCCATAGATCTTGCTCATACTGTTTGATAAATTTTTTTATCAGAAATAATACTCAATATTACACTTCATTTTTCCCATACTCTTTTGACTATTACTACATGAAACTTATTTTTTTCATATGTATATAATGTGATCCTGAAGTATTTGGTAAAAGTGCTTCAGTTATGTAATTATGGCATAAATAAAAAAAATTGGGAACTTGAAGTTTAAAAATTTAATTGACTAAAAAACACAGTATATTAGTCAGAATTCTCTAGAGTAACAGAACTTAAGGACTAAATCTCTCTCTCCATCTATATATTTGTCTGTCTATGTGTGTGTGCATATGGCAATTTACTGGAATAACTTAATGGCTGCACTCCAACAGTTGCTGTCAGTGACTGGAAAGTTCAAGATCTAGTAGTTATTCTGTCCCACAAGACTGGTGTCTTAGTTGTTTAGTGTATGTGCTGGAATCCCAAAGAAGTGAACTTCAATGACAATGAGTACATGTGCTGACAAGGTGAGGGAAAGCAGGGAGAGAAATAACACCCTTTATTCCTTCTGGGTGACAGTGGTGGTGCATGCCTTTAATCCCAGCACTCGGGGGGCGGGGGCAGCCGGATCTCTGTGAGTTCGAGACCAGCCTGGTCTACAAATTGGATTCCAGACAGGCTCCAACCACAGAAGAAACCCTGTCTCGAAAAACCACAAAAAAAAAAGCAAGCAAGAATACCCCTAAATGACTCTACATTATGATCATGTGCAGAGATTAGATTTGTTAACTGAGCACACCAAAGAAAAGGAAGAACATTATATGAGCATTTTCAGACTCTAAAGCTAAAATCCCATGCTTCCATTGTCAAGGAAAAAGCTGCTTTTAAACAACTCCCATTCTTGAACAGGGGTTTTTCTCATTTCTTCTCACTTTGCAGTTGAGATGGTTATATTTGGTAGTCAGCTAACTACCTCTGAATTAATTCATCACAAATGTTATATTGGTTTTTACTTAATTGGTTTTGAAATGGCAAACCTTTTATTGATTTTCTATGATTATTTGGAGATGAATGGATTCAACCTTAGCTGCTTGGTGGCATTTTGCATACCTTTGACACTATCACTGAGGAGGTGAGGCAAAGTCCAGTCTCCACAATGAGTTCCACAGCTACATAGATAAATCCTGTGTTGAAAACAAAAAAAAAAAATGAACTCGCAATGACTATGATCAACCTTTAACCTGGATCTCACCTTCTCATGGCAGCAGACACATATAAAGGATATTAAAGAAGAAGCTTCTCTCTTTTTGCCTCCTTCCAGTAGTCCTGGCTACCATGTTCATTCCATTACTAGCATGTAGAGCCAACTTGCTTTGGAATGGTGGTGTATCCTTAAACCAACTTTGCACATCGAGTCTCATGGACTGAACTGCTAGCATTCTTCCTTGATCTGAGAAAAAGGACGAGGCTGTCTCTGTACCCTTCAAATTTCCAGCTTGAGGCAACTATTTTTAGGTGACCCGGAACACAGCAGAACATTTCTTAAGCCGTTTCACTTTCTACCCAATGGTGAGATTCATTCTACCAGTCCTGTTCATGAGAATCTTGAATAATGCAAGTACATTCTATGCAACAGTCCTTGGAGGAAGATATGCCATTTCTTTAACAGTACACATAAGTCATTCTTCCCAATCGCTCCTTATTTCCTACATTTCAAGTTCCCATTTGCTCTTGAATTACAGTATTAAACTTGAAACACCATGGAGCCATCATCCAGCCTGCATAGATAGAAGTAAGATCTTGTTTGAGATCTGGTTCTTGCTTTTCTCTCATGGTTGTCTGAAATTGCTGACACCGGTAAAAATTACCTTCAGTACGATCCAATCTCTGCGATTTAACCCTACAGAACAAACATCTCCTTTGGAGCCCTGAAAACTCCTTTGTTTGTTACAGATATTCAGTGCTTCCTTCCACCTGTTCTTCACAAGGGAACTCCAGCCACCTGAAGAGTGCACTGTACAATCCAGCCAATAACATTTTTTCCAGGAGTGAAAATGGAAAAGTTCCTATGGAGTGCAAGATTACAACAGTGTCTGATTTAGAGTCTGTGGGGCAAGTGCTATTGAACATACATATCTTGGAAGATCCGAGAAAAGATCTTTGATGGGGGAGTGGAATGGCAAGGAACCACTGGAGCATGTAGAATTTAGCTACTACTGTAGCGCCATGTGGATAACTTATGTTCCTGCATGACTTTCAGGTAAGAAGGATTGCCTAAATGTCCCTGCTTTTATATTGTGATTGTTAGTGGATTTGTTAACTGAGCATGTTTTGTGAAGCGAAGTTAACATTACAAAGCATGTTCAGACTCTCTGTGGGCCACATGTTTCCTTTGTTGAGGAAAACACTGTTTTGAAAACTAACTCCCACGCTCTTCCGCCTCCTACAGGCAGGAAATATTTTCTCGTTTCTTCTTGTGTTAGCTATTGAGAAGTCTATTTTTGGCAGTCAAATTGACGCTCTCTCTGTGATTATCTAATACACAAAGAATAATTATATCTGGGAGTGATTTTATTTAAAGGTTTTGAAATGAAAACCCTCCATAATCTGTATAATTTGGGATTATAGAACCCATCTTCAGCTGCTTGGGGCGGCAGTGCATACAACACCATGACTCATGCAGAGGTAGTGGAATTTTCTGAGTTAGAGACTAGGCCTGGCCTACAGAATGAGTTCCTGATCTACAGGAAAAATCCTGTCTTGAAATCTCCAAAAAAAAAAAAATCTGGAATCAAACAAAGACTATGAAATAACTTTAATAAGCATCTTTTACATTCTGTGCAGGCAGTCGCTGTATTTGTGAAGAAGAAAAATCTCTTTTGCCTCTGTGCTCTAACTCTGTTTACCAAACTCATTCTGAGTTCTACTAGCATTAGAGCCTACTTTATTGTAATTTTTGCAATATGCCAGCAATGAGATGGAAGTTTTGTGGGCTGAACTACTACCTGAATTCTTTCACTTGATCTGAGACAAAAGGCTGAAAAGCAAGCTATTGGATTCTTCGGGTGTTGCCATTGGTAGGCAGCTATTCTTAAGTTACCTGGACGCCTCAGCTTGGAGGACATTCTAGCAAGCTCTCTATCTTCATATGTGGTGAGATTCTTTCTACCTGTCATGTTCGTGGTAGAAAATTTTGAATACTGCAGTTGGTATCTTTTTTTCACCTAAGTGTGGAGGAAGATGTGCTGCTAATAATATGCTCTTGAAGACATTCTTCCTCACTCCATTACTGTCTACATATTCCAAATTTCCCCCACGAACACTATTTTTCTATTATACTCATTTGCCTGGAGTTTGCTTAATTTCAGAATAAAACCCATATAAAACAATAAAGAGTCATCATCCATCTTTCCACTGGAGGGAAATGTTTAACCAATCATCTTGATTGCAGAGATCTGGTTCCTGATTTTCTCTTTTCCTGTTGTGTAAAATCCATGTGAAAACTATCTTGCAAAAATTATCTTCAGTTTCATCTGACCTCAGATTAAGCCTTCAGAACAAATATTTCATTTTTGTAATTTTAAAACTCTCTTTAGGGCTGAGAGAGATTTCAGAGGTTAAGAGCATTTCTGCTCTTCCAAAGATCTGAGTTCAATTCCCAACCACATGGTGGCTCACAACCATCTGTAATGAGGTCTGGTGCCCTCTTCTGGCCTGCAGGCATACACTACACGAATATTGTATACTAATAAATAAATATTTTTAGAAAAAAACTCCTCTTTTAGTTCTTAGTATTCGTAAGGCATCCTTATCCCCTGTGGGATGAAAATTACCTCCACCTACTTTACGACAGTGTGCACCATACAAATCACCTTAGTGTGATGGAAAAAAGAGGAAAGTTCCTATGGAGTGCAAGAAGATAACGTTGCCTGCTTTTTGTAGCCAGCCAAGTGCTGCTGCTGAAATTATATATTCTCAGATCTGGAGAAGTTCTCTGTTGGGGTGAATGGATTGGACAGGGAACCAGTATTCTTATCTCTTTAAGCTCACTAGGAGCCCTATGCGGGAGGATTGCTCCTTTCACTCAAATCTCACTTTACCACATCATGCACTCCAGGTGACCTGCCAGTCAGAAGCAGTGCAGGTCTCTTCCGGGCAGCTGCTTTCAGTCTTAGAGTTTTGAAGAGAGTTGGCACTGAGAGGATTCCCTGTTCTTGGGTGCATTGCTGCGCTGGGAGATGATCACAATGAGAACTTTTGCCAAAATGTGGAGAAGCACAACATGGTGAGTGAGGGAATGCTGTCTCCTGATGAGAGGATCAGAGGGCAAAAAGTGCGGAAAAACTATGGCCTTCTACCTCCATGGGTCTGGGTGGGAACTTCACCATGCCACTATTCCCTGTGTATCTAAGTCCCTCATGGTCCCTGCTAACTCCTGGGCCTAGGGGCAGCCTCTAATAGCATTTTGCTCTGTGGCCGCTTATCCTTAAAGTATTGGGTGAGGAAGCTGTGTTTAAAAACAATTTCCTAGTCAACTTCAACAGAAGTTGATGCTTCAACCTGGGTTAAGCCAAACTCGAGAAACCTGATTTTCTCCAATATCTTCTCTGATATCGAAAGCAGTTTTAGCATTTTAAGCTTTAAATATAATCTGAATTTATATTTAAATTTGTGGAGTTATCAAAGGCATCCATGTTATTAAGCAGTTTCCAATACTTACCATAGGCAGCTGTGAAGAGTAATTGGTGATACATGATTTAACAATGTTACAAAAATAATTAAGTCTCACAAAGTAGCATTTAACAGAGGGAGAACTGCTTGTAAAACACCCAGACTTTTAAGTATATTAATCAGGGCTGAAAGAGATTGGAATGCCTGGATATCGTTGTCACTAGAGATTATCCAGATATTTGACTCCAAACCATTTCAAAGAAGCCATCACTGATTTAAAATAAAAACTCACTGCCAGAGTGGTGGTATTCAGTGCTCTTTAATTCCCACACTCTGTAGGCAGTAAGGTCATTTCTTTGAGCTCACGTCCCTGCAATCTAAAAGAGTTCCAGGACCGAACAACAAACAAGCTACTGAGAAAACCCTATCTTTGCAAAAAATCCCCGAGTGCAGAGATTAAAGCATGTGCCCCATCACTGCCTGGGCTAAGATGTTATTTTTCAGTTAAGCTTACTTGGGGCCCGTGGTGACGCACCCTTTAATCCCAAAGCACTCGGGAGGCAGAAGCAGGCGGATACTCTGTGAGTTCCCAGACCAGCCTGGTCTCCATGAGCTAGTTCCAGGACAGGCTCCAAAGCCACAGAGAAACCCCCTGTCTCGAAAAAACTCAAAAAAAAAAAAAAAAAAAAAAAAGAAGCTTACTAGGCAGTGAAACTTCCGCACACCTCCCTCACGACATATCTTTTTACATTTACTTGTCCAGTACAGTCTTTCTTTTCCCTTGTGATCTTCACCTTAGAACCCTGTCATGAAGAATGACCTGCTTAACTAGTCACTGGCATACAGTTGAGAGAATATTCTCAGGAGAAATACTTTTGCCTAAATATTTAACTGGCAATTGCCTCCTCTATCTCAATTGTTCAGAGTATAATCTGGACCATTATAGGGATGCACTTATGGATAACAACATATATTGAATGCAAAAATCTGTCTAACCCGAGCTCCTCTTGAGCATTTGGACAGAGATCACAATGCAAACATCATTAAAGAAGACTTTTCTTTATTAAACTTCAAGTGTGATGTTATTTCTCAGTGGGAAGGCATATTAATTGTAGAAGAGCTGCATATCTGTTGACTCAGGTGGCCTTGGTCCCTGCCTGTGTTGCTTCTGGGGAACCTTGGTGTCCTCTTATATTACGACCCTCAAAGTTCTTAAATGACTAACGGACCAATTCACAGTTTTAAAATTATGCATTAGCCTGGCAGTGGTGGAACTACACATGTAGTCTACATGAACTAATTCCTGGACAGGCACCCAAAGCTACAGAGATTTCACCCTGTCTCAAACAAAACCAATAAATTAAAGTGGAAAAATACTTGCATTTGAGCCATGGAGCTGACTTCCCAATGCAGTTGAAGGAAAAAGGATTTGCATATGGGAGCTTTTCTTCTGTCCTCACCACAATAGGAAGAATAGATTATTGTGTGCACTGCAGTGGGGCACAGTGTAGAATCAGCTGTTGAAGACACCACTATGAAAAAGGGCCCAACGGTGGTAGCAGGAGAGGTTTGTAATTGCCCAGCATGTGTAAATTAATGTCATGTGAATGAACACAGAGCGGATTGTGTGAGTGTCCTGATTAGGATGGTTATCTTGTGTCAAGGAACATTGAATTTGCAATTAGACAATTACGTGCTCTGCAGATATGATCAATCTTATGTTCATTTTGTTTTTATTTTTTGGTTTTTACACAGGGAGTTTCTCTGTGGCTTTGGAGCCTGTCCTGGAACTAGTTCTTGACCTGGCTGGTCTCGAACTCACAGAGATCCACCTGCCTCTGCCTCCCGAGTGCTGGTATTAAAGGTGTGCGCCACCACACCTTTTTTTTATTGATATTTACTGAGCTCTACAATTTTCTTTGCTTCACTCCCCTGCCTCTCCATTTTCCCCTTCCACCCCTCTCCCAAGGTCCCCATGCACCCAATTTACTCAGGAGATCTTGTCTTTTTATACTGTGTTACTTCCCATGTAGATTAGAGCTCTGTAAGTCTCTCTTAGCATCCTCATTTTTGTCTAAGATCTGGGATTGTGGTTTGTAGGCTGGCTTTCTTTGCTTTATGCTTAAAAACCACCTATGACTGAGTACATGTGATAATCTTCCCTCTTTCTGTGTCTGGATTACCACACACAAAATTATGTTTTCTTGCTGTATGCATTTTCCTGCAGAATTCAAGATGTCCTTATTTTTTTCTGCCATGTAGCATTCCATGGTGTAAATGTACCACATTTTTCTTATCCATTCTTCTATGGAGGGGCATTTAGGTTGTTTCCACATTCTGGCTATGACAAACAAAGCTGCTATGAACATAAGTTGAGCACATGTCCTAGTAGCACGATTAAGCATCTTATGATTATATACCCAAAAGTGGTATTACTGGGTCTTAAGAAAGGCTGTTTCCTAATTTTCTGAGAAATTGCTACACTGACATCCAAAGGGACTGTATCAGCTTGCATTCCTACCAGCAATGAAAGTGTTTCCATTTCCCCACAACCTCTCCAGCATAAGTTGTCATCGGTGTTTTTATTTTATTTTATTTTTTTTAGTATTTATTTATTTATTATGTATACAATATTCTGTCTGTATGCCTGAAGGCCAGAAGAGGGCGCCAGACCTCTTTACAGATGGTTGTGAGCCACCATGTGGTTGCTGGGAATTGAACTCAGGACCTTTGGAAGAGCAGGCAGTGCTCTTAATCACTGAGCCATCTCTCCAGCGGTATTACTGGGTCTTTTTTTTTTTTTTTTTTTTGTTTTTGAGACAGGGTTTCTCTGTGGTTTTGGAGCCTGTCCTGAACTAGCTCTGTAGACCAGGCTGGTCTCGAACTCACAGAGATCCGCCTGCCTCTGCCTCCCAAGTGCTAGGATTAAAGTCGTGCGCCACCACCGCCCGGTGAAAGGCTGTTTCCTAATTTTCGGAGAAATTGCTACACTGACATCCAAAGGGACTGTATCAGCTTGCATTCCTACCAGCAATGCAGAGTGTTTCTCCATTTCCCCACAACCTCTCCAGCATAAGTTGTCATCGGTGTTTTTAATTCTGGCCATTTTTTTAGGTGTTAGATGGAATCTCAGAGTTTTTTTTGATTTGCATTTCTCCGATTAATGATATTGAACATTTCCTTAGGTGTCTTTCAGCTATTTTAGATTCCTCTTTGAGAGTTCTCTGTTTAGGTCTTTACTCCATTTTTTTTTTTGGGTTATGTGATCTTCTCGGTGTCCAATATGTTGAGTTCTTTGTATATTCTGGAGATCAGACCTCTGTCTGATGTGGGGGTTAGTGATGATCTTTTCCCATTCTGTAGCTGTTGTTTTGCCTTGTTGATCATGTCATTTGCTTTACAGACACTTTTTAGTTTCAGGAGGTCCCATTTAATTGTTTCTCTCAGTGTCTGTGCTGCTGCAGTTATATTTCCGAAGTGGTTCCCTGTGCCAATGCCTTCAAGTGAACTTTCCACGTTTTCTTCTGTAAGTTTCAGTGTGGATAGCTTTACTTGTTGAGGTCTTTGATCCATTTGGACTTGAGATTTGTGCATGGTGATAGATATGGGTCTATTTTCATTTTTCTACATGTTGATATCTAGTTATGCCAGTACCACTTGTTAAATGTGATTTCTTTTTCCATTTAATATTTTTTGTTTCCTTGTCAAATATCAGGAGTTTGAAAATATGTGGATTGATATCTGCATCTTCAATTCAGGTCCTTTGGTCCTCCTGTCTCTTCTTATGTCAATTCCAGGCTGTTTTCAGTGCTCTACCTCTGTAGTAAAGATTGGAAGTCAGGGGTTGTGATGCTTCCAGAAGTTCTTTTATTGTATAAGATTATTTTGGCTTTCCTGGTTTTTTTTTTGTTTTTTTTTTTTATGAATTTGAGTACTGTTTCTTTTGAAATCTTTGAAGAATTTTGCTGGGCATTGTATTCAATCTGTAGATTGCTTTTGGTAAGAAATCTTGCTTGACAGAGTTATGTCGACTTGGAGATTTGAAAAACAGGCCATTTCCTAACTCTATGTGTCAGGTTACAGATCTCAGCAGTCAACATATGTAAGGGCACCATCAATCTATCTCTTGTTAATGACATCCCTCTCCTAGGGAAGGGCCTACTCTTTTTTTAAAAGTCAATATAGAAAATTTTATTTAATCTTAAAAGTTCATTTTTTTGTTTTTTTGGTTTTTTTTTTGTTTTTGTTTTTGTTTTTTTTTTTTTTTTTTTTTTGAGATGGGATTTCTCTGTAGCTTTGGAGCCTGTCCTGGAACTAGCTCTTGTAGACCAGGCTGGCCTCAAACTCACAAAGATCTGCCTGCTTCTGCCTCCTGAGTACTTGGATTAAAGGCGAGCACCACCACTGCCCAGCTAAAAGTGCATTATTATTGTGTCTTTTAAAAATCACTTTTTTTGGGGGGGGGGCTGGAGAGATGGCTAGAGGTTAAGAGCATTGCCTGCTCTTCCAAAGGTCATGTTTTCAATTTCCAGCAACCACATGGTGTCTCACAACCATCTGTCATGAGGTGTGGTGCTCTCTTCTGGCCTGCAGGCATATACACAGACAGAATATTGTATACATAATAAATAAATATTTTTTTTAAAAAAATCACTTTTTGGTATTAATTTCAAATACTTACTTTAAGTGTATTGCTGCTCTTATCTCTATTTGTTTCTGTTCTCCAATGTTTCTAAGTCATTGATAGTTTCATTTGTTTCAAGGTATGTTGATTTCTGTGTAGAGTAATGTCTCCTATACTTTGGGCTTGCCTCATGCTGTGTAATTGAGAATTATCTTGAACATCTAATTCTGCCTCTGCCGCCCAGTTCTGGGAAGACAGTCCTGCAACTCCTTCCAGGTTTGTCCATCACTAGTCAGTGAGAAAGAAAAATACAGCAGTTAATGAGTGTCTGCTAATCATTCTGGCTTTTATTGCGGACTTGGGAATGAAGAGGGATTGGTATAAGAATTGAACTCATTGACCACCTTTGATGCTGGTGGAGACACAGTGCAGGAAGTGAGAGGTTGGCCTGAGAATAAGAGCTTTCCTCCTTCACCTGAGATTACTTATGTGGAATTGTGATGCTGTATTATTATCCTGATTGACCATTGTTTGCAGTCCACAGACAATGGCAATCTGGGTGTGGGACTGACCTTATCTTGAAACCTAATTGCAATATTACAATAGTTCATCCAAAATAGGTGATCTGGGTAAAATGTTGTGTCTCTGCTTAACAGGACTGTTACTTTTCTGGAGTAAGATTTTCATCTTTCGGGAAAATACATGAGAAATATTTATTGTGCTCTAATACAAATCCCTAGTCTCTGGAGCACATGGCCTTTAGCCTATTTCAAGTTTTCAAAATAATTTTTGAGATTAAAACTACATCATGTTCACATTGTCTTTGCTCCCTCCAAGCCCTAATGTGATCCTGATTGTTTTCTAATTCATGGTTTGTTTTTCTTTAACAACAGTCACAAAGTAACCACAGTTACACAATAACAGTAATTACTTTATGAATGTGACCTGTGTTTGTCTGCAGGATTTTCCATCTCTGAGGCAATGGGTTGGCTACACTGGAAAGTGAGTGTGCAATGCAATGTGCACACAAAGGACCCTGTGCTTTGGATAAGGAAGAGGGTGTGCTATAGGGGGAGTGGAATAATGTGTGCTAATTACAAGATTTCTAACCTAGGCCCCTGTCTGCTGGGCTGGGAGGGCAGAACTGGAAGGACTGTGCTGACTGAGTCATTTGATCTCTGATCCTCTTATATAGGAGCTGCTAATATTAGTGAGGCCCAGCTAGGTAGCCCTAGCCAGTGAGGAATTCTGGGAAGGGTTAGAAATGGGGGATTATTAGTGGCAGTTTGTGGGTTCTTTCCATGATTCTGTTCTGCCTCTGCTGTAGGAGTAGTAAGGAAGATCACAAGCTATACCGTGGTGAGTGTTGGGGGTTCAGGTCTGTTGAAATGTCATTTCTGCTGTGATTTGGACTGATCATGAACAGGACTGTGGTTATGTTGGTCCATGTGGTTCATGTTGGCAGTGTCCTTGTCCTCTGAGCCTCTCTGTATATGAATTTATTGGGGCAGGGGGAGACTCTGGAAATTTAGGATATGATGGTGATTGTCCAGAGTACAAACATGGACACTGCCCTTGGTGTGCAGTGGAAAGAGAGATTAGAAAACTGAAGGTCTCAATTCCAGAAGTTCTCAGTATTGCATTCCAACTTCAGATTTGTGTTATAAAGATCACAAATAGTTTAGAAACTGGTAGGAAATGATGATATTGATCTTCTAGCGATGCATGATTAGAATGCTTTTATGTAATCCTGCCACTAGCTGCAAAGGTGTCATCCAGTGAAGCTTAGTTCCAGGGGACAAAGGAGTTTCTGATCTGCAGACATTTCTCAGATGTGCATTGTGTTGGGCAGGGCAGGTAGATAGAGCATAATTCATATCTTGGACCATAATCCATGTAGGAGAAAATAATATTTAAATCATTTTTCTTTCTTTCCATAAACAACTTTATTCATGACACATTTTTTAAAAAAAAAAAACATCTTTTTTTTTTTTGAGACAGGGTTTTTGTGTTCTTTGGAGCCTGTCCTGGAACTAGCTCTTGTACACCAGGCTGGCCTTGAACTCACAGAGATCCACCTGCCTCTGCCTCCCGAGTGCTGGGATTAAAGGCGTGTACCACCACCTGGCCTAAACCCCATCCCCCTTTTAAATGAGTTTAAAAAAAAGTAAACAAAATCCAGCCCCTGCCTCCTGAAACAACAACAACAAAAATACACTGCAAAACTTTTTGAAACAAAGTAGTGTATTTCCCCAAGGGTAAGTGTAATTTACACCGAATCGACTGGGAGTGAGTTCTTTCTGCTACAAAACCTGCAAAGAAAGACACTCAAGACAGAAAAATAAACAAAAAAGCAAACAATAGTTCACTAAAAAATCTTGAGGAGCAGGAGCCCCTAGGAAAGAAAGGCAGAGTTTGCCTAGACCTGCAAGGACAGGAGAAGGCAGGCAGGGTCTGCAAAAGGCAGGGTGAAGATGGGGGAAGGGAAACAAGCTGAACAGATTGGTGCCCTCCAGAGCTCTGGGTGAAAAAAGCCCTTCTACCACCCATGTCCACCTACCCTTGAGCAGGCCCAAAGAGAATGAGGTGGAGCAGGCAAACAGGGAGCAGGTTGCACATTTGAGAAGTGTCTATATCAAATCTCCAGAGGGAACATGTCACCACTGCCCCAGTCCCTGGGCCTGGCCTACTACACAGAGTAGGTCTTCCTCAGTTAGTTATGGGATTCTCCCCCTTCCACAGTATATCTTTTTTAAAAAAATATTTTTTCCATCTTCTGTTTTTTCTTTTAATTCTTTTTTTTTTTGATCCCAGAATCAAGACTGGGAGCTGCTGTAATTGGGAGTTCATGCATGGTATTGGGCACATTGGAAACCCATCTGTTGTGCTGATGGGAATCACCTTAATCTTTCTCCCTCTAAACAGGGAATCATCTAAAGCCAGGGAAGTCCTCACTGACTCTTTAATAATTCTACATAGGCAAACCCTTTGGCAATACCACTGAATTTGTCACAGACTGTAGTAACAGGGTTGACTGAATCACAGCCATGAAAGTGAGCTTCCAGGTCTTCTGCTGTTGCACCATAGTCCACATTGCCAACATAGATGGAACTGGCATCAGCCTCCATCTTCTCCTCAAGAGACGTGATCACTGAGCCAGCGTTACCTGGGGTTGTACTCTTATTAATCTGCTTCTCAACCTCCTTTTGTAGCTCCTTTAACTTCTCATCCTCTTCCTCTATCTCTTTGACTCCCTGAAGCTTTGATCACTTCTAGCTCTGGGCCCTCAATGATGCTGTCTCTGGGGTTCACCTTAAGTAGTACTGGCTCTTCTTCCTGCTCCTGCTGCAGAATCCCCAGGTGTGCCCAGACCTGTAGAAGAGCTGTTCCCATGGTCCCCTGCACCCCTGGCTCTCCCTCTCAGGTTCCCAAAGGCCCCGGGCCCACTGCTCAGGCACGAATCTCCAACCACCTGCTTCCCCCACTACTCCTTAAATCATTTTTCTAGGTTGTTTGGGATTGTGTATCAGTGGAGCAGCATTTATCTGAAATCAGAACAAAGCTCAAGGGGATGGAGAGCCATCATAAAAGATCTCCTCTGTTTTCAAAGAAAACATCTATGTCATGAGGCTTCTGTCTTTGAAAGACATTGGTAACTGGAGGTCAGAAACAACAGTTTAAGTGTTACTTTGAGATAACTTTGTGAAAGTTGTGCAGTTTGTGTTTATTTAATTTCTGTACACATATAATCAGAGGTAGCTGGGTAACATTGGTCAAGATCACACTTTTCCTTGCCTGAGTTTTCTTTGGTCTTTTGATTAAAAGTTGACTATATATTTCTGCATCTGCTTTGCCTTTCATTCCTTCCCCTTAATTCTTTCACAAAAATTTTGCACATTTTTATTTATGTATAATTGTGGAAAGTATAGAAGTCATTATATATGAATTTTTACACTACTTTTTCTATAATCTAACTGTAATCTAAATATATTATTGGTTATCTTAAAATAATGGACCTTAATCAATTTTCTTCAGAAAATTTCTTTCTTTCTTTCTTTTTTGTTTTGGTTTTTCGAGACAGGGTTTCTCTGTGGCTTTGGGAAACTAGCTCTGTAGACCAGGCTAGTCTTGAACTCATAGAGATCCACCTGCCTCTGCCTTCCGAGTGCTGGGATTAAAGGCGTGCACCACCATCGCCCGGCTTCAGAAAATTTCATATTTTATCAGGTCATTATTGTTTTTTGGAAAGTTTATGTTAAAAGACTGCTTTTATTCATCTTAGATGCCTGCCTCTTTCCATTTCCTGGCATTTCTCTGTTTTCCAGTTGTTTGTATCTTCATATTTGAATCTTTGCTACTTAAGTGATGGTATGATCTATACATAATCCCTTGAGCTTTCTGAGTGTTTCCACTGTGAATATTGGTTTGTTATCAGTTGTCCAGTTATAAATTGTTGGGCAAAGCTATTTGTATTCATTTAATGGTGGAAACTTATCATACACAAAATCATAATTTTTATAGATCATCATTTTCTTTTTCATGTTTTGTTTTTCTTGTTTTTATTAATCTGAGAAAGACTTGACTTACTGGATAAAAGCTTTTATGTGTTTGGGCAGGTGGCTCAGCACATATTCTTTTTGTGGATGACCTGAATTCAGATACCTACATGCTAGTTGATAGGTTAATTGTTGAAGCCCATGTGGGTCCAACACAGATAATTATTTTCCCCAACTGGACTTGAATGGAGTCACGAGGAATGATCAGATGCAACTTACAGGGTCATCCTTGTAGGGCAAGATCTCTCAAAGATCTCTTCTTGTTTATTATCCAAACACCTTATATATCATGACATAAATTGAGCAGGAAAACACATTAGGCTGTGTCCTAGGCAACCAGGTGAATGGACTTTTAGTCAGGCCTGCACCTCAGTATATGCTAGCTGTCTCCCAGGCCATGAATTAGCATCTCTGTAAAACTTCCTCCAAATTACCAAGAAATAGGCACCAAACATCCTGACCAGTTTCAGCCAACACCTCTCCTCAGGAGATCTACATTTCTAACAAAAGAAGAAAGGAACTATACATCCTTGCTATTGTTATGTAGAGACAGCTTGTCTGCTGAGCTATGTGATCAGCACAGACCAGGCCTATGGCTTTTGTGCCTGGCTGCTACACCATACAGAAATATGTTGTTAAAATTTTTTTAGAGTTTCTGTTTCATGTCAGGAGCATGGGGTTGAAAGAAAAAGAATTCAGAAAAATTTTCACTTCTCTTCATATCTATTTTGTCTCTATTGTACATGCCATCGAATATATATGTCTTTATATGTCTATATAAATAGTGTTTAAGTTTTCTATGATGAACAATGGATTTTCCTGCAGTAATTTTTAAATTTCCAGGAAGAAGATGGGGCCCCACAACAACAACTCAACCGGGTTGTGTCAGGATGATAATAGCGCTACTACAAGATCTGTTTTGAGTACCAGCTGCTCAAGATGGTTCCATCTTAGTTATCTGAAATGGTACACTTTTACAATGCTGTGGATTGACTTCCCTTATAGGAAGCTCAGAAAAACCTTACCAAATACTAAGACTATTTGCAATTATACCAGACAGTAATCTTGAAACTTAACCATCATTTTACTTTCAGCAGGATCCCAAAGAAAGAACGTCGTCCCCATGACAGCTGGAAGTAATTCTAAAAGACTTCATCCCCTTCTCCAAAAAAGTTTGTCATCAGGGTTAGGAACATCATTTAGGGGTTGATTATAATTGGTATAGGATTGTGGGTTGGAGGGGAAATTTTATAGGGTCAGAGATCTCTTTGAAAAAATGGGAAAATTGGATGAAATAATAGATTAGTGTGAGTTTACACACACTAATAATAGTGAGTAATAGAGTGAATGCTTGTGAGTTATAATTTATAGGCAATTGTATTTGTATAGATTCATATATATTGATATAATGTTAAATCATATTGAATATTATATGCATTCATGCTTCTACCTCTGCTTAAAATATTTTATATATTGATATATATTTATCATATTGCAATGTACATTTTTACCACTGATCAAGATACTTATACATTTTTTACATTTTGAGGTCATTGTCCTCATTTGTTGCAAGTTGGTTATTGTATAATATTCTTATATGAAATCTTAGTCTTGGGGCTGGAGAGATGGCTCAGAGGTTAAGAGCATTGCCTGCTCTTCCAAAGGTCCTGAATTCAATTCCCAGCAACTACATGGTGGCTCACAACCATCTGTAATGAGGTCTGGTGCCCTCTTCTGGCCTGCAGTCATACACACAGACAGAATATTGTATACATAATAAATAAATATTTAAAAAATAAATGAAATTTTAGTCTTTAAGTTATATAGGTATTAAAAATTATAGATCAATAGTCATCTATGTTTGTCATACTTATAGTTAGAATAATCAGGTTTTTTAGATAAGTAGAGATTATATTCTGCATAGATAGGTAATCCTCAACCACTTCAAAGAACTGTAGAATATGTCATTTAACTAACTTAGAGTTCTGTTGAACTGAGGCACTATTGCTCCTGGTAGCATTGATCTATTCCCCCAGAGAATGTTGAGCACCGAAAACACTCCACTTGGAGCTTGTTTTTTTCTTGGCAAAACTGTCTTTTGGGCAAAAACATGCTCATGCCTCAACTACTGACAAGATAGATGGTATCTGAATATGGATAAATGGGTCTGTTAAATCGTGACAAGACAGGGTAAGATGGTTTTGAAAAATTTCCTACTCTGAAAATGATCTGTCGGTTATTCTAGGTCTTAGCAAAAGTTGGTCCTTTCAGTGTTGCAAATAAGACTTTGCATGATTTCTCAGGTAGCCAGTTATCTCTGTAATTTGTTGCACATTTTGAAAGTTGCTTGATTGCACTTCCTGCTTACTCAAGTAATATTTCTCTTCTTGGATTCAATGGGGTTGAAGACTAGATAGTTGTAGTTACTTTCCTTTTATGACTTGTCCAAATTATTTATTAAACAAGAATTAAACTAATTAGGATGGGATAATTATTGAATATATTGTTCTTATTGTATATAATTTTGTATTGGGTTTATTTATACAAAAGGAGGAGATGCTTTAGAAAGAATTACAGCCAGTGGTTTCCTGCCCATTGGGGCATGCCATCTCTTACTATATTTGCCAATGTAGAGCATGAGTTTGGCCTTTTTTCTGGCTGTGTGATTCAGATTCTGATCTCTGTTCAAGCATAAGAGTCTGATTTTTGAGTCCATCCCTAAATAAATATACAGTTATTTCTCAATTCTGAGCTGGTGTTGTATTTCTTTAAAGCATCCTTCTAAGCAACATTAAATGTGAAACATTGAAATGACTAAATGCTTTTTTTCATTGTTGACCATGAACTAATAGTAACTGTGTTTACCATGTACTTGACTGAATGAACAACCTCCCAGAAAAGATCATGTATTTGAACAAGTTTCTCTCCATAGTGGTTTTCTTTCAATTTTCTGTGGATCTTTAGTAGAAGAAGAAGCCCTTCTAGATGAAATTCCTCATTGTATCCTATGAATCTCAATACCCTTAGGTAATTTCCTGACATTTAAATCTACTGTGTTGTGCTTGACATTAATCAGCCAACTTTCTACTTATACTAAAATGCTTTTAACATCATTATAGGCTTGATCTCTAAATCACATAAAATATAGCAGAAACAGTTGTTACTCAGTGCTCAGGAGTTGGGTAACCTGCTGTTTTAATTGTTTTGTTTGCTTATCTAAGTAACTGTATGGCTCTCAATTCCTGTAAATAAAGGGAGGCATCATTCCTGGCTCTATTTGTTTTATGTTATTGGATGATGGTCCTAGAATGTAAGTATTTTTTATGTCAAGTATATGCTGCTGTGCTGAGCTTCATAATTTCTTGAATTTTAAAAATTGACAGAGGGCATCACTCTCATTGCCAGGATGCATGTATTTATAGCATTAATACTGCCTGAGTATCCTGGAGTCATTAATTGGAGTGAAAACAATTCTTTGTGGGAAGTTCAGTAAAAGTCTTTCAGTTCTTTCTATCCCATTGTTTGTTCATTTTGGTTTGCAATGGAAACAGGGTCTTTTTTTAAAATATTTATTTATTTGTTTATTATGTATACAGTATTCTTCCTGCAGGCCTCATTACAGATGGTTGTGAGCCACCATGTGGTTGCTGGGAATTGAACTCAGGACCTTTGGAAGAGCAGGCAATGCTCTTAACCGCTGAGCCATCTCTCCAGCCCCCAATATTTATTTATTCATTTATTATGTATACATTATTCTGTCTGTGTGTATGCCTGAAGGCCAGAAGAGGGCACCAGACCTCATTACAGATGGTTGTGAGCCACCATGTGGTTGCTGGGAATTGAACTCAGGACCTTTGGAAGAGCAGGCAATGCTCTTAACCACTGAGCCATCTCTCCAGCCCTGGAAACAGGGTCTTAATGTGTATTTCCACCTCTCCTGGACCTGATTGCTTAGACTTGACTGGCATTCAACTCAGAGACAAATATTCCCACCTCTGTTTTCTGAGTGTTGTGGTTAAGGGCACAATACTTCAATACACCCAGTTTGTCCATCTTTTTTTCCTTTCTGTAGTCAGTAATTTTTTATAAAATTTTCTCATGCATACAATGTACTGTTGATTGTTTCTCTTTTTCTATCCCTACGAATAAATATTGCTCTTATATGGTGGTATACCATACAAAAGGTACAGAAATAAAAGAATTGACTCTCCTTTTAAATTTCTTTTCTTTTATTTTTTTTTATTGAAAGAAAAAAAAAGAAATTCCCACCTCCTCCCAGCCTCCCATTTCCCCTCCCCCTACTCCCACTTTTCAACTCCTCCCCCCACTCCTCTCCCCCTCCCTCTCCAGTCCGAAGAGCAGTCAGGGTTCCCTGCCCTGTGGAAACTCCAAGGTCCTTGCCCCTCCATCCAGGTCTAGGAAGGTGAACATCTAAACTGGCTAGGCTCCCACAAAGCCAGAACGTGAAGTAGGATCAAAACCCCGTGCCATTGTCTTTGGCTTCTCATCAGCCCTCATTGTCCGCCATGTTCAAAGAGTCCGGTTTTATCCCATGCTTTTTCAGTCACAATCCAGCTGGCCTTGGTGAGCTCCCACTAGATCAGCCCCACTGTCTCAGTGGGTGGGTGCATCCTGACTTCCTTGCTCATGTTCTCCCTCCTTCTGCTCCCCATTGGGACCTTGGGAGCTCAGTCTGATGCTCCAGTGTGGGTCTCTGTCTCTATCTCCATCCATCTCCAGATGAAGGTTCTATGGTGATATGCAAGATATTCATCAGTATGGCTATAGGATAGGGTCATATCCGGTTCACTATCCTCAGCTGCCCAAGAAACTAACTGGGGACATTGCCCCTAGGTACCTGGGAGCATCTCTAGGTTCAAGTCTCTTGCCAACCCTGAGATGACTCCCTTAATTAAGTAATGTGATTTCCTGCCCTCTATCCAACCTTCCTTTCTCCCAATCATCCTGTTTTTCCAAGTTCCCCCCATTCTCCCCTTCTTCCTTTTCTCTCCCCATCTCCCCTTACCCCCGTCCCACCTCACTCCCAAGTTCCCAATTTTTTGCCCGGCAATCTTGTCTACCTCCCATATCCAGGATAATAACTATATGTTTTTCTTTGGGTTCACCTTCTTATTTATCTTCTTTAGGATCACAGAATATAGACTCAATGACCATTATTTGTGACTAGAAACCAATTATGAGTGAGTACATCCCATGTTCCTCTTTTTGGGTCTGGGATACCTCCTCAGGATAGTGTTTTCTATTTCTATCCATTTGCATGCAAAATTCGAGAAGTCATTGTTTTTTACTGCTGAGTAGTACTCTAATATGTACTTTCTTCATCCATTCTTCTATTGAAGGACATCTAGGTTGTTTCCAGGTTCTGGCTATAACAAATAATGCTACTATGAACATGGATGAACAAATGCTTTTGTCATATGATAAGGTATCTCTTGGTATATTCCCAAGAGTGGTATTGCTGGGTCCATGGGTAGGTTGATTCTGAATTTCCTGAGAAACCGCCACACTGATTTCCAAAGTGGTTGCACAAGTTTGCATTCCCACCAGCAATGGATGAGGGTAACCATTTCTCCTCAGCCTCTCCAGCAAAGGCTATCATTGGTGTTTTTGATTTTAGCCTTTCTGACAGTTGTAAGATGGTATCTCAAAGTTGTTTTAATTTGCATTTCCCTGATCGCTAAGGAGGTTGAGCATGACCTTAAGTGTCATTTGGCCCTTTGAACTTCTTCTGTTGAGAATTCTTTGTTCAGTTCAGTGCCCCATTTTTTAATTGGGTTATTTAGCATTTTAAAGTCTAGTTTCTTGAGTTCTTTATATATTTTGGAGATCAGACCTTTGTCTGTTGCAGGGGTTGGTGAAGATCTTCTCCCAGTCAATAGGTTACCTCTTTGTCTTAGTGACAGTGTCATTTGCTTTACAGAAGCTTCTCAGTTTCAGGAGGTCCCATTTGTCCAATGTTTCCCTTAATGTCTGTGCTGCTGGGGTTATACATAGAAGCGATCTCCTGTGCCCAACTGTTGTAGGGTACTTCCCACTTTCTCTTCTATCAGGTGCAGTGTGTTCAGATTTATATTGAGGTCTTTGATCCATTTGGACTTGAGTTTTGTGCATGGTGATAGATATGGGTCTATTTTCATTCTTCTACAGGTTGACATCCAGTTGTGCCAGTACCATTTGTTGAAGATGCTTTCTTTCTTTCATTATATGCTTTTAGCTTCGTTTTCAAAAATGAGGTGTTCATAGGTTTGTGGATTAAAATCCAGGTCTTCTATACAATTCCTTTGGTCAACTTCTCTGTTTTTAATGCCAATACCACACTGTTTTCATTACTGTAGCTCTGTAATAGAGTTTGAAGTCAGGGATGGTAATGCCTCCAGAAGTTCCTCTATTGTATAAGATTGTTTTGGCTATCCTGGGATTTTTGTTTTTCCATATAAAGTTGTTTATTGTCCTCTCAAGATCTGTGGAGAATTTTGATGGGATCTTGATGGGGATTGCATTGAATCTATAAATTACCTTTGGAAGAATTGCCATTTTTACTATGTTGATTCTCCCAATCCAAGAGCAAGGGAGATCCTTCCATTTTCTGGTATCCTCTTCAATTTCTTTCTTCAATGCCTTAAAGTTCTTATCAAATAGATCTTTCACTCCTTGGTTAGAGTTACCCCAAGATATTTTATGCTGTTTCTGGCTATCGTGAAAGGTGATGCATCTCTGATTTCCCTCTCTGCTTCCATATCCTTTTTGTAAAGGAGGGCGACTGATTTTTTGGAGTTGATCTTGTATCTTTTACGTACATGGGTGCTTTTATATTAGGGGGCATAGATATTCAGGATTGAGACTTCATCCTGATGAATAGTTCCCTGTTATGAGTATAAAGTGTCCATCTCGATCTCTTCTGATGGATTTAAGTTTGAAATCAACTTTGTCAGAAATTAGTATGGCCACCCCTGCTTGTTTTTTAGGTCCATTTGCTTTATACGCCTTTTCCCAGCCCTTTACTCTGAGTAGTTGCCTGTCTCTGTGGTTGAGGTGTGTTTTTTGTAATCAGCAGAATGTTGGATCCTGTTTGCGTATCCAATCTCTTAGCCTGTGCCTTTTTATCAGTGAGTTGAGTCCATTGACATTAAGTGATATTAATGACCAGTGGTTGTTCACTCCGGTCACTTTTCTAGTAGTAGAGTTTGTGTGTTTCCCTTCTTTGAGTTGTGCTGGCGAAGGGTCTCTAGTTGTCTGAGTTGTTGTGGGCATTGTTGGACTCCTTGGTTTGTGATTTTCCTTCTATGACTTTCTGTAAGGCTTGATTTGTGGCTATGTATTGTTTAAACCTGTTTTTCTCTTGAAAAAATTTTGTTTTCTCCATTTATAGTGAATGAAAGCTTGGCTGTGTATAGTAGTCTGGGCTTCATCCATGTTCTCTTAGTTTCTGTAGAACATCTATCCAGGACCTTCTGGCTTTCATGGTTTCCATAGAGAAGTCAGTTGTAATTCTCATAGGTTTACCTTCATAAGTAACTTGGCCTTTTTCCTTTGCAGCTCTTAATATTCTTTCTTTATTCTGTATGCTTTGTGTTTTGATTATTATATGGCGAGGGGATGTTGTTTTTGATCCAGCCTATTTGGTGTTCTATATGTTTCTTGAATCTTCATAGGTATATCTTTCTTTAGGATGGAAAAGTTTTCTTCTATAATTTTATTAAATATATTTTCTGGACCATTGAGCTGCACTTCCTCTCCCTCTTCTACTCCTATTATTCTTATGTTCGGTCTTTTTATTGTGTCCCAGATTTCCTGAATATTTTGGGATGAGAGTTTGTTGGATTTGCTGTTTTCTTTGATCAGTGTGTTTATTTTCTCTATGGTATCTTCAGCATCTGAGATTCTTTCTTCAATCTCTTGTATTCTGTTCGTTATACTTGTTTCTGTAGTTTCTATTCCTTTACCTGGGTTTTCTATGTCCAACTTGTCCTCTGAATGTGTTTTTTCCATTGTCTCCATTTCAGTTTTCAAGTCTTGAACTGTTTCCATTATCTGTTTGATTGTTTTTCCTTGGTTTCCTAGGGTATCGTTCACTGATTTACTCAATTCTTCAATCTTTCTGTTATACTTCTCATCCATATCTATAAGTGCATTTTTTACATGCTTTTTAAGGACATCAATCACTCTCATAAAGTCCATTTTTTCTACTTCTTCTTGACTAAGGTGTTCATGACCTCCTTTTGTGGAGTCGCTGGGTTCTGGTGGTTTCATGTTGTTTTTCAGATTGTTGGGTGAATTCTTGCATTGGTGCCTAGCATCTCTTTCTCTGAATGCTCCCCTAAGGATCTTCTTTTATAGGATCAGGTCTCCTTGCCCACTGATGTACCTTTCCAGTGATGGCACTCTCCCATGATGGCTCTCTAGGTGCTCCAGTGATGGTTCTCCTGGTGCCTAGATCAGCTCTCCTTGCTGGTTGGGTAGCTCATAAACAAAGTGCCTACCCTGCTTGCTGCAGGCAGGCTATTGAAACAAAGGAATTCCCGCCCACCAGGCTGCCCTCCGGATTTGATCCCAGCGCCCAGACAGGCTGAGCTGGGTGATGTTATTTGCCCAAAGATGGCAGGGAGGCAGAAGTGGGGAGGGTTCTGGATGCATGGTGGGTTAGGGTGGGAAGAGAAAGGCAGTATGCAGGGGTATAGGCCCTGCAGGATGTAGTCCCTCGTCCCGGGTAGCTGCCGTGGGTCAGAAACTCACTCACCCCGAGATGGTTCTTCTGGTGCTGAGATCAGCTCTCCTTGCTGGTTGGGTCACTCGTAAACAAAGTGTCTACCCTGCTTGCTGCAGGCAGGCTATTGAAACAAAGGGAATTCCTGCCTGCCCGGCTGCCCTCCAGATTTGATCCCAGTGCCCAGACAGGCTGAGCTGGGTGATGTTATTTGCCCAAACACAGCGGGGAGGCAGAAGTGGGGAGGCTTCTGGATGCATCGTGGGTGAGGTGGGAAGAGAGAGGCAGTATCTCTCCTTTTAAATATCATTCTAAAGTGACTGTCTATGTCATGGAATAAGAGTGGGTAACACCAGAATCATACAACTATACTTTCAAAGAAGTATGCATTCCAATGTTGCTACTGTCATGCTTACATTGTACACATGTGTGGTATATTGTTGAAGGCAGTGACCTATGATGATGTGCATATCAACTTCACTAAGGAAGAATGGGATTTGCTGGATGCTTCCCAGAAGAATCTCTACAAAGACGTGATGCTGGAGACCCACAGGAACCTCACTACTATAGGTAAAAATAAATTTCTTTCATGTTTCAAAATATGGAGACAACTTTTTCCTTGGTTTATGTTGTTCTGTAACTTGATTTAGAAAGAAGGAGAATGAGGTGAATAACACAGTCATAGTTCTTAGGATAATAAGCTAATTATTGCACAATGTTAAATAATATAACATACATATTCTGGTACTGTATTTTAGGATACATTTGGGAAGACCATAACACTGAAGAACATTGTCAATGTTATAGAAGGCATGCAAGGTAATTTTCTTGTGCAAGTTTATAACAATGGGCCGGGCGGTGGTGGCACATGCCTTTATTACCAGCACTTGGGAGGCAGAGGCAGGCAGATCTCTGTGAGTTTGAGACCAGCCTGGTCTACAAGAGCTAGTTCCAGGACAGGCTTGAAAACCACAAAGAAACCCTGTCTCGAAAAACCAAAAAAAAAAAAAAGTTTATAACAATGTGCCTCTGATGAGTTTGTAATATGTTATGAAACTTTTAAACAAAACAACAGTGTAAATAAGCACAGCTTTAAATGCATTGATGGTTATTAAATTCTCACAAATCCATATAGCTCAATTTCCGGTATGTGAATTGCATTTGGAAGGCATTCCTTTAAGAAAAAGTCATGGAAGCAATGACTAAACAGATTTTACCATTAACCATGAGAGCTATATTATACATCTTCCAGTCCATTTGTTTCTTATTACTCATGACAGAAAATGTATACACATTTCAATGATGATGAATATAGCTGCAAAACTTTCTATTAAATCAGTAGCCCATGGTAAGCCTTGTATTACTCATACTTTTTGTGACTGTGTTAAGTTTAATGAAAGCAGCTGTTGGAGTCAAGGATCAAGGGGCAGATGTTGTGGAAAAACCTTAATATATATACCACAAGTCTGTGAGGAACAGAAAGTCAAACCGTGAGGATTCAATGTGGAAATCTTTTCTTCACTATTCTTCCTTTCCTATATATATCATATGTTACTTTTGACACAAGAGTATGAGCATAGAGATATGGAAAGATTTAGCAAACCTCTCCTTAAGAATAATTAAGAAGATAAAATGTAGTTCCTATGTAGAGTATACTTGTTGAATTTGATCCAAGAATACAAAGTTAATTCATGTTCTACCATCATTGTTAATACATAAACTCACATTACAAAAAAATAATAACACGATGAGTTCTAGGTCTGTGCATATACTTTTAGATGTCTTAGTTCACTTAGCAAATGTATAATGCTTCACAATATAGTAAAATTTATAAATGCAGTAAAGTTGGTAAAGCGCTCAGTGTATGCAGTTCTCTTAAAAAAATGTAAAATGTATAATAGAAAAATATAGATATAGATGAAAAGGTAGACCATGGCACAAAGGAATTTGTCATCCCAAATATTTTTTTGAGATGCAAAATGACCCCCTAATGGTGAACAAAACATGATTTTAAACAAAGTTATAAAACCATAATGTTTGATTCCTTTTTACAATTGGAAAAAAATATGAAATTAATTCAATAGATATGAGGTTTAACAGTGCATTGAATGTTGTGAAGCTTTTACATGTGTAAATTATCCTTGCAGGATTGAAAGAAATCAAACTGGAGCGACATTTTCCATATATTCTCACGGTGCTAAAGCCTTATCTTATAACACTCATCTAAAAAATGAAAAAAACACATACTGGAGAAAAATGCTCTAAAATTAAGCAATGTGATAAAACCTTTGCTTATCACAATCATCTTCAAATCCATAAAAGAACACATACTAGAGAGAAACCATATGAATATAATCAGTGTCATAAAGCCTTTACTCAATACAGTGTTCTTCAAACTCATAAAGGAACAAAAACTGGAGAGAAATCCTATGAATGTGATCAGTGTGGTAAAGCCTTTGCACATCATGGTCATCTTCAAGAGCATAAAAAGAACACATACTGGAGAGAAACCCTATGAATGTAATCAGTGTGGTAAGGCCTTTGCACGTCATTATCATCTTCAATTGCATAAAAGAACACATACTGGAGAGAAACCCTATGAATGTAATCAGTGTGGTAAGGTATTTGCCCAACTTGGTGGTCTTAAAATACATAAAAGAACACACACTGGAGAGAAACCCTTGAGTGCAATCAGTGTGGTAAGGCCTTTGCACGTCATAGTCAACTTCAAGTGCATGAAAGAACACATACTGGAGAGAAACCCTATGAATGTAATCAGTGTTCTAAGTCCTATGCTCAACACAGTGCTCTTCAAAGGCATAAAAGATCACATACTGGAGAGAAACCCTATGAATGCAATCAGTGTGGTAAGTCCTTTGCTCAACACAGTGCTCTTCAAGTGCATACAAGAACACATACAGGAGAGAAACCCTATGAATGTAATCATTGTGGTAAGGCCTTTGCATGTCACAGTTACCTTCAAGTGCATGAAAGAACACATACTGGAGAGAAACCCTATGAATGTAATCAGTGTGGTAAGGCCTTTGCACATCATAGTTCCCTTCGAATGCATAAAAGAACACATACTGGAGAGAAACCCTATGAATGTAATCAGTGTGGTAAGGCCTTTGCACATCATAGTTCCCTTCGAATGCATGAAAGAACACATACTGGAGAGAAACCCTATGAATGTAATCAGTGTGGTAAGGCCTTTGCACATCGTAGTCACCTTCAATCGCATAAAAGAACACATACTGGAGAGAAACCCTATGAATGTAATCAGTGTGGTAAGGCCTTTACACGTCATTATGCTCTTCAATTGCATAAAAGAACACATACTGGAGAGAAACCCTATGAATGTAATCAGTGTGGTAAGGCATTTGCCCTACTTGGTGGTCTTCAAATACATAAAAGAACACACACTGGAGAGAAATCCTATGAGTGCAATCAGTGTAGTAAGGCCTTTGTGTGTCATAGTCAACTTCAAAGGCATAAAAGGATGCATACTGGTGAAAAACCCTATGAATGTAATCAGTGTGGTAAGGCCTTTGCATGTCACAGTCATCTTCAATTGCATTAAAGAACACATACTGGATAGAAACCCTGTGAATGCAATCAATGTGTTAAGACCTTTGAATATCAAATGAGTCTTCACATTCATAAAAGAATGCACACTAAAAAGAAAGCTTATGAGTGAAATCAGTGTGGTAAGGCTGTTACAGTCCTCTGTACTCTTGGAAGGCATAAAATAACACATACTGTAGAGATATTGATAAATGGAATCTGGGGAAGGTGGAGGAAGGTCATTGGTTAATCAAGAAACTGCCTTGGCCCTTTTGATAGGCCAGCCCTTAGGTGGTTGGAGTAGACAGAACAATGCTGGGAGGAAGAGGGAAGTGAAGCAGACGTCATTTCCTCTCGTGTCCGGGGCCAATGTGATGCAGTCTGCCACCGGTCAGACATGCTGAATCTTTCCCGGTAAGCACACCTCGTGGTGCTACACAGATTGGAAATGGGCTAAATTAATACATAAGTATTAGCCTAGAAGAGGCTGGATATAATGGGCCAAGCAGTGTTTCAATAAATACAAGTTGTGTGTTTTTATTTTGGGGCAAAAGCTAGCCAGGCGGCCAGGAGCTGGGTGGCAAGAAGTGGCCCACAGCTCCTTCAACAAAATGGTGCCTATGTGGACAACTGCTTCCACATAAAGCCTGAGAAAGCTTGGGAAAAAATAGAGCTAAGCATGTTTTCTTGGTAGCAGCAATTTCTCAGATCTGCTCTGCTTGCTAAAGGCAAGCAAGCGCTCTCATCTAAGAGAGGATTCCTGACTGAGCTTTAGCTGCAAAACCCTGCAGCTCTTAAGAGGTCCTGCCAAGAAACACTTAAATGGTGTTGATAAAAGCTGACTGAATGCTTGTTTGTTTTCAGCAGTAGCAGGAAAAAAGGTGTGCCGTTTTAAAATGCCCCCTTTCTGGGCTGTGCTGCCAGGGCAAATTCTGACTCTTTCAGGCACGCAGTTGACTTAGTGTGGTCTGGCAGCAGAATGCTGCAGCTTGCTTGCTGGCATGGACCTTGAAACTCCATAGACTTGTGGCATTAAACCTGGCTACAGCCAGTACCTCTGCCATGAGGCTGAAAGCTAAGGAATGGGCTGGATCTAGCCAGAAAAGCCACAGCTGTAATCCTACACATATTCGTCAGTAATTTAAAAGTTCACGTGGTCAGAAAAAGAGAGAGAGAGATAGTAAAGAGAGATGCAAAAACAAAAAAAAAACCTTTAAATGATTTACAGTGTGTTAAAATTATATGCAGGCTAAAAGTTAATGTTCTTAAAGTAAAAAACAAAAAACAGCCGGGCGTGGTGGCGCACGCCTTTAATCCCAGCACTCGGGAGGCAGAGGCAGGCGGATCTCTGTGAGTTCGAGACCAGCCTGGTCTACAAGAGCTAGTTCCAGGACAGGCTCCAAAACCACAGAGAAACCCTGTCTTGAAAAACAAAACAAAAAAAAAAAACAAAAAACAGGAAGAAAGAGTAGTTGGGTGTGGTAGTATACACCTTTAATCCCAACACTTGGGAGTCAGAGGGAGATTGACCTCTGTGACTTCAAGGTGTGGTAGCACATGCCTTTAATCCCAATGCCTGGGAGACTGCAGAATATGGCATTTAAAATAGTTTAATAACTTAGGGTTTTGCATGGCAATGAGATACATCTGCTCCTGGCAACACCAGCTACTTCAAGAGGATGATGGGTATTGAAGAGGCTCCTTATGGAGTTTGATAGCCATTTGGGCAAGAAACTGCTCTTGCCTTGACTATTGCATAAACTGGTCACAGAAAACCCTCAGAGAGAGGTCTGCTGATCTTACCTAAAGGTGAGATGATCTTTTGGGGTTACTGATTCATGAAAGAGTCTGCAAGACATTCTGCAGGACACAGCAGATAGTGACTGAACTGCCTTTGAAATTTCTTGCTTCATTGAAATGTTTGCTGGAAACTATGGGCCTGTAGGCTGAAGATGGATTCCCCAATGGTACAGAGGAACTTTGGGTGACTGTCAAGGCAGCGAGATGTCTCTGTGATTTCTAGAGTTATGTAAGTTGCTTACTTCTCATTTACTTAGGTAATACTATATCTTTCTGGAGTCTTTGATGGAGTTGAAGAATAGATAGTTATAGTTTTCCTTAGTCATAATAAAGATAAAATAGATGTAAATATTGTAATTCTTAATTGTAACTGTTTTGTTATATGTAATTTTACTATGTTAAAGTGAAAGCCTTTCCTCTTTGTTTAAACAGCAAAAGGGGAAATGATGGAGGAAGGTCATTGGTTAATAAAGAAACTGCCTTGGCCCATTTGATACGCCAGCCCTTAGGTGGGCGGAGTAGACAGAACAGAATGCTGGGAGGAAGAGGGAAGTGAGGCAGACGTCATTTCCTCTCCTTTCTGGGGCAGACGTGATGCATCCAGCCACCAGGTCAGACATGCTGAATCTTTCCCATTAAGCACACCTCATAGTGCTACACAGATTATTAGAAATGGGCTAAATTAATACATAAGAATTAGCCTAGAAGAGGCTGGATATAATGGGCCAAGCAGTGTTTAAATGTATACAATTTGTGTGTTGTTATTTTGGGGCATAACCTAGCCAGGCAGCCGGGAGCTGGGTGGCAGGAAGCGGCCCACAGCTCCTTCAATCATCTCCAAATACATAATATCAGCCTACCTGTAGAGAAACTCTGAAGTTATTGTATTTATTCTTCAAAAACATGAGAAAACATCATACTGTAGTGAAACTCTATAAATTAATTCAGTTTCATATTGTTTTGTGCTCCATATAAGAGTAAGACTTTGTGTATAATCAATCTGATAAAGCTTGTGCATATTATCATAATCTTTTCGACTTGAGGAAAAAACTGGGGGCTTATTTTAGCAGTCCATCGCCTTAACCACTCAGCCACCTCGTCCCTGGGACCTTATTTTAAATTATTCTTTAAGATCTTAAGCCATTTACAGTCAGTTAACCAAAAGCAGCTATTGTGTAGAGAAAAATTTGATAGTGTCCACAATCTGTTTAAGCATCATGATACCTCTTTTTATTTTAGTTTGAACCAGGATTGTATTTGAGAAAACATTTTGTGAAGCATTATGGGTTACAGCAAGGGTATTCCAACATTGGGCCTGAAGCAAGAGCCAAAGAAAAGTACTTTGTTTCTGAATATAGAACTAGGTTAAAAAAAAAAAGGTCTCCATGAAAACAGCCAAAACGTTAAAAAAAAAAGGGCCAGAGAAAGAAACACAATTTGGCTCTCACACCAGAACCATAAAATCATAAAATTCAATGATGTTTTTAAGCCCAAAGGATACCATTAAGTGAAATATGAGAGGCATGAAGAGTCAGATCATGTGTTTCATTGTATGTTTTGTTTAAAAATTCCCTTAGAAGTTGGGGTATAATTATTGTTATCAGAAGATTGGGAGTGGTCATCAGGAAGGTAGATAGAAGGTGGTTACAAACAATATTTTTTGAAAAAAGATGGCTAGAATTAATATATTATGGAAATATCACAATAGCCAGAAATAATACAAAATATTTTGGAATAACTTACTAAAGAAGTGAAAGGACTGTAGGAAATGATCAATAAATCTTTGAAGACAACAACTGAAGAAGACACCAGAGAATGGGAAGATGTCCCTTGCCCTTGTTAGGTAGAAATCAAGATAGTAAAATTGAAAACCTTTCCAAAAGCAATCTACAGGTTCAATACCATTCCCATGTAAATATCAGAAAAATTCTTCACAGACTTCAAAATAAAAATACTCAACTTCATATAAAAAAGCAAAAAAATGCAGGATAACCAAAACATCCATATACAAAAAATAATTTTTGGAGTCATCACATTCCCTGACTTCAGTCTACTACAGAGCTACAGTACAGAAAAGAGCCTGGTATTGGCACAAAAACAGACAGGCGGACCAATGGAACTGATTCTAAGAATTGGATATCAATCCACTCACCTACTACATCTGAATTTTGTCAAAGAATCAAAAAATATAAAGATGGGCCCTTTCCCCTGGCTAGCAGAGCAGAGGCTGCACAATGTCTGGAGTTACTGTAAAAGACTTTAACCAGCAGGAGTTTGTCAGAGCTCTGGGAGCCTTCCTCAAAAAGTCTGGGAAGCTGAAAGTCTCTGAATGGGCGGACACAGTCAAGCTGGCCAAACATAAAGAGCTTGTCCCCTATGGCGAAAACTGGTTCTGCATACGAGCTGCCTCTACAGCACTGCACCTGTACCTGCGTGGTGGTGCCAGGGTTGGCTCCATGACCAAGATCTATGGAGGATGGCAGACAAACAGTGTCAGGCCCAGCCACTTCAGCAGAGGCTCCAAGAGTGTGGCCTGCTACATTCTCCAAGCCCTGGAGGGACTGAAAATGGTGTAAAAGGACCAAGATGGGGGCCGCAAGCTAACACCTCAGGGACAGAGAGATCTGGACAGGATTGCTGGAAAGGTAGCAGCTGCCAACAAGAAGCATTAGAACAAAGGATGCTGGGTTCATAAATTGCTCATTCATAAAAAAATGTATACACATACACACACACACATATATATATGATGGAAAAAGAAAACATATTCAACAAATTTTGCTAGCATAACTGAATATCAAGGTGGGGAAGAATGAAAGTAGATCCACATCTATCATCATGAAAAAAACTCAAGTCCAAATGGATCAAAGACCATAACAGAAAGCCAAATACACTAAACCACATAAAAGACATAGGAAGTATACTTGAATACACTGACTAAAGAGACCACTTTCAAATTATAACCCCAGCATCACAGACACTGAGAGAAATAATTAAGAAATGTGACCTTCTGAAATAAAAGTTTCTGTGAACCAAAGGACATGATCAGAAATACAAAAAAGGCAGCCTGTAGTATGGGAAAAGATCTTCACCTACTCTACATTGGACAGAGGACTGATTTTTTTTTAAATATTTATTTGTTTGTTTATTATGTATACAGTATTCTTCCTGCAGGCCTCATTACAGATGGTTGTGAGCCACCATGTGGTTGCTGGGAATTGAACTCAGGACCTTTGGAAGAGCAGGCAATGCTCTTAACCACTGAGCCACCTCTCCAGCCCAGAGGACTGATCTTGAAAACATACAAAGAAATAAAAAAATTAGTCATAAAAAGAACAAATAATTCAATAAAAAATGGAGTACAGACATAAACAAAGAACTTTCAACATATGAATCTAAAATTACTGAGAGACACTTAGTGAAATCTCCAAACTCCTTAGCCATTAGAGAAATAAAAATCAGAACAACTCTGATCAAAACAAAAACATTGATGACAACTTAAGCAGTAGAGGATATGAGGTTAAGGGAACACTCCTCTGTAACACCCGATTCTGTGTTACCCCTTCGGTACAGTTCAGGTGCCACTGTACAGTACATAAGTCAGGTAAGGACCTGGAGATTGAAAGAACACACAAAGAGACCTGGGTCATTTGAAAGGAGATCAGCTGAATGCTGTTTATTCAACCTTGGGGAAATCCTTATATACCTAGCTGCTGCACAAGGATTTCCTCCCAGGCAGGTGGGAAATTACCATGCAAAAGATGGAGTCAACAATGCCCTACAGCTAACCACCAGGCAGGAGGGGGGGGGAGCACAGGAACAAACAGAATGCTTTAGTTAGCTGGCTTACCAGAAACTGTCCTCAAGATGCACCCCAGGAACAAGGGTAGACCCGGGCCCTACACTCCATTGCTGATGGGGTTACAAACTCAGTCAGCTACATTGGATATCAGTATGGTTATTTCTCAGAAAATTAGAAAGCCACCTGCCTGGGTGTGAGGCATGCCTTTAATCTCTGCACTTAGGAGGCAGAGACAGATCTCTGTGACTTCAAGGCCAGTCTACAAGAGCTAGTTCCAGGACAGATTCCAAAGCTAAAGAGAAACCATGTCTAGGAAAACCAAAAATTATTTTAAAAAAAAAAAGTATGAGGGGGCTGGAGAGATGGCTCAGTGGTGTTAAGAGCATTGCCTGCTCTTCCAAAGGTTCTGAGTTCAATTCCACCAACCACATGATGGCTCACAGCCATCTGTACTGAGGTCTGGTGCCCTCTTCTGGCCTGCAGACAAACACACAGACAGAAAATTGTATATATAATAAATAAATATCAAGAAAAAAAGAAAGCTAGGAAAAAATAAAAATAAATAAAAAAGTATGAAAGAAAATAGAAAACAACCTCTCTTAAAACCCAGCAATACCACTTTGGATATATACCCAGTGGATGCTCAATCATACAACAAGGTCAAGTGCTCAACTGTTTTCACAGCAACATTATTTGTTCACAGCCAGAACCTGAAAACATCCCCTCCACTGAAGAATGGACAAAGAATTTCACATGGATAAAGACAATTACATCTTCAAATATATGGGCAAATTTCTGGATCTAGAGAACATCATTAAAGAGTGAGTTAACCCAGACCCAGAAAGAAAAATATAAATGTACTCACTCCTAAGTGGCTTTTTAGATATAAAACAGAGGACAACCAGTCCTACAATTTACAATGCCAGAGAACATAGACAACAAAGTGGAAACAAAGAGATATACATAAATCTATTCTATATAGGACCTAGACAAAGAAAAGATCTTAGTAAATTGGGAGCATGTGGATCATGGGAAAAGGGGAGGGGACAAAAAGGGAAAGTAGTTGAAAAATATATAGTTGAATAAAAAACAGTTAAAAATCCTTGGTAAAGAGCAGTTCATGGGTGAATTATACAAAGGGATAGTAAGAAATGAATAGCTGAAATTTGGAATTTTGTATAATTTTGTAGTTGATTAAAATAATTCCTCTTCCTAAGGCAAACAGATTTATGACATTTAAGTAAAAACAATACACACACACACACACACAAGACAGAGAGAGAGAGAGAAGTGTTTGGTTTTACTGAATATTTTGCACTCATTCTAAATTCATTCAACACTGAGTTCATGATTGTTTTGTTTTGTTTTTTTCGAGACAGGGTTTCTCAGTGGTTTTGGAGCCTGTCCTGGTATTAGTTCTTGGATTCATGTTTTTATTATGAATTTTGAAGGCTGTACAAGTCTGAGTGACAGACCCTGAAACTAGATCAGTAATAATTGAATCTTTAATATTTGAAAATACCAAGTTAGTGTGTAAGAATATCTTGGGCAGCCAGGTGGTGGTGGCGCACGCCTTTAATCACAGCATTTGAGAGGCAGAGTCAGGCGGATCTCTGTGAGTTCGAGACCAGCCTGGTCTACAAGAGCTAGTTCCAGGACAGGCTCCAAAACCACAGAGAAACCCTGTCTCGATAAACCAACCAACCAACCAACCAAACAAACAAACAAACAAAGAATATCTTGGGCTTTTATAGGTTAGATGAGCACCTACAGATTAGTGGATCTTGTATACAATAAATCTAGCAGCCAGAATCAAGAGCTGGTATCAAGAAAGTGACCACACACTTTACAGATTGATTTATAATGTAAGAGACCATGTCCAAGTGAATTGGTATCTTAAAGGCTATTGCCTGAAGGGGCTCTCACGGCGCCTACCCCTTTTGCTTAAATAAGAAATTCCAAACTCAATACAAAACTATGTATACAAGAAACAGATGTCAAACATAAAGTTAGAATTACAAGCATAATCAATATTAAGAAAGTAATATATCCTAATGTTCTGATAAGCATTTTATCCTAAGGAATCTACGTCTTGTAGTAGAAATGGCTTGGCTAGATCATAAGAGGATGGTAAGTATCTGTAATGAGCATGGAAGCAGATTCCTCTGAATGAATAAATAAAGGGGAATCTGTAGTGTAGATAAAGCAGGAAATTTATAGAATAAGAATGAATGTAACTTGGTGTAATGTAAAAGCATTTTTTCTTGTGTGTGGTATGGAAAATTACTAAGGTGAGATATTGGGAGAACATTTGCCCACTTGAAGGCTGCCACACCCATCTGGCCCTGCCAGGTGTGGGGGGCTGCACCCAGCAACCATGGCAACGAAATAATCTTGCCACACAAGAGGGACCCCCACCTTTCTGTGCCCAGTCGATACTGATAACCTAGGGCATCTGGTTATCGGAAGGATCAAACGAGGGGCAACTATGAACTGACTTAAAAGAGGTGGCTGAAGCAGGGTGGTTATCTCACTTCTCACAATGGCTCTGGCACCAGGCCTCCGTGAAAGAGAGATCCTCCTAGCCTGCCTCCCGAAAAGCAGCAATATTGAATGCCTTGCCTAACATTTAATGCTCTGTCTCCCGAGCACAGAGCTTTGTCTCCCCCGAAAACAGACATTTAACGCCTTGCATCCCGAATGCAAATCCTCATTTCACTGAGAGTGAACATGGAAGGTCTGTCTCCCGAGAACAGACTAGATACTCTGCCTTTCAGAATGCTTTGCCATCCCGAAAGCAAAGCTTCGTCTTTTGAACAGATAGAACGCTTTGCCATCCCGAGAGCAAAGCCTCATCTTCGAGAGTAGAGAACTGAAAGCCTTGTCTCCCGAGACTCGGTCACCCGAAAGCTGAGTCCAAGGCCCTACCAGACACCAGCATGGAACATCAGGACCTTATCTCCCGAGTGCAGACTACGGGGTCAAGTGTCGATCTTCACTGCCCAGCCCCCAGTGCGGACAAGAGCCCAGCCTGGAAGAAATTCAAAAAGCCCTTTTAAGCCAGGGAATATCAGGTCGTATGATGCTACTTCATGTGTTATGAGAAGTTAAAGAGCATAGATGTGTTAATATATATGTTTAGTGTGAGAAATGTTAAGAGATATTTTATGGATAATTGATAAGATTAGGGAAATATTAATGGATAAGTTAAGGTTAAGAAACGTTTCATAAATAAGTAATGGATAAGTTGTATTAAGGTTAAGAAGTGTTTTATAAGTTGTATTAAGGTTATAGATAAGTAATGTGTAAGTTGTATTAAGGTTATAGATAAGTAATGGATAAGTTGTATTTAGGTTAAGAAGTGTTTTATGAATAAGTGATAAGTTAGATTAAGGTCATGAATTGGTTTTATGTATTAGGTTTAGTAGGATTAATAATTGTGATATTGAAGTGCCTGTATGTTGCCCATTATCAATCCCCCATACCTATTGAGATTGTAACCCCCATTGATGCATTGGATATTGAAGTTGCTAGTAAAGAATCATCATAAAAACAATTCTCTTGCTTGGTCTGGTTACTCATCACTCTCTGGGGAGAAGGGCACAGAGTCCTCATAGACATTACTCGAAAAGAACCTGGAGCTGAAGTCCCCCAGCTCGTAACAGTATCCTCATCTCCAACCCCATCAAATGCCTGAGAAGAGCAATAATATTACTTGAGTAGATGGGTAGTGAAGTCTAGCAGCTTCCAAAAAGTGTAGTAGATGACAGAGACAACGGATTGCCTGAGCAATCAACCAAAGTCTCATTACAATGTTGAAGAATGAAACTTCATATGAGAATATAAAACAATCTTTAAACAACTGTGCAGTAAAGCAGGACAATGACCTCAAAATTTAAACAATGTGTAAGTATCTTGATCAGAGATAGAGTTATATAATGCAATATGATAAATATACCATAAAATTGTGTCAATAAAATATGTTTTGAATAGAGGTAGAATCATGCATATATACAATCTGACAAAATAACTTTTGCATAGGTGTTATAAATATTCTAAACAAAAATAGGCACATATTCTATATAAGTTTAATTTCAATTTGTATCAATATACAAAATCTATACCAATGTAAATTTTTCATCAATAGTAGCTCACAATTATCTTTTACTCACCACTATTAGTGTGAATAAGTAATCTACCTACATTCCCATTCAATTTCCCCCCTTTTTTGAGATCTCTGGGTATACATAATTTCACCCAACCCCCAGCCCTATATGAGTAATAATCAACTCTTAAATGTTGTCCCTGACCGTGAAGACAAACTTTGTTGGGAGAGAGAATGGCATCTTCTAGAATTGCTTCCAGATGTCATGGGGGCAATGTTCTTTCTACAGGGTTTTATAAAAGTAAAATGATGGTTAAATTTCAAGATTGCTGTTTTGGATAATTGCAAGTGTTTTCTGAGTATTTGATAAGGTTGTTTTGAAGTTCTTATTTGGAATTCTGGTCAGAGCATTGTAAGAAGGTGCACCATATCTGCAGCTTGTACCCATAAATCGGTTAATAGGGCTATCAGCATCATGCCATCATATCAACCAGGTGGAGACATTGTGGGGCCCCAATGTCTTCTTTCTTGGAAGCTGTTCTTTGTTGAAAATGTAAGCATTATTTATGTAGACATATTTTCAGTGAAAGATAAGATAGAAAATGGGCATGAAGGAAAGTAAACTATTCCTTTAAAATCTATCTTCTTTCTGTTCCAAACCAGAAAGCTGTTGACATGAAACAGAAATTCTAAATTTTTCTTTTAACATCATGCTTGGATTTAGAGAAGGATAGTCATAGTCTAAATCTAAAACCATTTCTGATTCTGAAGTAGAGATGTAAACACAAAGGAGACATCTTCTAAAGCTGTAGCCCATACAAAGCGCCTAACAGATTATCTCTCTGGGGTTTGCCTACTCATAGGTTTACATGTCAGTAGCTGCCCTCTTCCTGAGACACAAAGCATGCAGTGTGGCAACCAGAACCAAGAGACAGATCAGCTACTATTCCAGATAGTGATAACAGTGCAAGCCATGGCTTAGAGGCTGCAGCAAAGTCAGCAGGACCTTTAGAGATTCATCCCTGTGCTAAGAGAGCAGCAACAGCACACACCTGCCCTAAGCCAGAAACTCTGGAAGGAAAACACACTGTGTTTTGACAGTCTTCCAAATAATTCCAGTATGTGTGTAAGTTTTAGGACCTCTGATCCAGACTTCCAGGCTATCAACTCTCAGATGCTGTTTGCAGGGCTCTCTTGGGGATAGGACCAGAGGTGAAGTGGATGTAAGTTCAGATAAGTTTGGAAGTGCATAACTACATTGTTTTTGGGAAGCCACCAAAAACAATTCATCAAACAGCTATCCATGAGCAGTGGTAACTTCCCCTTGGACTCTGTGTGTATCAACTACAGTGGGGACATTCAGTCCAGCATTGCTACCAATCCCTTGGGGAGATCTCTACTTAGGAACCACCACTGCGGGTAAATTTAAATCCTTGGCTACACAACAGAAAACTATTTTCAGCAGAATTCAAAGAGAGGGAAAATGTGTGTATAACTAAGATAGATACTAAATAGTGAGAAACATTGTACTTAAGTGTCCTAACAATAGATACAGAAATATTTGTCACATAGTTTAAAGGATGCAATTCATAGTTGGGTATAATGGTATATGCTTTTAATCCCAGCAGTTTGAGGCATCTGTCTCTGGTGGCAGCTACATGGCTTCTCCTCTGATGCTGTCTATGCTTTCTATAGATTAATTCATTAACCAATAAAAGCAACAATATATAGAAGGACTTCCCACAAAGTCAGGCAGACACTGGTCTACATAGTTCCAGACTAGCGAAGGGCTACATAAGACGTTGTCTTAAAAATAGAAAATAAAATCAAATAATATAATTCATAAAACTTAAAGGTTTAGTACAAATTGAAAGTAGAAGAATATAAATTTAAAAACTACTTATTTTATTTTATGTATATTAATATTTGCCTGCTTATCTATATGTGCACCATATGTATGCAGTGTCCATGGAGGCCAAAAGAGGGCATCGGGTCACCTGGATCTATGTTGTGATCTGCAATGTGGGTATGAATCCTCTGCAGAACAATAAGTGCTCTTAAATGCTGAGTCATCCTTTCAGGTTTTATTCCTCATCCTCAAGTATTTCCTTTATAAGTAAAATTGTAAGGTGTATTATTTAGATTTAGAGGTGAGTATGGTATGCTAACACATAGGCATTCTGGCCCTAATTAAAGAGAGTTGTTGGTTATTTTGTGGTTAGGTTGTTATTCATTTATTTTCCCTCCTGCAACAGGGTTTCTCTGTGTAACCACTCTGGCTGTCCTGAAACTTTCTTTGTAAACCAGTCTGGCCTCGAACTCATAGTCTCATGCCTCTCCTTCCTAATGCAGGTATTGGAGGCAAAACAACCCCATTGCCCATGTTGAGTTCTTGATCATTTTGAAATTTCTCCTTATGATATCTTTAGAATGATGCATACCACATCTGCAGAAATACCATGTTTTATCACATGTGTTGAAGTTCCTTGATTCTTAGTGAGGAAAATATACCAACTAGACCCCAGGGGGCGTAGCTTCAATCCTTTGCCCTGCTTCTTTATTTCCTTGCTCTTTCTAGCCTGCCTCAATGAGAGTCCCAGTGGACAGGGGCCAACCCAAAAGGGCAGACAGAGAGCTTTTTGAGGGGCTGTGGTGGCCTGTAATCAGCTATCAGGAGGGCCACACTGATGTTTTGCATTCAATACACTGACTGCACCTGCAAGCAGCTTCTGTCCAAACAGCAATTGCAATTCCACATTTACCAGCAGCAGTTTGTGCTATGGGATACAGAAATGAAGGAATTCTGTTCCCTAAGGGACAGGCATCAAACTCACAGAGATATGAGATAGGATATTCCAAGAAGAAACTAAGAAAAATCTATATCTAAATCTCTATCCTTCTATGGAAGTCAGGATTTAAATATTTAGGTAAATTTCTGTTAGCTTAGAGTGGTTGAATAGTGAAATCCTAATGTGTTCTTTTTTGATTACATTTATGAAAAAGGTGTGTCCTTGTACTCAGCCTTCAATTAAAAAAATCTCACTTACACTTAGTTTCTCCCCACAACTTCCTATCAGATGGTTGCTGATGCAGCCAGTTGACCACAGGTTAATTTAATTTATTCAGAAATGTAAAACATGTTTACATCATTAAAAAAGCATCAAAAATGTAACACAACTTTACACAGTGACAATAATATTCCACAGCAGCAGACCACTGTTGGAGATCAGCTCTTGCTAAATATAGTATGGATGATGTGTTAATAGAGACTGCACTTTTGTTTCCTGAACACCCAGAACTGAATAATCACGCAAAATTATTTCAATTACAACCCTATTTTGTCAACATCTCAGGCATATTGCTATATAGTTCCTACATCTTAAATTAACCCATTTCTCTTATTTTATATTTTACTATGAGCATCATGGTTTCTTACTTCACATCATGACTCTCAGGTGACTACATGGCATCTGCATGGCTCTGCCTACTTTCTGACTCTATTCAATTTAGTTTTCCAAACTAGCTATATTCTGCCCTGCCATAAGCCAAAGAAGATTCTTTATTAAACAGTGGTAATAATGCATATTTATACCATACAGAAGGGGATCCCAAATCAATGATGCCTATCAATGAGGCTTGTGAGCATGGGGAGTGCATATGCTCAGTGTCTCTGAAGCTCTGCCTGCTCATAAGCTCTCAGAAAGAGACCCTGGAGGGAGGGTGGGCAGCCACCCAGGATAGATGTGGAGAGCATAAGATAACATGATGACTGGTAGAGCAAGCCCCCTCAGATGAATCAGGAATACTGAAAGATGCAATTGTTGTTGGGTGAGGTTATAAATTAATCCCAGCTTAATGCTGTTCAGGGTGTTTGTTGTCCTATAACCAGACAAATATCAGTTCTTGTGCTTTTTGACAGACCTAACTTCAACCTCTGCCAACATCTTACAGAGGTCTTAGTCTTGTTTAAACTAAGAAATTCATCTAGCTCTGTTCATATTTGGGGAAAACAAAATGATATCATGAATGTCTCTACATGTTCATGTTCATATGTGTACTACATAAAGGTATTCAAGTACCAGAATTGAGCCAGACTAGATATTTGAAGAGTAGGATTTTGTTCCCTGGTCTTGGTATACTATTAGAAACCAAGGGGGTAGAATGAAGACGGCAAACTCCACTGGATCAGGTACAGAGGAGTAACCACTGAGTGAGTGAGCCAGAGCCAGAGATCACTGAGTGTCCAGACATAAATCTGGGACCTTCAAGAGAGTAGACCTAAGCCAGGAACCCCATGGGTCTGGGCATGAGTCTAGGACCCCCAAGAAATAGGCCTGAGCCAAGACCTCTGCCAATCTAAGAATTAATCTGGGGCCTCCAATGAGTAGACAGGAAACAGATCGCTGTGGGGCTGAGCACGAGTCTAGGACCTCAGAGGGGAAAATCCTGACCCAGGACCTCTGTTGGTCCAGGCTTTGGTCTGGGACACCAAAGAGGAACAGACAGGTAACTGAAACTTCTGCAGGTCCTAGCATGAATCTGGGATGTCTTAGCGAGTAAGCCATGAGCCAAGTCCTGCGGTTCTGGGTGCACCTGTGCCTGGGATCTCTGAGGCAGTAGACTGGAGCCAAAGATTTTGCAGGACCAACTCAAAGCTACAGAGAACTTCTGCAGAATGGGATGCAGACCAGAATTTACAGAAATGGGTTAAAGCTGGTAACCTAGGCCAAATAGGCCTGAGACAGCAAACTCCAAGGGAACAGAGCAAAGCCCCAGGAATGCTGAGCTATCTCCAGGAACACAGGGTAACCAATGGGGGTAACTAGAACTGTGGTACTTGACTGTACCAATGAGAAACAACAATTTGAGCCTTGGATTAATGGTCACCTAGATTAATCAACAGAATCCTCAGACAGCCCCAACCAAATTCTATTAGAGAAATAAAAGAGTAGAAAAGATAATAACACAAGCAAGACCACAAATAGCAATGAAACACTAAGAAAACCTAAAGAACAGTAAGACTTGAACAACCAAATATAGATGAAGCAGAAGAAAATGATCTAAAGATAACTTCAAGTGGATGTTTGAAACTCATAAGAAAAAAAATGAGAATTTCCCTCAAAGAAATGGAGTAAATTACAAACAAAAAATTTGGAAAATATCATAAAATTGCTTAAGGAAAACCAAGAAAAAGCAATTATGAGAAAATCATCAGGAACCACACAACAAAATCATTAACAACAGAATATAAAATATGGAAGAGCGAATCTTAAGCATTGAAGATTCAATAGAGGAAATAAATTCATCAGTGAAAAAAAATTAAATGTAACAAAATGTTAACCCAAAATATCCAGAAAACATGGGACACCATGAAAAGGCGGAAATCTAAGAATAATACGAATAGAAGAAGGGGAGAAGAAGCTCAACTCAACAGCACAAAAATATATTTAATAAAATTATAGAAGAAAATTTTCCCAACCTAAAGAAAGATATGCCTGTGAAGATACAAGATGTTATAGAAACCAAGTAAACTGGATCCATTAAAATGTCCCATTACCACATAACAATCCAAACACTAAACATATAGAATAAAGAAAGACTATTAAGAGCATCGAAGGAAAATGTGTCAAGTATCATATAAAGGTAGACCTATCAGAATTACACCTGACTTCTCATTGGAGACAATGAAAGCCAGAAGGTCATGGTCAAGCATTCTGAAGACATTAAGAGACCACGGATGCCTGCCCAGACTACTATACCCTACAAAACTTTCAATCACCACAGAAGGACAAAACAAGATATTCCATGACAAAACCAGATTTAACCAGTACCTAGCCACAAACTCAGCCCTACACAAAATACTAGAATGAAAACTCTAACCGAAGGAAGTTGGCTTCACTAACAAAAACATAGACAATTGATGATCTCATAGCAGTAAATCTCAAAGAAGGGAAAATGCACAAATTAACATTACCAACAATGAAGACTAAATTAACAGGGACATAGCAATTACTGGTTATTAATATCCCTTAATGTAAATTAACTCACCTATAAAAAGACACAGGTTAACAGATTGGATACAAATACAGAATCCATCCTTCTTCTGCATGCAAAAACACAATTCAAGCTCAAAGACAGACATTGTCTCAGAGTAAAAGGTTGGGAAGAAGTATTCCAATCAAATGAACCTACAAAACAAGTGGGTGTAGCTATCCTAATATCTAAGAAAATGGACTTCAAGCTAAAATCAATCAAAAGAGACAAAGAAGTTCATTTACATTAGTCACAGGAAAAATCCATCAAGAGAAATCTCATTACTGAACATCTATGCCCCAAATACAAGGGCACCCTCATATGTAAATAAAACACTTCTAAAGCTTAAAACATACATTAAACCCCACACACTAATAGTGGAAAACTTTAACATTTCCCTCTGACCACTTGACAGGTCCTTCAGAAAAAAAAATGAACAGAGATATTATGACTCAAATGGACTTAACAGACATCTATAGAATATTCCATTTAAACAGAAAGAATATATATTTCTTCTCAGCACCAGATAAAACCTACTCAAAAAATTGACCACATATGTGGTAACAAAGCAAACCTCAACAAATATTAAAAAATTGAAATATCCGTACCTTGTCAGATGATCTAGGTTGAAAACTAGAAGTCAACAACAATACTAATTCCAGAAAACCCACGAAACAGATGGAAATTAAGCAATGCCAACCTGAATCATCAATGGGTCAAGGAAGAAATAAAAAGCAAGCCTTCCTAAAATTCAATGAAAATGACCACACAACATATTCAAATTTATGGGAGACAATGAAAGAAGTCTTAAGAGGAAAAATTCACAGCAGTAAATGTCTCCATAAAGAAGCTGAAAAAAATGCCACACTAAGGAATTAACAGAACATTTGAAAAATTTGGAAAAAAAAGCAAACTCACTTAAGAGATCTAGATGGCAGTAAATAATCAAATTGAGAGCTGAAATCAACAAAAAAGAGAAACAAAAGAAAACAATACAAAGAATCAAAAAAACAAAGAGTAGGTTCTTTGAGAAAATCAATAATATAGACCAACCTTTATCCATTTTAAACCAAAAGGCAAAGAGAGAATATGCAAAATTAATGAAATCAGAAATGAAAAGGAGGACATGTAGAACAAACATGTTGGAAATACAAAGAATTATTGGGTCATATTTTAAAAACTTGTACTCCACAAAAATTGGAAAACTTAAAGGAAATGGACAACTTTCTGGATAAATATCACTTACCAAAAAATTAAATCAAGACCAGATAACTGCAAAATTCCACAGATATAACTGCTAAAGAAATTGAAACAGTCATCAAAAGTCTCCCAACCCCCCCAAAAAAAAAAAACCCAGGACCAGATGGTTTTAGCTCAGAATTCTATAAGACTTTCAAAGAAGAACTAATATCCTTAAATTATTCACAAAAGAAACAGAAGGAAAATTGTCAAACTCTTTATAAGGCTACAATAACCTGTTCTAAAAACACAGAAAGACATTATGGAAAGAGAATTAAAGACCAACCTCACTCATGAACACTGATGCAAAAATACTAGATAAAACACTTGCAAATCAAATGCAATAATACATCAGCACCATCATCCACCAAGATAAGTCGGCTTTATCCCAGAGATGCAACATATGAAAATCTGTCAACATAATCCACCACATAAACAAACTTAAAAATAAAAACCACATGATCAACTCATTAGATGTCTAAAAATCTTTAGACAAAATACAATATCTCTTCATGATAAAGGTCTTGGACAGAACAGGGATACAAGGAATATACCTAAACATATCAAAGGCAATATATATATTTTTTTTTTTTTAAATATTTATAGAAAAAAATAAAGGCAATATAAAGCAAAGCCATCATCCAACATCAAACTAAATGGAGAGAAACTCCCAGCAATCCCAATGAAATCAAGAACAAGATTGTCCACTCTCTTTATCTTGCTCAATAGGTTCTTGAGGTTCTAGCTAGAGCAATAAGACAGCAAAAGTAGATCAAGCAGCAGGTACTCTGTGGAGCCCATGGAAAGTCTCAAATGCATCTGGTGTTATAAACATTAGAGAAGATATCTTCTGGGATGAGAGTAGGTAGAACAGCATCAGAGGCACAAAAGTTGATGTGTAGCAGATTTTCCTAAGAGGAAATATTCCTCAGAAATTGTATACAGTGTGTGTAGGCAGGAATACAACTCGCACACTGCCATGAAGGCAATGTTTCAAGTAGACCACCAGGTACATAACTGAGCACAGAGGAAAGAGTAGGTGTTAAGCAGGGATGTGTAGTCAGAAAATTCCTTTCAAGATAAACTCAGAGACTTTTGTCCTGCTTCTGAGCTAAATAATGCAGAGTTATGCCTGGATACACAGTAGAGTGGAGCACAGAAGATGCAGGGTATTGAGAACACAAAAACTTTTAAGGTCTTTTTAAACATGGAAACACATTCTGCGACTTTGGGACAGTCTCCTTATCTGTAGGTTACAGTGCATCCGTGCAAATAGTGAGGATGATATCCCAAGCGGGAATATATGGAAGTATGAAGAGACAGTCTGAA